>JAJAGP010000364.1:73260-400376 GCA_025084515.1 Ancistrus triradiatus | reverse complement strand
GGCAGGTCATGTGAAAATATAATATTTGTGTCATTCTCAAAACTTCTGGCCATGACTGTACAATTTTCTTCCTAGTGTCCTTCGACAGCTCTTTGGTCTTGGCCATGGTTGAGTTTGGAGTCTGACTGTTTGAGGCTGTGGACAGGTGTCTTTTATACAGATAAAGAGGTCAAACAGGTGCCATTAACACAGGTAACGAGTGGAGGACAGAAGAGCTTCTTAAAGAAGAAGTTACAGGTCTGTGAGAGCCAGAAATCTTGCTTTTTTGTTGGTGACCAAATACTTATTTTCCACCATGATTTACAATAAAAAATGTAAAAATCCTACAATGTAATTTTCTGGATTTTTTTTTCTCATTTTGTCTCTCATTGTTAAAGTGTACCTATAATGAAAATTACAGACCTCTCTCATCTTTCTAAGCAGGAGAACTTGCACAATCAGTGGCTGACTAAATACTTTTTTGCCCCACTGTATCTATTGGTCAGAAATCGTTGACTGCTAGACATGCCTCTATGATGCACTCAAAGACATTCAGTTGACAGACTTTGAGAGGGGGTGCACCATTTGACTGAGAAAAGGAGGATGTTGTTTTTGACAAATTCGATGCCATCTAGACCTTTCTGACCTAGTTGATAGGTGGTGTTGGAAGCAGTGTTTAAGTCAGAACACCCACACAAGACAAACAGACAGCCCAGACAAACCACCAGCATAGAAGACTGTCCACCATCCAGACACAGGTGGCCCCTTCACTACACACCCCTGTCTCTGCCCGGACTATTTTCAGGCGCTTAGCAGAAAGAAATTTGTTGTCATTCAGCCATTGTCGCTTTCGTTTGCAGTGCTGTCATGAACGAGATACCTGAACTGCTACAGACTGGAAATGTATTGTCTTTAGTGACAAATTCTGTTTCTGTTTGGGATCTGACTATGGTTTGGGATCCGACACTGCCCCAACTGCAGGTGTGATGGATGAGAATCTATAGGCCCAGCTGCAACAAATGTGCCACGGGATACCACATGGAACCTGCTCTCATCCAGTGCAAAACCATTTCGTCTTATATTCAGGCTAGAGGCGGCCTAACAGGGTACTAGAGCCTCCTTTCAGTTGTACAGTTTTCCCCAATAAACTTATCCGTTGCTCCAATATTGTAATCGCTTACATATACCATCATTACATTCACACAAAGTTTCAGTCTATTCCAACAACTTCTTCTTGGTGATTTTTTTTGGGGGGGTCAATGAGTGTTTTAGCCTTTAGATGCATCTATTTGCACTTAAAGGGAAGAGGGTTAAAGGTTTAAGGTTTTTTTTTTTTTGGTAGCCTATCCATTATGCCAGTAAGTTGTATTAAGTCCAATGGTACTATTGGACTGTCTACTATTTAATGTCCACAGTTTTTTAATGTGGAATTCATGCTTGGTTGTTTTTGAAATACACACAAAAAACAAGTGCTACTGGATGGCCAGTAGTATGTTCTTAATTAGACACCTAAAAGAAATAATTCATTCATAAATCTAGACATTTGTTTAAACACTTTGCTAGACTAGACTGGCTAAAGAGGAATCAACAAAGCAACCATTAAGGAATGTATTATAATCTATTTTATACAATAAAGTACCTTTGTGCCATTAACACGGGGAAAGCACTTCAGCGCTTCAATACTGCTTTAATGAATGATCCTTAATAGACTCAGAAATAATTTGCTTAGCATAACAGTAAATGATAATACAAGAAGGTCTGCAGAATTCACTGCAGAATAATATCTGGCAAGTAACAACGCCCCTGATTTCCTTATTCCTGATCCTCTCTAAATTAACTGAACCTGACATAGTACACACAAATTAAGAGCTTACATTCCAGATCAGGCTCCAGACCTAGACTAATTTTATACAGGTTTATGACCAGCCAGGAAAGATGGCTTAAAAAATAATATAGCTAAATAAAAAGATTGTGGGGAAAAGTGCACCAAGCCTGTCACTTATCTCTTAAAGTGTTTCAATGTATTTACATTCAGGGAGGGATTTAACAACCAAATGGATTTCTGATAAAAGGATCCATCACAGATCACTGGGAGATTCCTCTCCAACTGTTGCTGATATTTCACAGTGTAACATACAGCCATAACAGAGAGCACTGATATTACTGGAAGAGGATAATTACCTCATTATCCCACTGAGAGCACAGATACGGCATGCAGTTTACTTCCTCGTTAAATCGGCTCAAGTCATTTAGGACCCTGATGTTAAGATACCATGTTCAAAATGTCAACATTCATATAGTAACCAGCTGCGTCCAAACATGGCATGATACTGAATTCAGACATTTCATAGACCGAACTTTGGTAAAGAGAGAAAGAGAGGTGTGAATGATGTCATTATCATAGGAAAAAACTCACGGATTAAGAGTGATGCTTACGATTAAACGCACATGTTCTAATGTCTAATGTCTTAATCTTTTGTAGTGAAAATTGTTTCTAAACCACCTATAAAGCAACATGATGGATGAAAAAGATTTGGTCTTTAACAACAGACATAAAAATGGACCAAAAATCAGGCACAAGCTTAAAAAAAAAAAGAGGTAATCAATAGAACAGTGTCAAAGGTGCTGCATTTATCTGGATGAAATGCTTTTCTTACCTTGTGCCTTTATCACCCATGATGAAGATTTGAGTGTAGCAGATTTAGCTCTTTCAACAGAAAAAAAGCTCGAACAGAAAAAGAAGAGAGGATGCTGCGAGAGAGAGAGACAGAGAGAGAGAGACAGGATTCACTGATGCACAGGCAGTGCGATTTAGCCTCTGTCATGTAGATGTCTTGAACACTATCCAGCTGAATTTGATTACAGAAGCATTTCTTTGTGTTTCCGTTGCCGCTTGGCTTCTTCCTGCCCCGTCACTACTCAATTAGAAATTCCTCAAAGGAACCGTGTCTGGAAGAAAAAAAAGAAAACCTGCACTGGAAATCCTAAGGTATAAGAATCTTCTGTCTGAGGTCCAATGTGAGGCAGGGCTGCTGCCTTCACTACATCTCCATCTCCCTCCCACACTCCCTTCCGCTCCCTCTCCCTCTCTCTTGCTCGTCACATGCCCACACAGAGTCTCTCTCAACCTCTCTCTCTCTCTCTCTCACTCGCACACAATTTTCCTCCCTCTCCCTTTTGATGTGAGGGTGCATGCGTACTGGCTGTACCGAGCCGGTGATAAGTAGCTTGTTTTCTGCCTACTATTATGGTGCAGACACTGACAGAGGAGCACACTCATTAGCACATGGACCCCCATTCATATGAGCTTTTATTATTAGTAAAACTGCTTGAACTTCTAGACCATGATCCAAACTCGTTGGCTGTTTAACAATAAGACACACCTCGTAATTATTTTTGTGACACAACGTGGTAAAAACTCATCACTGATAGACTATAGATATTTAAAAAGCAATACCATGGCCTGTACTCAACCCTACTCCCATAACAGCTACAGTGTATTACAGATGTGAGGTGCTCCACAAATGCTTTCAATAGAGCACAGAAACGTTTTTAAATATATTTTAACAATACAAATATGCTTCAATAAAGGCAGATATCAAAGGAAACACGCAGGGTCGGTATAAAAATAGGCAAAAACCTTTTGATGATGATTCAAATAGAACATGGTTTATGAACATTAAGCAAATATGTAAAGCATTAGAACATATTTAACTAGAAGACCATTCCCGGGATTTGTGTTAGACCTTGCACAAAATGTTTTTCAAATATGTTGTGTTACTGCTTTTGCTAATTCACAGTATGGAATATAATCCTGAATATACAAGTATCCTAACCGTTCCCCTGTGTCTACCGCTAACACCATTATTAAAACACAGTTCATATAATTAGTTATCAATACCCAAAGATATGGCAATAGTGGCTAGCAAGAAATGCTATCCTGGCGAAGATTCTTCTTCTTTATATGTTACAGTAATTCATGGAAACAACATGTGGATTGAAGAGAAGATTGTGGATGATGAATGTTCTTCATACTAGCATTATCAATGTCCTTAATGGTATTACAGTGTTGCAGTACATGTACTTGTACAAGTTAATATATAACAGGGCTAAAGTTGGCAAGTATTTAAATTAGAATGAACAAAAATATAAAACGTAGCTATCATGCTCACAGGGAATAAGGACATTCACATTCAGGGGTAGCCTGAGACCGACAGTGAAAATGCTTGTTTAGATCTTTTAAGAGAAAGACTCCCACTGCAGCAGGATAGGGTCTCAAAACATACAGTGGGGGAAAAAAGTATTTAGTCAGTCACTGATTGTGCAAGTTCTCCTACTTAGAAAGATGAGAGAGGTCTGTAATTGTCATCATAGGTACACTTCAGCTATGAGAGACAAAATGAGAAAAAAAAATCCAGGTAATCACATTGTAGGATTTTTAATTAATTTAATTGTAAATTATGGTGGAAAATAAGTATTTGGTCAATAACAAAAGTTCAGCTCAATACTTTGTAACATAACCTTTGTTGGGAAAAATGACAGAGGTGAAACGTTTCCTGTAAGTCTTCACAAGGTTGGCACACACTGTAGCTGGTATTCCTCCATGCAGATCTCCTCTAGATTTTTTAATTTTCTATAGGGTTGAGGTCTGGAGACTGGCTAGGCCACTCCAGGACCTTGAAATGCTTTCTACGGAGCCACTCCTTCGTTGCCCAAGCAGTGTGTGTGGGATCATTGTCGTGCTGGAAAACCCAGCCACGTTCCATCTTCAATGATCTTACTGATGGAAGGAGGTCAAACAGGTGCCATCAATACAGGTAACGAGTAGAGGACAGAAGAGCTTCTTAAAGAAGTTACAGGTCTGTGAGAGCCAGAAATCTTGCTTGTTTGTGGGTGACCAAATACTTATTTTCCACCTTGATTTACAATTAAATTCTTTAAAAATCCTACAATGTGATTTCCTGGATTTTTTCCCCATTTTGTCTCTCATAGTTGAAGTGTACCTATGATGAAAATTACAGACCTCTCTCATCTTTCTGAGTAGGAGAACTTGCACAATCAGGGGCTTTTTTGCCCCACTGTACCTCAAAGTTGCAACAACTACCTGAAGACCATTTGACTGATTTGAGTAAATGAGAAACGGACTTTCCTCTATAATCACCTGAGCTAAATCCCCTACGAGCAATTATTGGGACATTTGAAGAGGAAGAAAGCCAAGCATTCAGTAACATCACAAGATGCTCTTTGGAATATTGTGAAATCATGTTGGGATAACATGGCTCATCAGATTTTACACAACTTTGTAGAGTCCAGGCCAACACTGTCATTAGTGCACATAACATATCAAAAATGAACACATTCAGAAATTTAGCAAAACTTTGCACTCAAATTGTTAGGCTGATTATATGATTTGTAATGAAAAATGTACTAAATCCAAGAAAAATGGAGAATAGAAACATTTTTACTAGTCTCATATTTTCAGCCCCTGCTGTACATACAACAGCAATAAAATTGTACAATTCTACAACACAACCCATAAAACTTTATATCTCAGGCATGAACTGAAACAGTACGTAGTGACAATAAGTTGTACTAAAGTATGTAGTAAAAATGTCAGAAATAACAGGGGCTCAAACGTACTGTATTCCACAGTATGTGAAAGTAACTGTGTCCAGCAGCACAAAGTTTTACATGTTGCTGCATCCTAAATGTGTCAAGACACAACACCCATCACAACATGAACATGAGCAGGAATCTGCCTGTTACAGCAAGGAGTGCTATAGCCCTACTGAATCCCCTTGACTACACTCTTATTACTACCAAAACCATTATTTAAAGTACACAATATTAATTTACCTTTTGCTATCTTACTTAGTTGTCCCAGACTGTGTAGTCTCAATTGCAGACAGCGAAGAATACGCAAAGCTTTTTATGAAAGGTTTTTTCCACCACAGGCAATGTGGTCTCTTACATATTTGACTTCTCAACCATGCAACCTTAAGTCCATGCTAATGACAGACACGTTGTTGGTCAGGCCGGGTTCACAACAGCATCAAAGTGATTTCCTGGATGCATCTGGATATGTATCATTGTACTTATTTTGACATACTACAGAAAGTTGCAGAGTCACTGGCAAACTTAAAGCTGCTTAATACAGTTTATGAAAAAAAAATGTATGTGTGTTTAGGTATGCTAATCTCACACTGTAAATATGAGAGAAATCATATCTTTAATCTTATTCAAGAATCGCCCAAAATAAAAATTTTTTTTACCACAACCTATCGCAGTGACTGACCGCTCTAGAAGAGAACAATATACTGTAATACTATTTATAGGAACACACCTTCATAAATTAGAACAGGATGTAACACTTGAAAATGGCCAAACCCAGTGTTAAGACAACTTTTAGACCAAGGACCAATTTGGGCATGTGTGCATTCAAACTGTTATCATACTCAGTTTTTAAACACCTTTTTGTGTGTGAAAAGTGCTATACAAATATCTTTAAACATCTCCATATGTCGTATATGTGCATATGCCAGATATGATGCATGATTGCACCCTCTGGTGTTAAAAAATGTAACTGTATTAGATGTCCATAAACAGAATGCATGAGATGTCTCCACAATGACATTGTGACATTTCCATATATTCCATCACATTGCATCGTGTGACGATGCCCCGTTACACCCCTAATAAATCAATGCATGAGAAACACTGCAGCATCTTGGCTATTTAGTCAGTGCCGGTACATTACAGTATCCCATATTGCATTGCTAATACAATATATAACAAGGTGTTTGGACAACTTCCAGATCACATGACATGCGATTTTACACAACTTATTGTGGAGGTTAAGTGAAGAATATCTGTAATAATAAATCAGAAAAGTGACTTTCCAAATGGTAAGAAATTTATTTTAAATGCATTGTTAAATGTAAACAAAACCAGACTCTTTCTTGTGAAACCTTCAACAAAAAGTAGTTTTAAAATAATTTCAACAAAACAGATTTAACAAAACGAGGATATAAATGTGATCGTTAGAAAATGCCCACAAAAGTCCCTAAAGTACACCACAATTCAGATCCTTAAGGTCACAATTTGTATTTTGTTACTACAGCACAATACAAACACATACAGTATAAAATAGACGCGTGACGCACAATATGCCTTTTCTGCTGTGAAGTATCGTTTGTCCTTTTCTGTATTATTAAGCAGTGAGTATTAAGGATGGAAATATTGAAAGTTGAAAATACAAAAGTATGACCAAAAATACAGTAGCCACTAGGCTCATACCTAATTTTTAACTGTGTTTCATCTTTAAGCCGAACCACTTGATTATACAGTTACAAGAATAGTTTATGAACCCTTGTGGTCTGATCTCAGTCATAATAATGCACCAACTGAATCAGTCCAAATTGTGCTTTTCATATCGGAACACTCTGATTAATCACTTAAGTCCAGGCTACAGAAAATATGTTAACCTACCACTCCAAAGGTTAGGTGTTCCACATAATGAGATGAGAGTTTGGGTTAGAGAGATGCCCTGAAGTATTAAAAAAAAACAGTGGAGACATGTGTTCAAGTCTCAGACACAATTGGCTGATCATGGCAGTCTCAAATATGGCAGACAGACAGTTTAATCATCATCTGAGTGTACCCTGTTCATGCAAACCATGCCCTGATTAAAAACTCTGAAGAAGAATTGTGAAGATGCATGAAGGCTACAAAACCATTTTTCAGTGTTCTTCAACTGCAATCACACAAACAGTCTAGAAATAGACTAAATATGCTAATGAGCCTAACAATAGACATCCTGGAAAGCACACTCCAAGAGTACAACATGAAATGCTGAGGGAGCTGAATAGACCAAAGTTAACAAAGGAATAAAGACGTGAACATGTTTAAGCAGAGCGTGATGATCTGTAGGATAAAAACCCAAAACAAGGCTAGTACAATGAAACTGTTTAACATGAGGGTTGGAGGATGGACCAGACTGTATCCATACTGCACATTAATGACTGGATGATGTCACTGATTCTTGTGTAGCACAGCCACTCACTTCCCTTTCAGATGTCGCTCCACAGAATGGCGTAGCGGCTCTTATCTACACTCACAACATACTGTCCTGACATTGACCAGGCCACTGCATTAATTGAGGATCTGAAATACAATAGAATATTGTTTATTTTAATGACTCAGTTTTATATACTGTAATTGCATCCAAAACAACAAACATAAAGCTTAAAAAAGTAACAATGTTTGGAAACAAACAAGACCGGTTTTTGGACCTTTATTATATTACCAACCCAGAACATGGTAACACATTCATATATAATGAAGTAACCTAATAAATTGCAGGTTTAATGTTTTGTAAGAAAATTGGGAAAAATGTAGACAATAAGCTAAGCTTTAGTTGCCCAGGTCCCCTTTACTTGGTGTATGCTGTTAAAACCATCTTACTATTGACCAGAAAGTTGAGGATTCAAGTCCTGGCTCTGCCAAAATTGTCAATCAGAGGGTGACTGCTAAAAGCTGTAACTGTAAATTGATATTATTTTATATTCATTAATGTAAATATAATTTCACATCACTGTAACTGTATATATAACAATATAGTAATTTTGGAAGAAATAATGCTTTGGTTAATCCAATTAATTAATAAAGTGCTACTTGAAACCCAATCTCATTCCAAAAATATTTAATTGGAACTACAGTTTACAGTATATACTTACTCACATGCAACACACACATGCAAAATGACAGATTAAATATACAACATTACAATGTATCAGCAATCCAGTGTTTTAACAACCAATAATGTGTGTACATACCTACGATCAAGCATTTTAACTAGCTCTTTTTAAACTGTATAAATCAGGGTACTGTCCTCACAAATATAAGATGCAATGGCATTCGTTAAATCCTGCCATCTGCCAGATTTAGTCATTGCTTTAGCAAAGGATTCAGCCAAACACTTCTGAATGTGTGGTCACACTTTGGATTTACTTTGAACACCCATCGCTGTTTCACCATTGAATGTAGCATCTTGATTTTGGCATAGTACTTAGCATGCTTGGTTATAAAATGATAAAATAGACTGCTAGCATTGCTGCCTGCAGTTATAGCTGTGAAGAGACAAACTTTACAGAGATTTTTTTCTGCTTGGTGTTGGGTTTTGCAAATCGAACCTTACCCACACAACAGAAATTCATAATCTTCACTCATCTATGATGAGTCCTTTACCTCTAAAATGTAAACAGAGTAAAAGCCCACTCTACTCCACTAAGAATAGCGTGAATGATCTACAAAACGACATTATAAATGGTATAGCAAAATCTCTACTGGCACATTTTTGTACTGTTACATGGTACATAACGGCCAGACCTACAGTGGGGCAAAAAAGTATTTAGTCAACCACTGATTGTGCAAGTTCTCCTACTTAGAAAGATGAGAAAAGGCTGTTATTTTCATCATAAGTACACTTCAACTAATGAGAGACAAAATGAGAAAAAAATTCCAGAAAATCACATTGTAGAATTTTTAAATATGTTTATTGTAAATTATGGTCCAAAATAAGTATTTGGTCACCCACAAGCAAGCAACATTTGTGGCTCTCACAGACCTGTAACTTCTTTAAGAAGCTCTTCTGTCCTCCACTCGTTATCTGTATTTATGGCAATTGTTTGACAACGTTATCTGTATAAAGACACCTGTCCACAGCCTCAAACAGTCAGACTCCAAACTCAACCATGGCCAAGACCAAAGAGCTGTTGAAGAACACCAGGAAAAAAATTGTAGACCTGCAGCAGGCTGGGAAGAGTGAATCTACAATAGGCAAGTATGTTGGTGTGAATAAATCAACTGTGCAATTGTAAGAAAATGGAAGACATATAAGACCATTGATAATCTCCCTCGATCTGGGGCCCCCCCACACAAGAACTCATCCTGTGGGGTCAAAATGATCATGAGAATGGTGAGAAAAAAATCCCAGAACTACATGGAGGGACCTGATGAATGACCTGCAGAGAGCTGGGACCAAGGTAACAAAAGCTACCATCAGTAACACTACACTGAGAGGGACTCTTATCCTGCAGTGCCAGGCATGTCCCCCTGCTTAAGCCAGTACATCTCCAGGCCCGTCTTAAATTAAGTTTGCCAGAGAGCATATGGATGATCCAGAAGAGGATTGGGGGAATATCATGTGGTCAGATGAATCCAAAGTAGACCTTTTTGGTAAAAACTCAACTCGTCGTGTTTGGAGAAAGAAGAATGCTGAGTTGCATCCCAAGAACTCCATACCTACTGTGAAGCATGGGGGTGGAAACATCATGCTTTGGGGCCGTTTTTCTCCAAAGGGGACAGGACGACTGATCGGTGTTAAGGGAAGAACGAACGGGGCCATGTATTGTGAGATTGTGAGCCAAAAACTTTCATCAGTGAGAGCATTGAAGACGGAACATGTCTGGGTCTTCTAGCATGATAATGATCCCAAACACACCGCTGGGGCAAAAAAGGAGTGGCTCCGAAATAAGCTTTTCAAGGTCCTGTTGTGGCCTAGCCAGACCTTAACCCCATAGAAGTCTCCAGACCTTAACCCCATAGAAAATTTGTGGAGGGAGTTGAAAGTCCGTGTTGAGCCAAACATCACTGCTCTAGAGGAGATCTGCATGGAGGAATGGGCCAAAATACCAGCTACAGTGTGACCTCGTTTGACCTCTGTCATTGCCAACAAAGGTTATGTTACAAAGTATTGAGTTAAACTTTTGTTATTGACCAAATACTTATTTTCCACCATAATTTACAATTAAATTCTTTAAAAATCCTACAATGTGATTTCCCGGATTTTTTTTCTCATGTTGTCTCTCATAGTTGAAGTGTACCTATGATGACAATTACAGACCTCTCTCATCTTTCTAAGTCGGAGAACTTGCACAATCAGTGGCTGACTAAATACTTTTTTGCCCCACTGTATGCCAAACTCACATAACCATATCTAAATGAATTTAGCTTTCTATACAGGGGCACAGTAATGCTGCAATAGGAAGAGGACTTCCCCAAACTTCTGCCAAAAATTTGGACAAATATAATTTTCTAAAATGTCTTTGTATGCTGTAACGTCCATGTAACCCCTCACAATCCTTATTCTTATTACTAACCCTCAAAACCAGCCCAGATCATTATTCTGGTATTCTACTGCCATCTGCCAAACCCAGATTTGTCTATCAGATTGCCAGATAGAGAAGCATGATTCATCACTCCAGAGAACATTTTTAAACTCTTGCAACATCAATGGCCTGCTTTGCACTGAACATACACTATACTGCCAAAAATATTCACTCGTCTGCCTTCACAAGCATATGAAATTGAGTGGCATCCCATTCTTAATCCACAGGGTTTAATATGATGTTAGCCCACCTTTTGCAGCTATAACAGCTTCAACTCTTCTGGCAATTCTTTCCAAAAATTTTAATATGTTTATTTGAATTTCTGACCATTATTCCAGAAGCACATTTGTGAGGTCAGACACTGGTGTTGGACGAGAAGGCCTGGCTCGCAGTCTCCACTCTTAATCAACCCAAAGGTGTTCTATTGGGTTGAGGTCAGGATTCTATGCAGGCCAGTCAATTTCTTCCACACCAAACTCGCGCATCCATGTCTTTATGGACCTTGCTGCACTGGGGCGCAGTCATGTTGGAAGGGGCCATCCCCAAACTATTCCCACAAAGTTGGGAGCATGAAATTGTCCAAAATCTCTTGGTATGCTGAAGCATTAAGAGTTCTTTTTGCTGGAACTAAGGGGCTGAGCCCAACTCCTGAAAAACAACCATAATCCCCCTCCACCAAACTTTACACATTTGGCACATTGATGGAAACCGCCAAACCTAGACTCGTCCATCAGATTGCCAGACGGAGAACATGTCCACACTGCTCTAGAGTACAGTTCTCTGATGAGATTTTTTTTGTCTTACAAGGTATTGAAACTTTACGATTATTTTGCTTATGTTTAGAATAATTAGCTTGATCACCCTCACTTTAAGATATATATATATATATAATTTGACCTTATTTTAAGTAATTTAAGGCTCAAATTAAGCAGTGCATGTGACTATTTTGTGTTTGGGGTACTATGAGACCTCAGTTATAGTGCAAAATGATTGCTTAGACAACCACAATGTCAACAAAAATAATTTCAGTGTAAAAGAACATTCTTTTCCCAAATTTTTAGCAACAAAGGCCAGAAACTGTTTCCAGTGCCTGTGGATACCTGTGCATGTCAGGCAGTCGGGTTTCCAGTTTGCCTGTGTTAATGTTCCAGATGTACACAGCACCATCTGCAGAGCCAGCTGCCAGGTAACTTCCATCTGGACTAAAGACAGAACAGAAATGCTTAATGTTGGTTATAGATAGTGAAGCTATCATGATGAAATGTGAAATACTGGTACACTTTGACTTTATTACTTAGAATACCTCACAGGTCTACTGTTGTGTATGAGGCAAAGTTTGAGTTATCTGGACTGTAGTAATTACAATGAACACACAAAATTCTTTTCAAATTTATTATTAGGAAAGCACACCTTTTCAATGACAAAAGATATGTCAAGTTATTTCTTCATGCCTTTTGGAGCCTCTGGTTCAGTGCCGCACTAATGAACGCATCCAAAATAGTCAATATATCTGGATTGTTTCCTGATAAGTTTTTAACCACATGCTCTTAGACTTACAGTTGAAAGTGTCTCCAGTCAGCCAGATTGAAATCTGACTGCTTTACCCTGCGTAATATGCAAATTGGCTCAAAACACTGATTCACCCACTTCCAGTTTTGTTGACAGTTTAAATTTGTAAAAAATTGTGGGTATGTCTGAAATGGTCCACTCATTCACTAATCGCTATACAGTGTGTTCAATGAAGAACACTATAAAGGTAACAATGACACAAATGAGGGAATTCAGACAACACTTACTTACGCTGGAAACAGAAACGATCACATAAACCAACTGAAACATCAACAAGCCTACCAATACTGTCACAAGACCTTGGAAATATAGTTTAATGATGTTTAAATTTAGCTGACAATAATACTTGTCAAGTGTAAGGCTTAAAAAAAACCTCAACTGGAGGAAGAAGAATGCTGAGTCGCATCCCAAGAACACCATACCTACTATACAGCATGGGGGTGGGAACATCATGCTTTGGGGCTGTTTTTCTGCAAAGGGGACAGGACGACTGATCCGTGTTAAGGGAAGAATGAACGGGGCCATGTATCGTGAGATTTTAAGCCAAAACCTCCTTCCATCAGTGAGAGCATTGAAGATGGAACGTGGCTGGGTCTTCCAGCATGACAATGATCCCAAACACACCGCTTGGGAAACGAGGGAGTGGCTCTGTAAAAAGCATTTCAAGGTCCTGGAGTGACCTAGCCAGTCTCCAGACCTCAACCCATAGAAAATTTGTGGAGGGAGTTAAAAGTCTGTGTTGCCCCACAACATCACTGCTCTAGAGGAGATCTGCATGGAGGAATGGGCCAAAATACCAGCTACAGTGTGTGCAAACCAGGTGAAGACTTACAGGGAACCATTTGACCTCTGTTATTGCCAACAAAGGTTATGTTACAAAGTATTGAGCTGAACTTTTGTTACTGACCAAATACTTATTTTCCACTATAATTTACAATTAAATTCTTTAAAAATCCTAAAATGTGATTTCTTGGATTTTTTTTTCCTCATTTTGTCTCTCATAGTTGAAGTGTACCTATGATGAAAATTACAGACCTCTCTCATCTTTCTAAGTAGGAGAACTTGCACAATCAGTGGCTGACTAAATACTTTTTTGCCCCACTGTAGGTGCATTGTGATACCTCGGTTCTCGTCATTAATTCATCCCAGAAGACTTGTCGAGAACCAAACACAAATACTGAACAAATTTTTCCCATAAGAAATAATGTAAATTGAATTAATCCATCCCAGACCCCCAGAAAATCTTGTCTGGTGTATCATAGCGGAGACAAGGCTGAAGTTGGCAGTTACATTATGGCACCTGCAGATGGAGATTCTGCCTCATGATAAGTAATGATAAGTAAGCTAATGTTTAAAACAATGTTAAAACATTAACCTACAGTTGGCCAAAATCATTAACAAGAAGCTTATTTTATAATAAAGTGTTGAATCATCTCATGTAATTTACTGAGTAATGGATTGACAGTAAAAAGTAAAAGCAAAACACTTTATTGATGAACTTAGGGTGCTAGCATGGCTGCTAAGCTAATTGCAGCCTGTGTTCTGGAACATTCAATTCCTAACATTTTTAGGACCCATGGAGCAAGAATACAGTAATGTAGATGTAAAATAAAAATAAAAAAAACATGATAAACAAAGTGGGGAGATCTTCACTGAGCAAGGCTATTGTGAACCTGAATCACTGTGTAATGAATCGTGAATCATAAATCTTGAATTGAGTTTCGGCTGAAACGAGTCACATGGCTCGACTCAAAGAAGTTTAAGCATGTGCACTGAGCAAATAACGAGAACCAAGACAAATTTTTCTAGTCAAAAAGTTCCTATGTGGTCGAGAACCGAGGTACCACTGTACATGCATTTTTATGTGACTCAGTCCTTTCCAAATACAATCCTGATACCCAAGATGCATAAAACGAGAGTTTAAACAGGGTCATTGTTTGGTCTGACATTGTTCATACAGTACTTTGCGTGGGCATAAATATGCCATGGTACATTTAAACATACCATGGCATACTGTACCATGTTACTGTATTTCAGATATTTGCATTTACATTGTTATTGTAATAATAAGATAAGAATACATACAAAGAGCAGGTACAACAAAAGTGCAAAGGATAAAAAAGACATTGTCCTAGATATTGTTTTAAAGAGTCCTCAGCATGACACTGGGCCATTCTGACTATTATGGGAAGCTGCTTATGACTGCTTATAAACCAGGAAACTAAATAGGAGTTGTATTCACATAAACTTCAACCACACTGAATTAAAACTACATACCCAATGTTGCAGAGAATTTGCAAATCTAGCCCTCAACATACAAAAGAGAAGTACAGTATTACTTTGGCACTACTAGCTAATCAATAGTACTTTATGTTAGTTCGATGTCTGGAATGGAACATGATTGAGTGATGGTATTTGGCTCTGACCACTGTCTGATAAAATAGCAATTCTTAACCATAGCTTTAATATCCACTGAAGATTCCCATTTGGTAGTAAACTGTTTCTGCTGCAACAATATACTAATGAAAAGTAGAATACTTGCTGTTCAGGTGAACTTTATATACTGGATCATACCCATGGCCAATGCAGCAATTGTATTCATAGGTTTTTCTCCACATTAGGCAAAAGGTGTAACCCTTTAAACTTATTAAAGACAGTGTGCACAAAGGTTAATGTAGAAAAATACTGAAAATCAAAAATAATTGCTCAAGCAACTTTTTAGTCAAAATTATTTTTTTATGATTTCAATCCTGGTCAGGGTCGCAAAGGGCCTTTCGTCAAATTCTGAAGGATCAGACAAGAATGTACACTGAATGGGGCACCGGTCCATTGCAGGAACAGATAATGTCCTTGTTGCTGATGTTGACCCTAGCCAACTGAAATTGGCTTCACCAGTGGTCCAAACATGGAAATGGCTTTTCTCACTGCTATACACACAATGTTTACAGAGATTTGCTGTGACACTCAAGCAACTGTTTTCTAAAATTTGCATTTCAGAGAAAAAAAAAAGAGAACCACTTTTGTCTATTGTTGTTAGGATACTCCCTGGAAACTTTGCAGAACATTTCTGGTAAAAATCGAACTATGAAAGCGGAGTTTTCCCTGAAGGTGTGAAGCTATGGTCTCACTTTGATTAGGCATGTTTCTGCATGTCTCGCTATGAGGTTGTTGTCAACAGATAATATCATTGGTTTGTATTGACTGGACACGCGAATGGATAAGACCACTTAATGCATGGAGAAGAGTTAAATATTCAAGTGAATTGACCTCACTTGCATTGTTCTGCCATCACACTGACCATCGCATTGACCACACACCATATAAACAAAATTTCTTGCTGCTGTCCCAATGTCATGTTTTCCTGGCCCCGGGCATTCTGATAATCATTATTGTTGAACCGTGACAAAACAAACTATCTTTGCAGTAGAATTCCCCCAATATAACAATGGAGTTCCACTGTTATAATAATCTTAACAAGCTATCTTAACAATATGCAATCTGTATTGTATGCAAAAGACATTGCAAAAGGGTACATCCCTTTCCCCGTGGATCAATAAAGTGTTGTAGCTGTCTTGTGGCTACTTCTCTTTCCTTCAGGAATCCTTTGTATTTCACTGATCCAATGTCTATGTCTTCAGGATGCCACTCACACGCCTCTGACTACAACCCCCTCTAACAGCCATTTCTCACTGTGAATATCATTTGTCTGCCTACAAAACAAAGTTCCCACAATACCCTATCTTTGTTCATAACACTGACTTAATTAATCAATTCTACTCCTGCTCAGGACCAAATCATTGTTAACACTGCTTATTTATTAATACAAAACAGATGTACTCGCAGACTTGCAGATCCTATTGAGCACTGCACTCTGTTGAGTTTAGCTTCCTATACAACCTATACAAAGACTCTGGCAACTACACTAATAACCACTTGATAACCACACAAACAACTGTGTCCTTTAAGTAAAAAGAGGGAACAGATGCTGTTAAACAATTGCTAAATGTCAGGATATTACTTATGCAGCTTCAGTAGTTCTTTCTGGTTAAGGATGTAATGTTACAGGCTATAGATAAAGTGGTAGAAAAGATATTGTATAACCCCAGTCTGACATGACAGTCACAAAAATCCAAACACAACGATAGTGATGCCCATATGTCCACGTTATAAGTGCACGTTAAAAAAATCAGACAACATTCACAAAAAAATTGTGTGTAAAGGCAAAGTGTAGAAAATTAAACACAGGGGTTCATTTATAAATCAAGAAATGCATTTTAAATGACACTCGATTCCATATCTGTTCCTCTCTCCCTCTCCCATCTGAGATTATACAAACACAGCCAGACTTTAATAATGACGCAAAGCATTCTGGTTCTACTGTTGCCATAGAAACTGCTAGATGTATGATTCAGCTGGGAGCACCAGAAGTGCAAATGGAGCATCAGCCTTTCTCATATCCCTTTCGCTCACTGTGTTTCTTTTCTTCTCTCATCTTACATCACATTGAATAATAACACAACCAGTATGGGTCATGCAAACAAAATGGTAGAATCCCGTTGTGAAAAAGCACCGGTGGTGAAGGCGTTTGTCCAACTATTCGTTCCCTATTGAGTGACCTTTACAAAGGCACATAGAATTCTGCAAAAGGTCACTTACTTTAACAAGGCAAATCAGATTTATTTATATAGTGCTTTTTTTTAAACAATATAGCATTTTACAAGCATCTAACCCCACAGCCTCAAATGAACAAGCCTAGGGTGACCATGGCAAGGAATAAAAACCCTAGGAAAGAAACACTGGGAGGACCAAGCCTCAAAACAAGACCCATTCTCCTTTGACAGTCAATATGTTACATGTAAGACTCATTTAATTACAGTAAATGTACTGTAGGATTATGTTATGACACATTGTGCTACTGAGCTTAAAATATTTTCCAACTGGTTTTCATTTGTACTCAGCATCTGGTGCTTCTCATGTTATTACCCATCAATAGTCAGTCAGCACTGGTGGATTGCCCTGATATGACCTTTCCTTGAAGAATTCCAAGTTTCAATGTGGAAAGTGAATTTTAAATGACATGTTGCACTACATGGTTTGGAATGTTTTAAGCATGTTGGAAACCTCATTTGGGTACATGGCATTATGGAGCCATGACATACCGAGATATTTTAAACCAAATCTGTCTGCATCTGTCAAGAAACAGAAAATCGGCCAACATGTTATCTTCCAGCAGGAAATTGATCCAAAACATACATCCGGATCAACACAACATTTTGTGCTGAACACAAAATTAAGCTTCTACCATGGCCATTTGAGTCCCCTCATCTAAACCTCATATAAAAACTGTGTGGTGAGCTAAAGAAGTGAGTGCACAAGAGAGAACATACAACCCTAGACGATCTGGAGAGATTCTGTGAAGAAGAATGGTCTCAAATGCGCTGTATTCTTAACCCCTATTAATATGTTTAGGCGAAGAAGAAGAAGAATTGGTGCACTTGTGGATTAAAATAATTTTAGACAAAATTTACATAGTTTAAAGATTGGATTTCTATTTTAGGGTGATTAAGATAATTCACCAAAAGGTGAATGTCTTATTACTCTTTTCACTCATGTTTACCAGGGATGACAATAATTGTGGAGCAGACTGTAGTATAGGAGTTTTGTAGTTTGTCCACCTCTGTTTAATAGTGTTTTATAGCATAAAGAATGTAGGCAATGTAGTGATTTAAGTCGACCACTTCGGACAAAGCCCATAATTAATGGTTATGGACATGACCATGCAGTGAAAATGTTCAATTTTTTTGTATTGTCCTTTTAAAGTGCTATTAATGCAATAATTTTAATAACTCTACTTAATACATTTACATTTACAGCATTTAGCAGACGCCCTTATCCAGAGCAACTTACAATTGATATAGTCTTACAATCCAAGCTATTGTGGGTTAAGAGTCTTGCTCAAGGACCCAACAGTAGCAGCACTGGCAGAGGTGGGATTTGAACCCTGGACCTTCTGGGCCAGATTCCAGTACCTTAACCGCTAGGCTACCACAGTCCCTTGGTACAGTAGTAACACCTTTTCACTACATTTTAGCTATTATTTAAACCTAAATATGGTTCAAATATTGCAAGTCTTTGCTATAATATAATATAATACAACCCTTATTCGACTCAAATTCTTAGAGTCACTAGCCAAGCCCATTACACCACAGGAAAGTATCTGGTTGTAATTACACAAGATTTCTGTTTTTAAATGTAGGTTTATTTTGGTGTTTTTGAATCTTACCTAAAGATGGCCTTGGTGCTATCACTTCCACATTTGAAGCCTTCTGCCCTAGGATGATCATGTACAACAAAATAAACAACAAAAACGAATAGAATATTATAACTGAGAACATTCGAATTTTTAAGTTCTCTGTACCTAAACACCATTCGAGCATTGCTCATCCTCAGATCCACCAGCTGCAGGCTCTCATCCCGTGAGCAAGTCAGCAGCTCTCTGTGGCTGGGTGAGATGTCAAGTGATGTCACTTTGCCCTGTAGAGGAACCTCCTGGGTGCAGCTAGCTGCCCTGCAGAGACATGGAGTATCAGGGTAAAGGCTAGAGCAGAGAGAATTGACACATAACTATCTGGAGTAGTTATTTTTAAAAAAGATGCACTATTGTGAGATGCCATCTTGTTGACTTCATTAAAAATACCATTTCAACAGCATTTCTGTGCAAATATAAAAGCTAGAAAAAGTCAAATTTCATCATATACTGTGTATATACACTGCCTGGCCAAAACAGGTCACCACCTGGATTTAACGAAGCAAATAGTTAAGTCTCTTCCATCAGATAACAGATAATTACTGCATTGGTGATTATGTTTCAGCTGGCAACAGTTATTTAACCCTAACTGATGCAGTGAGTAGCTTCTCTAAACAACCATGTTGAAAGACACAGCCTGTGGTCATGAAAAAGATGTTAATCTGCTTCAGAAAAGTCAAATTATTGGCATGCATCAAGCAGAGAAAACATCTAAGGAGACTGCTGAAACTACTCAAATCGGGTTAAGAATGTTATGTGCCCAAAGACTGAGGTCAGCTGACTACCTGAATATACTAAACGATCAGGTTATTCCATCACTGGATTTTTTTTTCTTCCCTGATGGCACAGGCATATTCCAAGGTGACAATGTCAGGATTCATCTTGCTCAAACTGTGAAAGAGTGGTTCAGGGAGCATGAGACATCATTTTCACACATGGACTGGCCGCCACAGAGTCCAGATCTGAACCCCTTGGAGAAGAATTTGCACAGTGGTCCAAATCTCCATCATCAATACAAGATCTTGGGGAAAAATTAATGCAACTCTGGACAGAAATAAACGTTTTGACACTGCAGAAGCTTTTGGAAACAATACCACAGCGAATGCGTGCCGTAACCAAAGTGAAAGGTGGTCCAACAATATATTAGAGTGTGACCTTATATACAGTAGTGTGAAAACGTGTTTGTCCCCTTCCTGATTTCCTATTTTTCTGCATGTCTGTCACACTTAAGTAACATCAAAACAATTTAAATATTAGTCAAAGACAACACAAGTAAACACAAAATGCAGTTTTGAAATGAAGGTGTTTACTATTAAATGAGAAAAAAAAATCCAAACCCACATGGCCCTGTGTGGAAAAAGTGACCGTCTCCCCCTCTTGTTAAAACACAACATAACTATGGTTTATCACACCTGAGTTCACTGTCTCTAGCCACACCCAGGCTTGATTATTTCCACACCTGGTCTCAGTCAGGACATCACTTAAATAGGACCTGCCTGACAAAGTGAAGTACACCAAAAGATCCTTAAAAGCCACACATCATTCTGAGATCCAAAGAAATTCAGGAACAATTGAGAAAGAAAGTAATAGAAATCATCTATCAGTCTGGAAAAGGTTATAAAGCAGTGTGAACCTTCCCAGGAATGGCCGGCCGACCAAAATTACCCCAAGAGCGCAGCAACAACTCATCCAAGAAGTCACAAAAGACCCCACAACATCATCCAAAGAACTGCAGGCCTCACTTGCCTCAGTTAAGGTCAGTGTTCATGCCTCCACCATAAGAAAGAGACTGGGCCAAAACGGCCTGCATGGCAGAGTTCCAAGACGAAAACCACTGCTGAGCAAAAAGAACATTAAAGCTCATCTCAATTTTTCCAGAACACATCTTGATGATCCCCAGACTTTTGGGAAAACTTTCTGTGGACTGACGAGACAAAGGTTGAACTCTTTGGAAGGTGTGTGTCCCATTACATCCGGCGTAAAAGTAACAGAGCATTTCAGAAACAGAACAACAGTAAAATATGGTGGTGGTAGTGTGATGGTCTGGAGCTGTTTTGCTGCTTCAGGACCTGGAAGACTTGCTGTGATAAATGGAACTGTGAATTCTGCTGTCTACCAAAATGTCCGGCCATCTGTTTGTGACCTCAAGCTGAAACAAACTTGGGTTCTGCAGCAAGACAATGATCCAAAACACACCAGCAAGTCCACCTCTGAATGGCTGAAGAAAAACAAAATGAAGACTTGAGTGGCCTAGTCAAAGTCCTGACCTGAATCCTATTGAGATGCTGTGGCATGACCTTAAAAAGGCCGTTCATGCTCGAAAACCCTCCAATGTGGCTGAATTACAACAATCCTGCAAAGATGGGTGGCCAAAATTCCTCCTCAACGCTGTAAAAGACTCATTGCAAGTTATCGCAAACACTTGATTGCAGTTGTTGCTGCTAAGGCCGGCCAAAACCAATTATTAGGTTTAGGGACTAATCACTTTTTCACACAGGGCCATGTAGGTTTGGATTTTTTTTCTACCTGAATAATAAACACCTTCACTTAAAAACTGCATTGTGTGTTTACTTGTGTTGTCTTTGACTAATATTTAAATTGGTTTGATGTTCTGAAACATTTCATTGTAACAAACATGCAAAAAAACAGGAAATCAGGAAAGGGGGCAAACACTTTTTCACACCACTGTATATATATACACAAAATTATGTGGTGCAGTCTAGTGTTAAGACAATCATAGTGCCACAGCTCATGTGTCATATGAAATCATGATATCTAATTTGACCTGTAATATCTTTAAACTATTAACACCTCTGCTCTCTGTACTAAATCTTTGAGCAGACTGACCTAAGAAATCTCACTGTAGCCTGATTGGTTTACCTACACAGAGCAAGAACCTATATAACAGAGACCGAATGTATAATAACACTGAATAAAGCTTACACTTCATGATCATAGCAACCGAATACTTTTGTCAACATGCCATAAGACGAGGGTGGAATACATTATACAGCATATGAACATAAAGCCACCATACACAGAAATATCTTGCATGCAAACTAATGCAACAGATCAGCAAATCAAGGTATGCATCTTTTTTCCTGTTTGTTTTATTTTGCCAATGTCTTATTACAGCTCATAGGAACTCAAAGAGACAATGTATGTGGGCTGATGGTTGCTAGGTGACAGGCGAGCAGTTGGCACAGCAGCAGCTGGAGGTTACTGTTGCTCGGAGTGAATGAGAGATGTCAAGAGCTGAGGCGTGGGCTGAATAATATGTTCATTTCTTTAAATTTCTTAATGTGCAAAAGCAGAGCCTTCTTCGCAGCACACAGGGATCACATAGCTTTCCACATCACAGTCACACTCTCGGACGGAAATCTATAGAGACCTGACATTACGGTGATGTAAATGTGAATACACATGCTTGCTTTACAAAGTATTGCTTGCTCTAAAGCCTCAGTGTTGACAGTAGTGGTCTGTTATACTAGTTCACTCCAGGGTTTTGTTTATGGATTGTACGCAAATCTCTGTGACAGTAGAAGCATTAGCATAATTGCATTATAATTGCAATACTTCAGTGCTCGCATATCAACAGCATGTAAGTACTAGGTACATTGGTTTTGCCTGTTTATTATCTACTTGTGATCTGATACCAGTATTATCAGTCATCCAATAATTCAGCAGTTTACATTATTCTTCAGTGTTATGTATGTAAATTCGTTCATTTGTAAGACAGCCACCTTGTTCTTTATTTGTATTTTCAAGCAGCAAAATGGTACAAAATCCACTACGCTTCCCCCAAAAGTTGTGGTTATACTTGGACGTCATAAACATGTGTACTCGTACGTATCTGCAATGCAAGCAGAACCCATGCACTATTGTGAGGATAAAAGCAATTGCCATGGTCACAAAATGTCAGCCTGCAATGCAAGAGTACGATGCTATAGTAAATAGCAGCCTATCAGATCAATATTTCACTGACTGCATCACTGCCATTTTGACAGCACTATAGTCTACAGTCTGTGATGATCCCTTTGTATGATGCCCATTTGCATAGACGTGCTTTGATACTTTTCCTTATTGTTGAGGTCATTAACCTATTTAACCCACATATTACCTATATCACAGCAGCTGAAAAAACATAATAGAACAGACAATGGTGCAGAAAGTTTTATTTTAAGTTTTATTAATCAAAGTTTGGTAACACACGCAGCATCAGCAGAAGCAGAATTTTTATGCTGATGTCATAAATACAACAGGATATGATTATGTAGCACTTGTCACAAAGATTTTGTTTCTTTATTTGTTCATCTAACGTTGCATCAGCATCAATGGCTATTCACAACAGGAGCGAGGTTACATCACTACCAGTCAGACACATTCACACTGACTTTACATCTACAAGGCAGAGCAATGTGGTAGATATGTCTAATAAAGTGCACCATGTTTAAGAACTCCAGCAGCACTGCTGTGTCTGATCCACCCGTACCAGCACAACACACACTAACACACCACAACCACATCAGTGTCAATGATCCACCACCAAAATAGTACCTGATCTGTGGGGGTCCTGACCATTAACGAACAGAGTAAAGGGGATTAACAAACTATTTAGAGAAACAGTTGGACTACAGTCTGTAGTTGTAGAACTACAAAGTGCTTCTATATGGTAAGTGGAACTGATGAAATGGACAATGAGTTGTACAAACAAGGAGGTGTACCTAATAAAATGATTCGTGAGTGTATATTCTAGGGCACGTTGTGTAGGGACAACGATAGGTTTGTACAGTGCAAGTATTCATCAGGTCTGTCTCAATACCTGGTCAGTTCCCTTGCTGTCTACTTCCTATGTAGGGCATACTCTAGGTAGAGCTTTCTATCCGAGCATGGAACCCTAGGACTGGTTAATGAGACAGTCTACTGAGTCAGCGATTACATCACCGATTGTTCACAGCCTCTGCACGTGGTCGGTGTATACATGTAGTTTAACCGTTTGTACAAAAGCTGGCAACGTTTACTCATATGTTCACATTTATATATTAATTAGACATTTTCCACTCTATGGCTTCGATTAAGCTGGCTTTAGTAACACCTTTACTACAGTTTGTTTGTTGATTTAACGTCGCTATGAGCATCATTGGCCATTCAGCGACACACACAAGATTTACATTTACATTTACAGCATTTAGCAGACACCCTTATCCAGAGCGACTTACAATCCAAACAATTGTGGGTTAAGGGTCTTGCTCAAGGACCCAACAGTGGCAGCTTGGCAGAGGTGGGATTTGAACCCTGGACCCTTAGTCTAGTACCTTAACCGCTAGGCTACCACAGTCCATCATGACCAGTCATATATCAATTAACCTAAACATGCATGTCTTTGGATTGTGGGAGGAACCCAGAATACCCGGAGTAAACCCACACAGACACAGGGAGGACATGCAGACTACACACAGAAAGGACCCAGGCCAGTCCACCCTGGGATTGAACCCAAGACCTTCTTGCTGTGAGACAGCAATGCTACCCACCGAGCTGCCCCCTTTACAACAGAAGCCATTCCAACTACAGAATTGTCTCCCTCATTCCACTCCTATCTAAACTGAAAGGAAGTGCAAACTTTGTGATACTAACTGGGAAAGTGGTCGTCTAAAATACAATAGGAATACAACAGTTTACAACAGATGATAAATGTCTTTTTAAATACAGGTATTTGTTGCTTAACATCTACAATATGCGTTCTGGACAAATATTTAAATGTTGTATATATACACTACATATTATATAATCAAAGCTGTATGGAATATTGCAGTGTAACGTGTAGTGTATATTCTACTCTGGTGTGCTGTGTTGTCAAGACTTACTGTGCTTGTTTGCAGGAAACGTATCTGGCAAGCTAATGTATACGTTAAGTAGGTTAGTAAGCTTAACAATAAAGATCACGGATGCAACGGACATGCGCAACGGAAGTACTTCTGTTGGCACTTGGGTGGCGCTGTGACCCAAGTATTCAGCATGCTAGCTCACCACCATGGGGACCAGGGTTTGAGCCCCAGCCATGCTTTCTGGGACATGCGGACACGACTGACTCTGCCTGAAGGAGTAGTCGCCAGTGGGGAAGATAATACACCAGTACTGCAATAGTGACCCCTGCTGGCTCTGTGATTATGTACCATCCAGGCCACACTTACACCCTGTATTCTCCAAAACCAGAACCAAGGCAAGCATGACTAAACATTGTGGGAGGGGGATCACTACTGTGTAGTTGATAGACTATATTAACTTTACAGTATAATGTTGTCAGATGGGCCTTGAATAAATTCATTCTCAGTCCCCATCTCTCCCTCAAGACAGTCCCCATTATAGGTACTGCAAATCGATTCCAAACTCTCTCAAACTGATTTTGTTTTAAACAAAAATTTCCACAAATGACACATTTAATGTCTGGGACACAATAAGGGAAGCAGTTGCTCTAGAAGAAACGGGATTGCCTTGCTTAGTCACAAAGTAATGTTTTTATCCACTGCCTTATCCCTTAGAATTTTAATTAAAATAACTGTTAGCTAATTACTGTTATTCAGTGAAAGACGTAACAGGTCTCCTTACCTGCTGTCCCAGAAACGTATTTTTCTGTCAAAATGGCCACTGATGATGTAATACTCTGAGCACACCACATCACTACAGTAGGAGAATACTTTGATGGTTTGTATGCCTGAATTAAAGAAGATACAAACACAACACAATGAGTTGAGTGCATTTATATGCATAGAACTAATAAAAGTGCATCCAGACCATTCAAGCAAAGACCACGGTGATTAGGAAGGCATCTGCATTTGAGAAATATAAACAGAACGTAGGGTAACTTTCATTCATCACGCCATTGATAAAACATTATTCTTGAGGCTGATAGCATTAAAGCAGACGTGGAATTCATTTAACATCTTGCTTTGGACTGCAATTACACACTTGTATTTGTGAAATACTCACAGGCAGTACGGTGCAGGTCCCAGATCTTCACTGTTCTGTCTGCACTTCCCGTCACCACCTGCTGCAGATTATACTTGAACCTGGCTGCTGTCACTTTGCGTGAATGGCCTGTCAGCGTGAACTACACAATCAGAGCAGAGACATGGGTTTAAGCACAAAGCTAGCTCACACCTCTCTCTCCTATCCAACCCACTTTCCACTTAAAACCCACAACATTCCTCGTTTTCCATTCCTAGTAATAGTGTGGCATTATGTCCTCCATACTTCGATACTTTAAACAGTAATGGACTGCGTCATAGATTTGTTTTTTTAAGTGTTTGAAATTTAATTACCGCTTTGTGCTCAGAGTGATTTACAAGCTGACAACTGGACGCAGTAGAGAACCACCATTCATGTAGTGAAGAATTTCTAGCTCAGCATGAATAGCTGACTGACTCATGTTTGTCGTCCATCTGTTGTTGCTTCGGTGTGCTGTTGTTTTAAATCTCCTACGTCAAAACATGCCGACGCACCTGCTTGCGTTCACTCATAAACCCCTCCATTACTTACACGGAACTGTACCTAAGCCAGGTCCCTGGGTGAAGAGCCGCATTCAATCTAACTGGGATCTAGTGACTGTCAGTGTACTATAAATTTGCATTCACATTTAACCACTCCACACCTAATCACCATTCAAGTGTGAAAAAGGGCTTGACTCTGCTATTGTTTTATCCACTAGCAAACACTGAAGCGAATATACTAAAATCACGCCAGTGGTGGCAAACCTACCATTTGAAAGGTTGTAAATGGAGATCCTGAACGTGAACACATCCAGATTTTATTTTAAATCATGTGGCATTAAAACTTCGAGTGCATTTTCGCCCGCTCGCCTTACTTTACCATGTCCTCAAATTCTGGAATTATTATTATGTTCTCACTTCTTCTTCTTCTTCTTCTTTCGGCTTCTCCCTTTATCAGGGGTCACCACAGCGAGTTAAACGTTTCCACCTCACCCTGTCCTCCACGTCCTCTACTCTCACCCCAACTCCCTGCATATCTTCATTTACCACAACCAAATAACTCCTCTTTGGTCTTCCTCTCCGTCTCTTGCCTGGCAGCTCCATCGCCAACATCCTCCATACCAATATATCCACTATCCCTCCTCTGCACATGTCCAAGCCATCTCAGTCTTCCCTCTCGAATTTTTGTCCTCCCAATTTTCAAACCTGTGCTGCCCCTCTGATGATCTCATTCCTAATCCTGTCCACCCTAGACACTCCTAAAGAGAACCTCAACTTCTTAAGTTCTGCCACCTCCAGCTCTGCTTCCTGTCTCTTTGTCAGTGCCACTGTCTCTAACCCATACAACAAGGCTGATCTCACTACTCTCTTATTATGTTCTCACAATTAATAATAAAAATGGATAGAATGGATGTTGCTGGCTACATCCAGTTGACTTTTAAAAAGGGAAACAGGATCATCACCATCATTTGCTTCCAAAAGTTACACTGCCTTAGTCTGACCAAGATAATAATAATTAATCATAATTTTAGGCTATATATAATTATTGTTAAATTTCACAAAATCTATGATGAAATATAATATTACTTATTAATAATTATATAATAATCATTTTACTGTATAATGAATGTAAAGTGAATTAGAATCTAATTACATTTTTTCTAATTTCTTTTTTTTATTCTGGTATGATGAAAAAAAAAATCTTAATCTGGTCTCGGTCTCTGCCATTCCTAGTCTTGGTCTTGATTTGGATTTGACTATTAAAAATCTTGGTCTTGAATTGAAGTAAACTCTAGTGACCTTGCCCACAACACTTGTACTAATAGTTAAGTAAAATACACTAATAATGAATTAACTAAACCGATTTTTAATGTTTATAAAAAAACTACTCCATATTAAATTCTCAACCGAGCCCATAGCCAGCCTGTTTTTTATAATATATCAGCAGTCTTGGGTTTTTTGCAGGTGCCTTCAGGTCTGGGTTTATAAAGAGATCATTTTTCTCCATCTGCGGCACCACAGCGGGGTCAAATCACCACCTCGAAATGTAAGCAGTCACACTATATACAGGGGCGTCTTAAAGCAGCCCTTTGTGAATGATTGCTCTCCAGAGGCGGACAGTACAGTGCCATCATATATGAGAAGTGCTAATACAGGAGACCGAGGACGGGGCTCTGTTACCTTGGGGAACACAGTTGGTCCAACTGCCAAAAAAGAGCTGACTTGTAGTATGACGCAGCTAAAAAATTCGGCTTGCCCTGATGAAGGTAGCGACAAAAAAAGAGACCTCAATCAAATCATACAAGCCCAGTCATACAGCATTTTCCCATAAACTGACCAACTACATATATGATTCTTTAAAAAAAAACACTTGCACACAAAATCTAAACGCTCTAGATGTGGTTTACAAGCAGATGTGTTCATACCGTTGGGTCGAACTCAATGCTGGTAATGCTGTCATTACTCCCATCTAGTGTTCCTCTGTTGTGCAGCATCCCTGAAAAACATGCATACATCTTGAAAATATATTCTTTTCAATCATATCACTCTGAATTGCCACACAGACAACCAGAGATAATATCAAGTGATTACTTCCTGGTTTTTATACAAACTACCAAGAATTACACTTTCACTAGTACACATTTTTTTATTTAACCCTATTTTACCCTTGGTAAATGTAAAAGAAATATATTTTGCCAAGACAATTAACAGGAAAAGAACGGTTAAGTTTCTATGCTAAGACTTCTGGAGGTAAAACTGTCAGTCAGTCTGTGTAAGTGGTCAAAATACAGATTAAAATTAATTTCAGTCTATTGCTGTAGACAAGGCATATTGATTTATCTTTATTTAATTAAAACCAGCTATACAGTTTTCAACAAACACAAAAAGAGGCACATGTGGTGTGTAATCAAAACATGCAATCTTCTGTCAATAATAATAATAATAATATCTGGGCTTTTAATACTAAGAAGACCAAGTGGACTTTCGCAAGTCAGGACAGCTTAACCATGCTCTCACTCCATATAGGTGATAAGCTGGTGGAGAGGGTTACCAGCTTGAAGTTTTTGAGCCTGACCATGATGGAGGATCTGTCTTAGAGTATTAATATCTACTCAGCTAGTAGACGCACTGCTGGACCTTCCCTATTGCTGAGAAAACTGAAGAGACACAAACTACACCAGAGGCTCATGATGAACTTCTCTCACCGTGCAACAGAATGCGTGCTGACCTATAGTCTGTCAGTATGGTTCACCAGCTACACTAAGGCTGGGCAACAGGCACTTTAGAAAGTGTTTAAGACTGATTGAAAAAATTGGACCTTTTCAAGCGCAGTTTGATTTCCTCATTTCAAACTCATTTCTCATTTGGACGCTGTGTGCTCCCAGTTATCCTTTTTACAACTTGTTGGGCTTGTTATGCTTAATCTTTTACAGGCTTTAATAGACGTGTTTAATACAGTGGGGCAAAAAAGTATTTAGTCAACCACTGATTGTGCCAATTCTCCTATTTAGAAAGATGAGAGAGGTCTGTAATTTTCATCATAGGTACACTTCAACAAAATAAGAAAAAAAAAATCCAAAATCACATTGTAGGATTTTTAAAGAATTTAATTGTAAATCATGGTGGAAAATAAGTATTTGGTCAAACAAGCAACATTTCTGGTCCTCACAGACCTCTAACTTCTTCTTAAAGAAGCGCTTCTGTCCTCCACTCGTTACCTGTATTAATGGCACTTGTTTGGCCTCGTTATCTGTATAAAAGACACCTGTCCACAGCCTCAAACAGTCAGACTCCAAACTCAACCATGGCCAAGACCAAAGAGCTGTCGAAGGACACCAGGAAGAAAATTGTCAGGCAAGCAGGTTGGTGTGAATAAATCAACTGTGAGAGCAATTGTAAGAAAATGGAAGACATACAAGGCTATTGATAATCTCCCTCGATCTGGGGCCACATGCAAGATCTCATCGTGTGGGGTCAAAATGATCATGAGAACGGTGGGCAAAAATCCCAGAACTACACGGAGGGACCTGATGAATGACCTGCAAGGAGCTGGGACCAAAGTAACAAAGGCTACCATCGGTAACACACTACGCCGAGAGGGACTCAGATCCTACAGTGCCAGGCATAGAGGTAGAACAATGCTGAGTTGCATCCCAAGAACACCATACCTACTGTGAAGCATGGGGGTGGAAACATCATGCTTTGTATCTGTTTTTCTGCAAAGGGGACAGGACGACTGATCCCTGTTAAGGGAAGAATGAATGGGGCCATGTATCGTGAGATTTTAAACCAAAACCTCCTTCCATCAGTGAGAGCATTGAAGATGGAACGTGGCTGGGTCTTACAGCATGACAATGATCCCAAACACACCGCTCGGGCAACGAAGGAGTGGCTCCGTAGGAAGCATTTCAAGGTCCAGGACCTCAACCCCATAGAAAATTTGTGGAGGGAGTTGAAAGTCCGTGTTGCCCTCTGTCATTGCCACCAAGGTTATCTTACACAGTAATGAGTTGAATTTTTGTTATTGACCAAATACTTATTTTCCACCATAATTTACAATTAAATTCTAAAAAAAAAAAAAAAAAAAAAAAAAAAAAAAAAAAAAAAAATCATACAATGTGATTTCCTGGATTTTTTCCCCCTCATTTTGTCTCTCATGGTTGAAGTGTACCTATGATGAAAATGACAGACCTCTCTCATCTTTCTAAGTAGGAGAACTTGCACAATCAGTGGCTGAATAAATACTTTTTTGCCCCACTGTGTGTTATGTTTAATGCAGCCTTTCGTTCTCTCTGTCCTTGCTCATGTTCATCCATTTGCTACAGTTAGGTTATTGTGGGATTATTCTGAACTCAGCTTGTCATGACACTGTATGTGTTTTAACCCTTTGATTTCCGATGCTCTTTGCATCTAGTTTCAAACATTTTTGTGCATGGTGGCGAGTTTTATTTGTTACATGGATTATATCACGTTATATTAGCTAATTGGATAAAATATTCAAGTCAAGTCAGATTTATTTATATAGCGCTTTTTACAATGGAGCATTGTCTCAAAGCAACTTTACAAAATATGTTACCTTTTCAAAAATGCTCTGTGACCTCATTAAATTGTGGCCATGCATGGAAGAAAATGGTGGACCTTGTGCAAAAGAAAATCTGTCAAGAACAAATTTGGCAATTTCTGGGATTTAAACCACATGAAATGGGATATTTGCTCAGTCCAAATAGACTGACATGCAAAACCAGGAGCAGGAGAAAAAAGAATCTTGCTGCCAGGTTTTACTTTTGGTCCATCATTTAAAATGGTGTGGTACAGTTCTTACATACCTAACAATAAAATAAATATAACTTTGAGCACATGTGCATACTGGTGTACACCTAAACATTTAAGGTCTACTGGTTTGAAACAGCTGGATAGTTCAGTAAGATTTAGTATGCTTAGATATCTTTTATTTGTGTAAATACTTTGTCCATGAGTCTTTCTTTAGATGCCACTGGCATGAAGGCAAGAAAAAGGATAAGAAAATATAACCACTGGGATTTATTTATGATCAAAGGAGACTAACTGATATGTGTAAAGCAGGCAATGAGGTTTTGCTTGATACTTTTTGGCTCCTAAAATAACACACTGCTTTTTAAAATGTATATTATGAGAGTGTAGACAGCAAAATTAGGTCTGTAAGGGTTATTCATGTCTTGAGAGTTAGAACTGTCAGTTTTCTTAATACTGAAGCAGCTTTTAACTCTTAAACTCCTGTGTATTACAACATATACAAGTAGGAGACTATGTTAGAATATTTGAACTATTAGAAGGGGTGTGCATATTGCAAAAATATATATTTAGATATTTTTTGTGATTTTGTTTATGCCGATAATTAGAAGATCCTTTGGCAGGGTATATCCTAGATCTAAAGAACTCAAGTTATTTGAACCCATCTCTCTCAACCGCCTGTCTTTCGCAATGTAACTGGTGACAGCATTTGTTGCTTTTCTTATCATAATGCATTTTTGTGTGGGGATTCCACTAAAGTTCGCCAAGTGTGTGTTTGTGCTGGTACCTTGGCTTGTAGTGGACAGTTGTCTCCCACAGTTAATTATTTTCATTTTCAATTAGTCATATTCATGGTGGTTAGTTCACAGATGTTGACAAACAAGTTACCGTATTTTCTGGGCCATAAAGCGCTCCGGGTTATAAGACGCATTAAATGAAACAAAACTCTTAAGTTCTGTCGGAAGCTCAGTTTGGTCTTTACCTGGCGCAGGGCGTCTTCTTGCTTCCTCCACTTAAGTATCATTGATTCATTAATGTTGAATTCTCTCACAGCTGCTCTATGTCCATGTTGTACTGCGTGACTGATAGCGTTGAGTTTGAAATCCGCTTCGAAAATAAATGAATGAATGCACGTACCCTAATGCTGAAGCACATACCGTATTACTCCACGATGCTGCGCACTATGGTTGCCGTAAGCTTCGTAACCTACCAAGACCGTGCTAAAACATTTTGACAGATTTATGAGCGCCGTGTACCATCTACAATCGGTTCTAGGTCAGAAGGCTCAACCAGAATGAATTCATACATTAGACGCACCGCATTTAAAGGCGCACTGTCGATTTTTGAGAAAATTAAAGGATTTTAAGTGCGCCTTATGGTCCGAAAAATACGGTAGTTGTTGAGCTGTCTTTAAAGGCAGATGATTTCCGACAGTTTGCAGCCATCTTCTGAGCAACATCCCTCTTTTAAAGCCAAACCACTTCCATGCGAGTGAGGATGAGCCAATTAAATCTAACGATGTAGACTGTGAGGCTGGTGGTGTCTGTATTTTGTCTCCTGGTGCAGTTTGTTCACTCACTGTTAACTTCAATTTAACTTTCAGATAGAATACTAGCTTGATTTGTGGTGATAGTGTGCTTGCGCAGTAATCTATCCTAGCTGGCTACATGATGCAGTGAATACATGAACTCTTAAGGCGTATTTTTGACCGGATTTTTTGCAAAGTGAGTGACATAGTCAATAATGTCAGCTTACACATTGTTTAAAAAACAACTACCGTCATAGACAACACATATCGCACACCACTAACTATTAAATAGAAACACAAATATAAACTGCTATGTATTTCTACATGAGCTCCATGTTCCCCTTAAAGAAATAAAAATACTAGCAATGAATCACACTCCCACATGACTTAACATGTTATTGCTCAGAGACTTTGCTGTTCCATTTGTAACTTTATTTCCTCTTGTAGCTGTGTCATACCTGAGCTGACATCCCACAGTTTAATGACTCGGTCCGTGCCTCCAGTGGCCAGCAGGCTGGAGCTCGGGCTGAACCTTACTGCATTGATTCCCAGCTCATGAGCATCCTGCATTAATAAAGAACAGTTTTTTTCATATCTGACTTATTCATTCAACAAAAAGATTTTCCGATATTTTTGCCCACTCTGGCCTAAGCTACTAGCTCTGTTGATAGTAAGTCAATACAAGATAGCAGAATAGTACGTAAAGTATGGTATAGCTACCTTGAAATTGTTTGTCTGGTTTGTTCTGACTGAGATGTAATTATTTTTTGCCTATTATCAGATTCCCAACTCTAATTTATATACCAAATCATTCTTCTCATCGTTTGTAATAGTCTGATTTTCCATTGCTACTTCAATAACAGAGATAAGTAGATAAATGTACAACTCGTATCAAAAGGACACATTTATTCATTTCCAATGTTTACTCAATTGAACAATCTAAAATCTAGCACACATTTCAGTCAACATTTCAATGTATACGTGTGATTATATAGCAATATATTTAAAAAATAAAATCTTATAGGACAGATCTATAATCGCTTAAGTAGACCAGAGTATTTGACTGCAACACAGAATTTCTCAATTCATTTTAAGGCTTCCTTAAATTTGTTTCATTTATAGGGATCTATCAAAGTCTGCTCTTCACAACTCGTTTGTGGAAGTGTATCATGGTACAAACAAAGGAGATTTCTGAGGACCTCAGAAAAAGAGTTGTTGATGCACATCAGGCTGGAAAAAATTACAAAGCCATCTCTAAAGAGTTTGGACTCCACCAATCCACAGTCAGACAGACCGTAGACAAATGGAGGAAATTCAAGACCATTGTTAGCCTCCCCAGTAGTGGTTGACCAACAAAGATCACTCCAAGAGCAAGGCGTGTAATAGTTGGCGAGGTCACAAAGGACCCCAGGGTAACTTCTAAGCAACTGAAGGCCTCTCTCACATTGGCTAATGTTAATGTTCATGAGTCCACCATCAGAAAAACACTAAACCAATAAAAATAAACCAAATAAATGACCAAGTACAATCTTTTTGTCTCATTTGTTCAACTGGGTTCTCTTTATCTACTTTTAGGACTTGTGTGAAAATCTGATGATGTTTTAGGTCATATTTATGTAGAAATATAGAAAATTCTAAAGTGTTCACAAACTTTCAAGCACCACTCTAATGCTGAATGCTGGGAATAGTTAACAGGGGACATTTCCTTGATGAAGGGTCCTTCAGAGGTTGAACATGGGTAACAGTGGTTAGAACAAATTATTGGTGTTAGAAAAGCAAGGCATTAATTTTTACAGCCTTTTTTTTTTTTACATATAAATCGGATGAGAACTTTAAGACTGAATTGGCCTAAATATCAATTCAGTCCATGATTTGATTTATTTTACTTAATTGAGGTTTCAATCTCTGTTTTGAACATCAGTATCTTACGCTTTAATTTAGTCATAAATATAAAGAGCTTTGGTATAAGCCGACAAAAATACATACAAAGAGCATGTACAACAAAAGTGCAAATGCCAGCATGCAGATGACAGATTAAGTTTTTTTCGAGTGTCACTGTAGTAAAGGAAGTGGTGTAAAAACATAGTGGAAAGTGAAAAAGGCACAAACGTAATCTGAAACGTGAAGAGGAGCTACTGTACGGTTGGATGTTGCAGAGTTTTAGTGAAGATGCTTTAGCAAGCAACAAGGGCATTGTTTGATCTTTATGGCTTTAGACAACAGCTCAGGATTATAACAGAGACAGGTTTAGCAAAGATATGTCAGGGTGACAAAATGGGAGAGGGTGCCAATACTACACCTCAGAGTATCCATAGCTGATCAAACAACATGCACAGGAATTATTAATGAAAAATTTGAGCGTATCAGTTATTTAGGAATATCTACATTTCATTCAGAAAGGGAAACGCAAAATTCAGAAGTGGTGTCAGTGTTTTAACATATGCCATTTAGGCATTTTCTTGGTGTTTTTATGTTGTCCTAAGGGTATGCAAAGCTGTTGTAGCCAGATTTATGACTTTATTTCCCACATTATGTATCATAGGTTTACTTTCATTTACCACATTATTACATCATTCAGTGTCACATAAGTGAAAAATAAAAAGGGGTGAAGAGTAAAGAGAATCAGTTTGCCTTTAAATCAATGTTCTTTACATCTGAATGTTCTTTGCACAATAACCACTGCCAAACTTACAATATATAATGGGAGCTTTCTTTACACTAACTTCAGTGATCTTCATTATAATGGTGCATGTAAACTTGAGGGTTTGCTGGATTCATTTTTCTACAGGTTGAGGAGGAAAATGAAAAGTTTATATAAAACACCATATGTAAATTGTGACATTTCTGTAATTGAGGAAGTATTAACCTCGTTTCAGCTCAGCTTGGTTGGTGTGCATTTGAAATTAAAATAAAAACAGGATGTGTGGGGGGTGCCTGTGTGTGACAGAGCTGCATTGTGGCACAGAGAGATACTGTTCTTCTGAGAGACACATGGGCCTTTGTTACCATAGCAGATTCCTTTTACCAACTGACATAGACTAAAGACACATTTATCTATCTGAATGATTTTAACTACACGTACATCTACTAATCAATCAGTCCTCCCCAAACTTTACTTGACTACCTAATAAAACAAAGTCTGCTCAAATTGAAGCAACATGCATTACTCTTAGTGCTTCAGGGCAATTCATTAACATCATGCATGTGAGAAATCTTAAAGGAAATCACATCTTTAATTTACATTCCTACTGATGATGTGAACACTAACCAGAGAGTGGATGGCTCTGGCTGGGACTCTGGCAGCTAGACAGAGTGCTGGAGGAGTATAGAGGTCTTCTTCCAAATTACAAACTGAATTCCCTCGTCTCTTCTTTCTGAAAACACACAAAGTAGAATAAAAGCGTGAGATCGTGTATGGCTTGCATTTGTATGGATGTGTGGATGAGTGGATATTAACCAATACTTCAATTTGCCCCAGTTATGCATGCAGACTAAACAGTTAAATTCCTGCTGAGATCATTTAAGTTTCCATTAATTTATGACATACAATAGACTTCCACAAGAACTGAGAGAGTGAAATCAAAATTGTTCCTGCTGTTACCCAGGCTTTTTGGTTTATGTGGCTCATGTCACACTTTCTATGAATACTTTCTACAATACCACTCAGTTTCCAGGTAGTATCACCTACCAGTGACTCATTAGGTACACCTACAGCATAAAATACATTCTACCATACACAATTACTGGCTGCAGCCTATCTGATGCTGTGCACATTTGCTAACACAATTTACAATGTCGTTAGAAAGTAAAGGACCGCCACTGACTGCCACTGACCAGATAGTGTTTGGATGATAGACCATTGCTTTTCAATGTTTGTTCTCATTTTGATGTTTATGGGAAGACCAATATGAATTTAACAATATAAAATAATACCAATATTACAGCATACAAGCCCTGGTTTGTCCTGGTTACGGTCGAGGGGGCGTTTGGAGCCTGCCCTGGAATCACAAGCCATAGTCTACCATATATCCTGAATGGGACACCAGTCTGTCACAGGGTCTGGCAGGGGTCACTGTTGCAACACAGGAGGATGACCCCCCCCAGCCTAATCTCATTTCCCTCAGGCACAGTCGATGTCATCTGCCTCCAAGTGGGTCGAGCATCATGTCCCTCACTTTGAGATCAATCTCTGGTCTTTGTGGTGATGTTCTAGCAATCTGCCACTGCACCTCTTGTGCCTCTAATAACTGTACTAATATCAAATTTTAATATAGAAACCACTAGCTCCCAACAAATTAGAACATGATTTTAACATGGTTACAATAATGATGTAAGCATATGTGCTACCATACAGTAGGTACAGTATTCTCTCACTAAGAAGGGGCTACACACCCACAGTTACGTCTGACACTGAAAAAAGGTTACTCACTCAAATAGACCTCTGATTGAGCCAAGAATCCGGGGTGAAGTAGCTGAAGCAGATCTGAGACCATCGGAAATAGGTGTTAGGTGGAAATATATCCAGACAATAAAAGAAAGGTAAAACTATTACACATACAGTGGGGCAAAAAAGTATTTAGTCAGCCACTGATTGTGCAAGTTCTCCTACTTAGAAAGATGAGAGAGGTCTGTCATTTTCATCATAGGTACACTTCAACTATGAGACACAAAATGAGCTGTCGAAGGACACCAGGAAGAAAATTACAGACCTCCACCAGGCTGGGAAGAGTGAATCTACAATAGGCAAGCAGGTTGGTGTGAATAAATCAGCTGTGGGAGCAACTGTAAGAAAATTGGAAAATTGTAGACATACAAGACCATTGATAATCTCCCTCAATCTGCTGCCCCATGCAAGATCTCATCCTGTGGGGTCAAAATGATCATGAGAACAGTGAGCAAAAATCTCAGAACTATACGGAGGGAGCTGATGAATGACCTGCAGAGAGCTGGGACCAAAGTAACAAAGGCTACCATCAGTAACACACTACGCCAAGAGGGACTCAAATCCTGCAGTGCCAGGTGTGGAGGAAGAAGAATGCTGAGTTGCATCCCAAGAACACCATACCTACTGTGAAGCATGGGGGTGAAAACATCATGCTTTGGGGCTGTTTTTCTGCAAAGGGGACAGGACGACTGATCCGTGTCAAGGGAAGAATGAACAGGGCCATGTATCGTGAGATTTTAATCCAAAACCTCCTTCCATCAGTGAGAGCATTGAAGATGGAAGATGGCTGGGTCTTCCAGCATGACAATGATCCCAAACACACTGCTCGGGCAACGAAGGAGTGGCTCCGTAAAAAAAAAAAGCATTTCAAGGTCCCGCAGTGGCCTAGCCAGTCTCCAGACCTCAACCCCATAGAAAAATTTGTGAAGGGAGTTTGAGAGTCCGTGTTGCCCAGCAACAGCCCCAAAACATCACACTGCTCTAGAGGAGATCTGCATGGAGGAATGGGCCAAAATACCAGCTACAGACTTACAGGAAATGTTTGACCTCTGTCATTGCCAACAAAAGTTATGTTACAAAGTATTGAGTTGAGCTTTTGTTATTGACCAAATACTTATTTTCCACTATAATTTACAATTAAATTCCTTAAAAGTCCTACAATGTGATTCTTTTTCTCATTTTGTCTCTCATAGTTTATGATGTTCTCTTGAAAAAATAGCTACTGTTTATGAAAACATTACACAGTGTTGAAACCTGAAAAGTCGTGACTGGGTTCCCTCCAACTTCTCTTCACTCTCACTCCTTGGTGATAAAGGAGATGTGGGTGATGATGCACATTTGGTCTCTCTTAAAAAAATTGACAGAAATCAACAATAACGTATGAATTAGAATACTGTACATGTGTAACACTGCTTCTTATTTGTTCAATATTCTAATCACATGTGCTTAGTAACTCATAACAAACATATGAGAAATGAAGGAATTCAGAAGTATATGAGCATATATGTGGACATCTGTCCACGAACTGAATCTCAAGACAAGGTGGGTCAGCAAGACAACAACCGTACACACCAAAGAACTGTTAAAGCAGAAAAAATTATGTATATATGTATGTATCTATCTATCTATCTATCTATCTATCTATATATATATATATATATATATATATATATATAAAAAATGGTATATATATAGCTGGTATATATATATATATATATATATAAAATGTGTGTGTATATATATATATATATGTCTCATTTGTTTAGCTGATATCGATCTTTCTTTTTAGAAATTTCTGAAAATCGGATTTTATAAAGTCAAATTTATTCAGTATTATTATTTACTATTATTACGTCATAATAATATTCAATATGGAAAACACTAAAGTGGTTTGCACCACTGTATACCATCTGTTAAATAAAGTTTACTACAATTAGAGTTGCATTAGTCAATCAGAGACAGTGTGCTTGGAGCTTTAATCATTCAGTTATTTACACAGTCATTTATGACTAATTAGGTCATAATTATCACTGCGTGCAGAGCTTTACTGGCCCTGCAGTTTTCACTTGCAAATAACAATGTTTCAGTTTGATGACTAGTAATTAAATTAAGCATATAGAAGATACTAATAAGTAGTGACAATTTCCTTGTGAATGCAGTCTTACTCATTATGCTACTTTGTTTGGTTAACCCTTATGAGGTCATTGGAAGGCTAAGGGACTACCGAGCTACTTAACTGATTTCCTTTTCTTTCTGCATATTTGTATTTGATGTTTTGTACTACTGTGTGCCCACCATGCAGACAGCCCCATGCAATATTACTTCAGAAACTATAACTCTACTATTTTTCAGTCCTCCACCTACATGGTTATGTGTTCAAACCCTAACGTTATATGATCCATATTGAAGTTTAAATCCTAAGACTTTAGCGATGTCTTACTTCTTTGTTACTAAAACTCTAACACTAACATGACTTTTATTTAGCATGACTTACTCATCAATGTGCATCTTCTTTTCAAGTTCCTTATGAAGACCAGCCTCTCTGGCTCTAAACAAGTGGAAGAAAACATCACCAAATTAGAACCCACTCAAATGACGTTACTTCTGCTTGCATGATAGATTTAAATGATGAAGTGAATAGGTAGGCTTCATATATTTAAAATCATACCACAAGAAGGAAGGAGATCTGTTTTGTAGGGTACTATAATGTGGTGCAGTTTCATTTAATTACCTTCAATTCTATTTTATTTATATTGACATTGGACATTGTTGTAAAACAGCTAACAAAGTCAAGTTAAAGCCAAGTCTAGACCCCACATGAGCAAGCCAGAAGTGGAAGTGGGAAAGGGAAAACTCCCAAAACACAAACACAAAAATCCATGAGCTGAATTTCACTAAAAAGACAATGATGGCTCAGAGATCTGGACCAATAATTGGAAATGTTATGTGTTCAAATCCCAGCCCTGTCAAACTGCTACTACTGGACTCTTGAATAAGAAGCTTAACCTTCAGTTGTAAGTCATACTAGATCTGCTAAATGGTTTGAATGCAAATATGTAAGGCATTTTCTACACATTTTACCCACATGGGTCATACATTGTTTTGTCCAGCATCTTTAACATGATCTGTCTTTTCTTTTCTACATTCATATAAAAAACAAAGCATGCCCTCTTTGAATTCTATGGTTTTACCCATCAGGACATAATAAAAAAACATCTGATTCTTAGAATGTCTTAAAATTAGGTAAATACAGTGGGGCAAAAAAGTATTTAGTCAGCCACTGGTTGTGCTGTTTTTCTGCAAAGGGGACAGGACGACTGATCCGTGTTAAGGGAAGAATGAATGGGGCCATGTATGGTGAAATTTTAAGCCAAAACCTCCTTCCATCAGTGAGAGCATTGAAGATGGAACGTGGCTGGGTCTTACAACAAACTACAACAACAACACATGACAAATTACACTGTGTCACTGTTTATTTAACAAACACTAGGCCAAAATGCAGAAGCACTGTGAGAAGAAGTAAGTATACCTTTATTGCTTCCACAGGAACAAATGGGGTTAGTAGCAGTCAGGTGCTGCTAATTAAAAGCCCTTGATTAAATGATCATCAGCAAGTGTGACCACCTATATAAAAGCAGATGTTTTGGTAGTTTGCTGGTATGGAGCATTCAGATGTGTGTTAATACAATGCCAAAAAGGAAAGACATCAGTAACGACCTTAGAAGCAATTATTGCTGCCCATCAACCTGTGAAGGGTTACAAGTCCATTCCCAAGAACTTTGAAGCCCATCATTCTACAGTGAGAAAGATTATTCACAAGTGAAAAACATTCAGGATAGCTGCCAATCTTCCCAAGAGTGGACGTCCCAGTCCCAGTCCCAGTCTACATCCATTTCACCCCAAGATCAGACCGGGCAATGCTCAGAGTAACTGCAAAAACCCACAAGCTACATCTCAGACTCTACATCTAAGCCTCAGTTAGCATGTTAAATGTTCAAGTTCATGACAAGTATGGCTTGTTTGGAAGGGTTTCCAACAGAAAGCCTCTTCTTTCTAAAAAGAACATGTCAGCATGACCTACGCTTGCAACGTTGCATCTGAACAAACCACAAGACACCAAAGTGAAGATGTAGGATCATAATGCGCAGCGTCACATTTGGCAAAAGTGAAACATAGCATATCAGCACAAACACCTCGTACCATAACTGCCAAGCATGGTGGTGGAGGAGTGATGATTTGGGCTCGTTTTGCAACCACAGAACCTGGGTACCTTGCAGTCATTGAGTTGATCATTAACTACTCTGTGTAGCAAAGTATTCAAGAGTCAAATGTGGGGCCATCTAGCAAACAGCTCGGCCAATACTGGGTCATGCAACAGGACAGTGATCTCAAGCACAACAGCAAATCTATGACAGAATGGCAGAAAAGGACAGAATCAAGTAGCTGCAATGGCCCAGTCCATGTCCAGATGTCAACCCAATTTAAATGCTGTGGTGGGACCATAAGACAGCTATGCATAAAATAATGAAATCTGCTGTGCGTTAATGTATTTCTGAGGTTATATTTATCTAATTTTTAGACCAGCTAAGGACCAGATGACTGTTTTATATCCTCATACTTGAAACCATAGAATTCAAAGAGGCTGTACTTTGTTTCTCACATGAATGTACATACGCCAAAGGTTTTCCAAACTCACAGCAAATACAACAATCCATGGAATTGGTTTAATCACAGCAGTTTATCACTGATACCACTGCCCTCACCTCACTCTCTTCTCATTGCGGTGGTTCATGCGAGCAGCAGCCTGCTGTTTCCAGCGGACCAGGTCCTCCACAAGGTCTGAGCCATGGAGTTTTTTCTCCCTGTAATCTCGGTCCAGATGTTGGTAGCACTCATGCAGACTGTCATAGTCACTCTTGATTAGCCGTATCCTTTCCTCTGCATTCTGTACTTCGTCCTCCAGTCCATTATGCTCTAGCTGCACAGCACTGAGGCTCTTCTGAGTCTCACACAACCTATCATTGACGAACAGGACACACACTGTAAGTGTGAAATAGATTAGCTCCTATTACAGTCATTCCTCACTTTAATGGAAAGGTTCCTACATTAAGCCTTCATAAGCAATACATGAAATATGAGTATTTTTAAAGCTCTCATATCAAAAGTAATGAAGTGCCATTTGAGATTATCTCACCGAATAATACAATGCCACAATGAAGCACTATTTCTATGTAATGTAAACCTTCAACAAGTTCATATATTCAAGAATCACAATTGCAAACTAAAGGTATCAAAATAGAAGCCTAAAGTCAAATAAATAAAAACTACATTCATTACAGCAGTCATAAAGCTTTACTCTAATGTAAGTACACTTATAATGATTGCCAAATAAAACAAATAAATTATGGTAAATTAATAACACTTATTTTAAATTACACCCTGAACAAAAAGAAATAATATTGAGATGCTCCAAAATGTCAGGCATTAAAAATGGCAGAAATTTATCACACATAGCACTTTCAGTTTTTGGCTGAAAGAAAAAAAAAATTTAGTAATGCACCAATCTGACACTCTGGCTAGATCGGATCAGCACTGATAACGATTGGAGATCTGCCAGATGTGTCAGATACATATTCAATACCGTCTCTTAAAGATGGTTGTTCGCATTACTCCAAAATACAATAAACATCAAAAACACATTGTGTTTATTAACAAAAGAGAAAGCCTATGCATGTAATAATATGAATGACCACATTACCAAGCAAAAAAATTTTAGCAAAAATCATGAAAATCTGCCATAGCTCTCTCTCTCTCTCTCCACTGTGATGGCATCAGAATATAAAAGCCCCCTCTAAAGTTACAGTATCAGTTTCGCAAGCACAAAAAAAAAACGTTCAATATCCATACAATCTCCAGAGGCATTAGAAAAAGCGATCTTAATGACCCTTAATGACCCTTAATTTGAAGCATCACAAGTAAAAAATAACATGTTTTAATGAAATAAAGGAAACCGCACTGAAACACTGTTTACAGGCAAGAATACTAATCTTGAACAATTTTAAAAACTTAACACATTAATTTTACAAGTTAAAAAAAAATAAAAAATAAAAAAATAAAAGGTCTTTCACAATTCTCCAGTGTTGCTTACGTATATATTACGTCAGTACAGCACTTTATTTAGATCATCAGTATAGTTTAGAACGATAGTCCAAAAAGTCTAAAACAGGTTTATCATTACTGTCTAATGCAAAACATCTAAAGCATTTAAACAATATTTCCACTTGAACACCGAGATGAACAGGCTCATAGAGGAATGTGGTAGATAAAAAAAAACCTTACTTGGCATGTTGCTTCTCAAGAAAAGCGTCCTTGATTTTTATCTCCTGCTGCAGCTCCACTACTTGATAAGCAAGCTTTTGTAACAGACAAAAACATACAATACAAATTTCGAAAAGTAAACTGAAATCCAGTTTAAGAGGATTTTCCTATGGCAACCTCATACTGGGAGAACCAGCCAAATTTATGTGTAGGAAAAGGCTTGTAACTTATTCCTACCTCACCAGTGGCTGTTTTCAGTGACGATAACCTATCCTCCGATGAGGAAAGCGGCAGTGACCTGAAAGATGTACTTGCTGTATTAAAATAGTAGGACAGATTTAAATGTGTACAGTGAAGATAAATGATGCTAGTGAAGTTTACCCATCTAGGTTGTGTTTTTCTGGATTTTAATACAATGTTTTTCATTACAAACCATATATATCAGCACAACAATGAATGAAAAGTTGAATATTAAAAATGTTTAAATGTGTTATTTCTTAAAGGTATTAATATGTGGTATGTCCCTATGACCTAAACCCCAAGCATCTAGGACAAAATTCGGATTTTTTTTTTAATCATGCTGAAATAACATGGCTCGTGAAACTCGTGGAGTCCACATCGACTCATACTGTCGTTACACACCAAATACCAATACAGTTATGTATTGTATTACATTTATGAAATTGATATATGTATTTAAATACTTTTGTCAAGTCTATATGATTTATAATGACAAAATCACAGAATGAAAAACATAACAGAACTGACAGACACCATTAGTAGATCTTTTTAAATATTACTGCAATGTTCTAGCTGTCCCCGAAAATAAAATTTCTTAAAAAATAAAAATAAAAAATAACACTGTTCTGAATTCTGACTAAAGTATAAATCACTATTAATGGACAAAAACAACAAATGCTGTAATTTTAGAATCAATCATCTCTCAGCATTTTGTGTACATCTGAGAAATTGTGGCGTTAGAAAACTCTGCCACTTAGTAAGCTGTAACAACAATCAAGTTGTTACATAGAGGTCACCTAAAACCCTCATTTTTGATAGTTTTGTTGGATTTCATATCCTTGACCTGAAAAAGTAAACATCATCAGTGATGTCTTTGAAATACAGTTGTTAATGCTGTTTGATTCATTGCTGGTTTTGACAGTGGAGCTGCTGCACCCACGTCTGGTCCCTCAGCTATCTGGCTTTCAGTGTACTTTCTGAAGTGTTGGGGGTTTTTTTTAGGTTGTTGAACAGGTATTTTAGGTTTGCAACAGATATGGTAACCTTGTCGTTGCATGTTTTGCAAACAAATGTTGCATGCTCAGTGCCTGATGTATAAAATCCAAACCATATGCATATATCGAATGATCAGTTGACCAGCTCCTTCATGTTGTCCACCATGCCATTATGTTGCCAGACATACAAAAGAAGCCACTCAGTTTGGGGTATTACTGCTATTTACAGTGGGGCAAAAAGTATTTAGTCAGTCACTGATTGTGCAAGTTCTCCAACTTAGAAAGATGAGAGAGGTCTGTAATTTTCATCATGGGTACACTTCAACTATGAGAGACGTAATTTTTAAAGAATTTAATTGTAAATTATGGTGGAAAATAAGTATTTGGTCAATAAATTTGGTTCAACTCAATACTTTGTAACATAACCTTTGTTGGCAATGACAGAGGTCAAACGTTTCCTGTAAGTCTTCACCAGGTTTGCGCACACTGTAGCTGGTATTTTGGCCCATTCCTCCATGCAGATCTCCTCTAGAGCAGTGATGTTTTGGGGCAACACGGACTCTCAACTCCCTCCACAAATTTTCTATGGGGCTGAGGTCTGGAGACTGGCTAGGCCTCTCCAGGACCTAGAAATGCTTTTTACGAAGCCACTCCTTCGTTGCCCGAGCGGTGTGTTTGGGATCATTGTCATGCTGGAAGACCCAGCCATGTTCCATCTTCAAAGCTCTCACTGATGGAAGGAGGTTTTCGCTTAAAATCTCACAACACATGGCCCCGTTCATTCTTCCCTTAACACGGATCAGGTGTTTGGTCCCAGCTCTCTGCAGGTCATTCATCAAGTTCCTCCGTGTAGTTCTGGGATTTTCTCAGGATCATTTTGACTCCACGGGATGAGATCTTGCGTGGAGTCCCAGATCAAGGGAGATTTTTAATGGTCACAGTTGATTTATTCACACCAACCTGCTTGCCTATTGTAGATTCACTCTTCCCAGCCTGGTGCAGCTCTACAATTTTCTTCCTGGTGTCCTTCAACAGCTCTTTGGTCTTGGCCATGGTTGAGTTTGGAGTCTGACTGTTTGAGACTGTGGACAGGTGTCTTTTATACAGATAACAAGGTCAAACAGGTGCCATTAATACAGGTAAGAGCTTCTTAAAGAAGTTGTTACAGGTCTGTGAGAACCAGAATCCTACAACGTAATTTTCTGGATTTGTTTTTCTCATTTTGTCTCTCATAGTTGAAGTGTACCTATGATGAAAATTACAGACCTCTCTCATCTTTCTAAGTCGGAGAACTTGCACAATCAGTGACTAAATACTTTTTGCCCCACTGTAGTTGTTTTGCCTGTCTGGGAAAAATCTAAAACCGCATAGCAACCTGTTGTTTTAAAAGCTGATGGTGATGCCATATCAGCACTTTAGCACAAGTCATAAAAGGTGTGAGGATGGCAGTTCTTGGGATCACACAATCTAAAACCATCATATTAACCCCAATATTACCCACCCCCTAGCATCTGCCAAAATGAACACAAGTAAAAGAAACATAGATGTTCTTCTGGATTACTTAGAAAAAAAAAAAGGTGTGAGTTCAAATCCCTGGTATTCCAAGCGGCAATTGTTGGCTCCTTAAAATGCTTAGCTCAATTATAAGTTGCTGTTTTCCCTTTTTTTGTTTTTGTTTTTTTTTTTTTTTTTTTACAAGCGTTTAGCTGTAGATGTAAAAGGTTCTTCACTTGACCACAGAGAGGAACAATTTCACTTTAATAAAAATGATAAAAGGAGAATAAAAGATTAAATGTATGAGGCAAAAAAAAAAAATATTCCCAAAAGTAATTCATGTCTCCCCCTCCCGAAATGGAAGATTCTATTTTCTCTGTAATAAATATAAGCCCCATATTAAAAACAACTACATAATATTTTCTAAAAAGTTGCGTCGCAGTTTTTCTGACTAAAATGACAGTGATTCAAAGAGTCAGTGATAACTATTGTCTGGGTTAAATATCATAATTTTAACTGCATTACTTGATAATACCATGTTTGTTTGTCAGGCGTTAGATGTTACAAACCTAATGGTCAACCTAATTGTAAAGCGTCTTTCAGTCCTTGAAAAAATGTATTAAAGAATTCCAAAGTAATATCATTTTGGCTCGTCATGTTTTTATGGTCATGCATCAAATGATTATGTCATTTGTATGATCCTTTGCAGATGATTAATGCAGTTGTAGTACAAACCATTATGTACCCTCAGTGTCATGAATGTTTTTGTACCTCTTGTCCTCAATAAAATGCATTCCCGTTTCAAAAATGTATACTTTTACATTTACATTACAGCATTTTTAGGCAGACGCCCTTATCCAGAGCGACTTACAATTGGTACTGTCTTACAATCCAAGCCCAATTGTAGGTTTAAGGGCCTTGCTCAAGGACCCCCAACAGTGGCAGCTTGGCACAGGTGGGGATTTGAAACCCTGGACCTTGTGGTCAAAGTCCAGTACCTTACCCCTAGGCTACCACAGTTTAATTTTATTTTTATACTTTTTATATTTTTTTATTTTCAAGTACATTTTGTAGTTTAGCATGTACTAAAACTAGTTTAGTTGCATCCATACTTCAACTTTTACTTATTTGTTTTAAATCAGATTGGCAATACTTTTAATTAAGTAAAGAACTTCTACCACCTCTGAGCATCACACAATAGATTATAAGGTAACAGATAACTACCTTGGTGGGGAGAGAAGTCCTTTGGTAATATAGGCATTTTGTGTGCAGCGTTCAAGCAGGCTGAGATCTGCAACAGAAGTACATGTTAGAAGTCTAAGAGCTTTCTGTTTACATGTGGGTGTCAAAACAGACCTACAACACGGCTTAGGCTGTGCTCGGCCTTCACTGCTCCAGGTATTCATGCTAAGCTTGCTCAATTTGGGCTTATTTACAAAGCAAGGCAGAGGACACACACACACACACACACACACACACGGTAAGCCAAATATCACATGAAAAAGGACAAAGTCATGACAAAACAATAATGTTTACAGTGTTTTTTCCCAACATAAATCAATACTAAGGAAACCTGGTTCACATACTGAACAGCTAAACACACATTCCCAACTTACATACCTTAGATAAATTCAGCAAAGTCTAGAGAAACAATGTTTACACTACAGACAGACGCATAGTGCAGATATCGGAAATGACCTTTGGGTACTTGCAAAAACTGTTTTAATTTATATATTTGTGAACTTGATTTAGTAACAAGTTTACATTCAGTCCATTTAGCAGACGTTCTTTTCGTGTGCGACTTACAAATGTCAGTATACAAATCCAAGCAATATGGATTAAGGGGCCTTGCTCAAGCAACCCAACAAAATAGTAGCAAATACAGTATGTGTCAAATGGCATAAATTGACTAATCTATGCATGTATGACTAGGCATTGTGTTGCCCACTTAATGACTAACCAGAATGTTATGACTGATCTATAACAATTTGATATCCTTCTGTCTTAGAAGGTTTGCCCATTATAGGTTAACCTGCTCAGCACAGATGTTTCAGCATGTTTCATGCGAGTAAGTCCTTAAATTACACAGTCTCTTAACAAAGTATTGGGTCAGCACACCCTAGTCCAATTAACATTTTGATTTACCCTCAATTGACAAAAGCACTCGCAGTAGAACACAAGCATTTTTAGAAGAGCACATAGAAAACAAGATCCCTGTGGGACAATTATTACTGTTACTTGACAACTACAGGTATGCCAACCATTTAATGACCATCCAATCAGCGTCCATTCACTTTAACATCCAAGGCCGTAAAATTATAATAAATTATAAAAAGGAAATAAAAATCTGTCTTTTAACTTAAAACAGCTGGACACCTCAACAGCCAATCAGCACTGCAGATCCATGAGCAGAGAACGGGAGTTTGAGTTTGAGAAGCAGCTGTCTGCCTTGTGTTATGTGTGTAATTTTTCCTTTTCTTACTGGTTGTGTGCTCACTTGCTTGTTAGCTCACATTTGAACTAGTGACTGTTATTACCTGACCACCATACCCGGTTAAGGTGTTTTATAATAACTTTTTTTTTTTACACAAGTTACTTACTCCTGTTTGTGTGACTTTTTTTTCTGCTACTTATTTGGAACAATCTGTGTAAATGGCGTCCGTAAGTGTACGCACCTGTCCTATTATAAAGTAGTACTCTTCCTTGCTTGTCCCCAACTACCCTGTACAGTGGGGCAAAAATGTAATTTAGTCAGCCACTGAGTGTTTTAAGTTCTCCTACTTAGAAAAATGAGAGAGGTCTGTAATTTTCATCATAGCTACACTTCAACTATGAGACACACAAAATGAGAGAAAAGAAAAATCCAGGAACTCACACAGTAGGATTTTTAATAAAAGTGTTTAATTGTAAATTATGGTGGAAAATAAGTATTTGGTCAATAACAAAAGTTCAACTCAATACATTTTTTTGTAACATAACCTTTGTTGGCAATGACAGAGGTCAAAACGTTTTCTGTAGTCTTTCACCAGGTTTGCACACACTGTAGCTGGTGTTTTGGTTGTTGGCCCATTCCTCCATGCAGATCTCCTCTAGAGCAGTGATGTTTTAGGGCGACACAGACTTCGTTGCCCGAGCGGTGTGTGTTTGGGATCATTGTCATGCTGGAAGAACCCAGCCACGTTCCATCTTCAATTCTCTCACTGATGGAAGAAGGTTTTGGCTTAAAATCTCACGATACATGGCCCCCCGTTCATTCTCCCTTTAACACAGATCAATCGTCCTGTCTCCTTTCAAAGAAAAACATCCTCAAAAAAAAGCATAATGTTTCCACCTCCATGTTTCACAGTATAGTGTTCTTGGGATGCCAAATCAGCAATCTTTCTTTCCTCCCAAACACGACAACTTGAGTTTTTTAATAAAACTTAAACAAAATTTATTATATAATTTTTTTTATTTTTTATTTTTAAAAACCAAAAAAGTTCTGATATTATACCACATGAATCCTCTTCTGGTATAATCCGCTTTCTGGATCATCCACAAAATTGCTCTCTGCCAACCTTCAGACGGGCCTGGACATGTTACTGTTCTTAAGCAGGGGGACCCACCTGGCACTGCAGGATCCGAGTCCCTCTTGTGTAGTGAGTTACTGATGGCGCCCTCTTTCTTACTTTGGTGCCAGCTCTCTGCCAGCTCATTCTTCATGTCCCTCCATGTATGTTTTCTGGGATTTTTTGCTCACCGTTCTCACTCAAATGATCATTTTTTGACCCCACGGGAAAAAATGAGATCTTGGCGTGGGGGCCCCAGATCGAGGGAGATTATCAATGGTCTTGTATGTCTTTCCTTTTCTTTGCAATTGCTCCCACAGCTGATTTTATTCAAACCCAAACCTATTATAGATTCACTCTTTTCCCAGCCTGGTGCAGGTCTACAATTTTTTTCTTCCTGGTGTCCTTCGACAGCTCTTGGTCTTGGCCATGGTTTGAGTTGTGGAGTCTGACTGTTTGAGGCTGTGGACAGTTTTTTTTTTTTCTATTATACAGATAACGAGGTGAAACAGATTGCCATTAATGCAGGTAACGAGTGGAGGACAGAAGAGCTTCTTAAAGAAGAAATTACAGGTCTGTGAGAGCCAGAAATCTGCTTGTTTGTGGGTGACCAAATACTTATTTTCCACCGTGATTTACAATTAAATTCTTTAAAAATCCTACAATGTGATTTCTTGGATTTTCTGTCTCTCATAGTTGAAGTGTACCTATGATGAAAATTACAGACCTCTCTCATCTTTCTAAGTGGGAGAACTTTTTGCCCCACTGTATATTCTCTCTAACATATAACTATATAAACTGGTTCACATTCACTCGCTGAGTCTCTTTTTCATCTGGCTGATCTTCGGTGTTATTCGGAATACTGTCTATCTTGGCTTCTGTCAAACAAATTTATCAGGTCCATCATCCTCTTCAGTGTTATGGCCTTTCCCTAGACAGGGCTGTAACAGTACAATAACGTATCTTCTACAATTACTGTGCACATCCATAAATTAAAAATGCAGTGGTTACTTGTGAAAATACCCTCATATATTTGCATTACAGAAGCATTGAAAGACTGTGTGACTATGCTAATGTCCAGTAAACATTCCATTTCATAGAATGTAATGCGATCATTAAACGGCACATACCTGTATTATTATTATACTTTGCTCATATATCGCTGACCTCTGTCTGCTTTTATAATGAACTTACTTTTATTAGCAAATCAATAAAATGTGTTGTTTGACCAGGGGTACTCAATCTTTTGCAAATGCCGATGGGCCTACATGTATTCAAGTAACTTATACTTATTCTGTAAGACTGTACATCTTAGAAAACAGTTTAATGGCAGTAGAGTGACCCTTAATTTGGAGAAAAACACAATTTCCAATCAAATGTGAGCTAATCCTTATTAAAGAAAGTCAGGTTCATCGATTAACCAAGATAAGTAAATCCAAAATCACTGAAATTAGTAGTACTCTAGGAATATTTAAAGGTGTAACATGGGGTGTTGTGAGGGCTCTGCATAAGGATGAGTTTTGTTAGCCTCGGTTCTATAATAGCATGAGTGAGGTGCCGCGAGTGGTCTGGTTAGATACCGAAACGAATGTTTGGGGGGAAAAAACACAATGTTAAGTGAAATTCAGAGAGAGAAAAACATAATATTATTAATAAATATGATATTATATAGCTATATATTGTTTATAGATAAACAGCTGTTAGGCTAGTAGGATAGTGTACTGCTTGGTTGTCGTTTTACCGAATAAATTAAAGTCCTGTTGGGAAACGACAGTGAGCTGTGACAGAGGTTCCACGCTGTAACACAAAAATAGGAGTTGTAGCTATTGACTGTAACATGACTTACATGAGCAAATTAGATCCTGAAAGAGGATCTTCTGAGTCTGATCTCGGTTCTTCAGCTGTAAGATGATGTGTTGTTTCCACGGCTGTCTGGAGTTCGAGCTCGTCCTGGGGAATCTTCGTCCATCAGGATCCACGCACCCGCACTCAGCCATAGACATGGTTTAAAATTTCCAAACACATCTTTCATGCCGAACGTCCTCACGGGCAGCCGGATTTAATAAGCGCTTTGACATGGTAACGGTGTTGACAACACGAGAAAGTCCCGAAGTTCGCGAGAAAGAAGAGAGGCTCCCAAACGTCACCAGCGCTCGCGCGCACACGCCCTCTGTACTCCGCTCAGTGCGCCTGTGCGCTTTATATATGCGGAAAACACAGCAATCTGTTCCGCTCACACACCGAAAAACAAGGAAGTTCTCTTTTCTGCTGACATGAGATGAGGCACAAGCCGAGGCGTTTTCCACACCGATGGATCTGGAGAACTACAACACCATAGCTTCCCTACTAACTTCCCTACTGACAACGGCCACAGATCACTTCAGAACCTGCCACTGTAAGATTACCATAGCTTTCAAAAGCATAACGCACAACCCATTTTTGAATGCAATCTTCATTTGAATGAATGCAGACCTCAGTCATGTGCAAAAGTTCTCTCACCCCAGGTCCTAATTACATTTGGTGATTTTCTAAATAATAATAATAATAAAAAAAAAGTTGGCCCCAATTATACAGGGTACAAACTTAAACATGACATTTCTACACATGTACACCATCAGCCATAACATTAAAACCACTTTATTGAGGTGAAGTAAATAACATTGATGTTGTGATACTCTGGGCTAGGTTCTGATAGAAAACACTGAATATCCTGGTATTCATGTGGATGTACTTTGACCACCTACCTAAACACTGTTGCAGACTAAGTGCACCCCAGTAACCAAGTGGCAACAGCAGTACCTAATGGCAGTAGACTTTTTTCAGCAGAATAATGCACCCCACCACACTGTAAAAATTGTTTAGGAATAGTTTTAGGAACAATACAAAGAGTTCAAGGTGTCGACTTGGCTCTGAGTGTATTACATATTTTATATTTTATTTAAATCTTACAAAAGCCACACCTTACAGAAGCCAATGGAAATGAAAATGGAATATCATGGTGGTACAATGGTGGAAAATCATGTATGGGTAATAGCACATCAAATTAAAGTGGAGACTCGTTCAGTTTAAGGAGCCCTGCACACAGAAATCAGTATTATAACAATTAAATGTTTAAAATAGGGTATTGTGAGGGCACTGCATAAGGACTATTTGATTTGAGTTTTGCATAAGACTGTCATGTGTCTTTGTCACTACTGCCACAAAATGCTAGTGTGAAATTAGATTGAAGTAAAAAAATAATAATAATAAATAAATAAAATGTCAAAAAACATACATTTAATAATAATAATAATACTAGACTTTAGCACAATGCTCAAGGCATTTTAAAGTTTTAAAATGCTTGTGTCACAATAAACAGTACTATTATATTTGTACATGTGCTAAACAACGTTTCAGGCCCTGTCGTACATTGACTTGTCTCATTTAATTTATATATTAACAAGTTCAGAAACCCAGAACAACAAATTGGCAGTGTCAGCAGTTTCACTAAATGTGTAAACCAAAGGTATTTGGTTGTTTCAGAGTGAAAGCCAGATTACAAAACATAATCAGGTGAGGGGCTGAAACAAGGTTAACTACTCAGTTTCCTTTTGAGAAAGTCATGTAAGCTAATTATAAATCTCTTGATACACACACACACACACACACACACACACACACACACACACACAGGAACAATAACAATAGATCTGCCCCACTAATAAAACAGCCATAGAGTAAACGAAACAGACAAAGGCCTGAAAAACTTTAAAACCTTTAATACCATAATTAAAGACATTCACATTAAACTTTATTTACAAGTACATTTACAAAATGACAAAGAACAGCTGTGAAAAGTCACAGCATGAGTCATACAGTTGCAACACATTCTTCAGTCTGTAGAGGGACACAACGTGACCAATTCAACAGGTTTTGTGCAACACAATCTTCAACACAGGGACAACAGAAAGCAGAACGTGTGGTCGTGACTGGGTGGCATCAACAATGTGATAAAAAACAAGGTCATCAACTAAAAACTTCATGTGAAATGCAGAGGACACTCAATGCAATACTGTTTTAGGTGTTAATAAAATCAAAATACACTAAAAATGCCTTAGCCAAACTGCTTACCAACAGTTTGCTCTGGTTTAAATGCAGGCTGAAAGCATAATAGATGTCTTGTTTCACTCTGGACATTTTGGAAAAATGCTTAATACTCTGAATAAAGGCATAGGGCTGTGAGAACCCTTTCTCCTTGGGGAAAAGGACAAACTCAAAGAAGTCAAACAACGTGCAAAAGATTTACACTAAGCAGAAGAGGTATAAAGAAAAAAACAACAAAAAAACCTGGTACAGCACAATAAATGTTAATGTGTAATATAACATCAATGTGCTGTCATAAATACTTTGTGGCAATTCTGCTTGATGTTTAAAAGTGAAACGATGGACACCGAAATAAAATCCTGTAATTGTTTATTCTTCTTGCTGTGAGGCGACGGTGCTACTCACCGTTCCACCTTAACAACTGTAATAACATACAAAAAAAATAAAATTTGTATTTCCTCATGTGCTTTTAGTGCACACAAGTAATATCTGTAAAATGGGCACTCACTGTAATTTCAATTAATGTATAAAACCCAAACAGAAAGATGCCAGCTGTAGCTGAAAACTCCATTCTAGTCAGTTTTCTTCTCAAAACAGCGCAACAGTAGCATCTCAGAGTACCTTTCCAGCAGGGCCATGGCGCGGTTATCCCTTAGCTGCCGACCGGGAGAGTCTTCGGGAGGCCTGGTAGCTTCAAGGGCAGCAGAAATTGGCTCCTGTGGACAGAGGGAGTGGATCTCCTGCAGAAGCCCACCAAAGGCTCCCTGTAAAATGCTTTTCATCTGCATCTGCTGCTCAGACAACTCATTCACTGCCTCTAGCTACATGAAGGGAAGAAAGAAAAGAAAAAAAGAAAAGAAAAAAAAAAAAAGGAAAAGAGAAGAAAGGAAGAGAGAGGAATAGGTCAGTTGGTTCAACAGTCCGTTACCTTCCCATATATATCTCACTAGGCTGGCACACACTGTAGCTGGTATTTTGGCCCATTTCTCCTGCAGATCTCCTCTAGAGCAGTGATGTTTTGGGGCTGTGAAACATGGACTTTCAACTCCCTCCACAAATGTTCTATGGGGTTGAGGTCCGGAGACTAGCTAGGCCACTCCAGGACCTTGAAATGCTTTTCACAGAGCCACTCCTCCATTGCCCGAGCGGTGTGTTTGGGATCATTGTTATGCTGGAAGACCCAGCCACATTCCATCTTCAATGCTCTCACTGGTGGAAGGTTTTGGTTTAAAATCTCACGATACATGCCCCCATTCATTCTTCCCTTAACACAAATCAGTCGTCCTGTCCCCTTTGCAGAAAACCAGCCCCAAAGCATGATGCCTCCACCCCAATGCTTCACAATAGGTATGGTGTTCTTGGGATGCAACTCAGCATTTTTCTTCCTCCAAACACGACCAGTTGAGTTTTTACCAAAAAGTTGTATTTTGGTTTCATCTGACAACATGATATTCTCCCAATCCTCTTCTGGATCATCCATATGCTCTCTGGCAAACTTCAGACGGGCCTGGACATGTCCTGGCTTAAGTAGGGGGACACACCTGGCACTGCAGGATCTGAGTCCCTCTCAGCATAGTGTGTTACTGATAGAAGCCTTTGTTACTTTGGTCCCAGCTCTCTGCAGGTAAACAAGGGTGCCACGCGCTCTCTAGAGCACGATTTCCTCAAAGCTCTAGAGATTCCTGGTTCGATTCCTGGCCTAGATGCCACCTGTGTGGAGTTTGCATGTTCTCCTCCTGTCCACATGGGTCTCCTCCAGGTGCTCTGGTTTCCACCCACATTCCAAAGACTTATGTTAGGTTATGGACTGATGCCCTGTCTAGGGTTGGTTGCCACATTGCACAATGTGCTGCCAGTCAGGCCCCTGCTAGGCAGATTAAGCTTCTACAAAAAATTAATTGAATGAATGAAGTAAGTTATACACTACAAGCCATGTTAACATGAGACACACTACAGAGTTGTACAAAAAAATAAAAAATAAAAACAACCACATCTACAGCATCTAGCAGGCACCCTTATCCAGTGGAACTTACAATTACCACAATCTTACAAGGTACAACTCAAGCAACTGAGATTTCAATGGCCCAACCACGGCAGCTTAACAGAGCTTGGACTTCAACCCTGGAACTTTGTATCAATAGTCCAGTACTAAACTCCTGTACCTTAACCATGGTGCCAATACAGGATAAATAAGAATTACTGCTATAGATTTTAGTCTTACTAAATGGCAACTTCTAAAGAACCACAGCCAGTAGTTGGCAGACTTGTATTCAAATATGCTTTAGATACGGGAAAATCCAGAGAACAAAACTGCTGATCTAGTAAGTACAACAGAGAACAGGTTAAACTCACCTTGCTGTAAAAACTGGCTGCTTTCTGCATGGTGTGCTGCAGCACATTCACAATCTCCTTACATGTCTGCAGATTCAATGTTTCATCTAGGTGCATAACCCAAAAAAAACACACATTAGAATTTCCAGGTTTGTAAAATTGTAAACAAATCTAATATCTATTTTCTATATAAAATTTACCTTTAGAACAGATACAATACAGTTGCACTTAAACAAGAAACACTTGGTGTCTAAACTGTACACATTGTTCAGTTATTGCACACTTGAGCAAAATTTAGTAAACAATAAAGGTCATGATGGTTATCAACTTTGTCTTTACTTTGTCCTTGTGCATTTTAAAGACTCCTTGAAAGTGTAATAAACATAAGCGAAAACGTATGCTGTTGACAAGTTGTGATCAAGGCTTTCTTTAAGGCAAAAACCGTCCGCTGACCATAGTACATTAATTTACCACCATAAATGATTAATATATTCAGTTGGGAGAATAAGCTAACCTCAATAAAGGGGTAGTGATGGGGAACAGAAGTGATAATTACTAATTTATTTTCAGACAGTTTTAAATTAGTTGTCATAGCCAATAAGGAAGTGAATGCACACAAACAGACAATATAAAAATAAAAAAAAAATAAATACTTTGTGCATGTTTTCCAGTCACCAAAAATAAATGGATGGATCCAGCATATTTTGCAACGTTTGAGATTTGGTTTCGCACACAACTGCGACACATAAGCGTTGCATGTGATGTCTGTTAGTAAATGCATTTTGTGCCTGGTGGCATTAAAGGGATGTGTTTAAGTTCAAGTGGAAAACACAATGCTACAAATACACATCTGTAATTTCACTTGGGGTCCTGGTCAACTTTATGTAGTTCTTAACACAGAAATAACTACAGAGCGGTCAGTGTGACCAAACAAATATCTTTGCAGATGTTATTTGTTAATGCGCTCAAAACATTCTGCAAAGTGGATACATTGTGTGGTCACAAAAACAAGTTTATGCAGCATTAAAACAGTTTTGTTCATTTGTGCAGTGTTGACAAGACAAACATCATTGACACCAACTCTGCAGCTGTTTTGTGTAACACACTTTGATGGGATGCTAAATGATATTATAGGCAAAATATGAAAAAGGGTGATTTTTCAGTTAAGGGAAATTTTACCTCCCCAGGTTATGAATTCGTGTTAGAAATACAGTGGTACCTCAGTTCTCGACCACCTTGGAACTCATCGAATTTGGTTGTCACTGCATATTGACTAGACAAATTTGTCTCGGTTCTCGTCGTTTGCTCGGTATTTGCCGCACTTGCTTAAACTCGTACGAGTTGAGCTGACCGACTCGTTTCAGCCAAAACTCGATTCATGGTTCACATTTTAGTATACACCGATTCAGATTCACTATAGCTCTAAATCAGTGCTCCGCTGTGTTCCTCCATGGTTTTCTTATTTTTTACATCTACAGTACTGTATTCTCAGTGCAAATAAGTCCCCATGGGTCCTATAATGGGTAGTAATGAGAGCCAACTGAAAGGAAATCAGGAACTCAATCCTCTTTCAGGATGCATTAGCAGCTATGATAGCCCCCGGAGTTCAACAATAGTGTAAGTGTTTTTCTTTTACTTTTCACTTTCAATCCATTACTCAGTAAAATACATGAGATTTAACACTTTATTATAAAATAAGCTTCGTGTTAATGATTTTGGCCAACAGTAAGGTAATAAGGGTTAACGTGTAATAGGCGCTATGATACAGTATAAACTATATTCAACTCATCAGTTCATGATGCAGAATTATGATGGATTTGTCAGAATGTAACCCCAGCATAAATCAGGGAGTACCTGTACAATATAATTAATTAATATTTATAATTATAATTATTAATACAATTTACATTATTCCTCATGGAGACAAAAAATAAGAAAACTCATTATGACTTACATTTTTTAAATATTTTAAACATCAATACTTTGGTACTTTGGCCTTGTCCCCACCTCAATTTTTTTAGTTTTTTCAAAAATGTGTGTTTTTAGAATAACTTAAAAATAAACAGAATGTATTACTTTTGTTCATATCTTTACATGTTTTGCTTATTTTTGAACATAACATCGTCCCCAAAATTACAATAAATACTGCAACAGCCTATGATTTCTGTAGTGAATTACTTGAAGATAACACTTATGTCGTAACTGACAGGACAGCACATTAGCCATGAAAGAACAGTGACATCTCTGGAAATGCATACCTTCCATAAATAGACACAGTGTATTTATATACATATTATATATAAATAATAATATACAATACATGTAATTTATTATGTGAAAATACGATGGTTACTAGATGAAACAAGTCATGCAAAAGCCAATTTATAACATTTAAAAACTGTCTCATTTTGAATTTCAGTTGCATTCGACCTTGCTGTGTTTTGCCATCATCTTGACATGCATACAAAAAAATATACTAAAAATTATTATAAAATTTTATTTTTTTTAATTGCACAATCAGCCAATAGCCTCATTTCTAATGCAACATTTTAATCAACCTCATGTTAGCCATGTTTCATATGTTGCATGTTTGCATGGAAAATCTGTGACAGGTTGCAATGGCTACATGAAAAAAAAAACTTAAAAACAAACCTTAACACACATCTGCCCAGCCAAATGTAAATAAGTACAGCTGATGTCTTAATATTAATTCAAGGAATAAGCATAAAGTACATACACAAATCAGAAAAATCTGGGACGGTATGGAAAATGCAAAAGCAGCATCCAGGAAAGGCTGAGTCTTTGAAGAGTAAGATAGGCAGAGGATATCCAGTTTCTTACACATCAACCACTGAGTAAAAAAATTATTGAAATGTTTAAAAACAATATTCCTCAAAAAAAAGATTGAAACAGATTTCCATCTTTCAGTTAATTTTCTGATTTGTCTTGTTGAAAAGTGCATGGACGTCCCTGTAAAAGATGTCGTCTTGAAGGCAGCTTATGTTGCTCTAAAATCTCAATGTACTTTAGCTGCATTAATGCTGCCATCACAGAAGTGTAAATGGCCATTGCTAAGGGCACTGACACAACCCCATACCATGACGGAACCTGGCTTTTGGACTGATAAGTCTGGATGATCCTTTACATCTTTGGTCCAGAACACACAGCGTCCATTTCTTCCAAATAAGACTTGGAATGCTATTTGGTCTGACCACAATACATGTTTCCACTGTGTGATGGTTCATCCCAGATGACTCCGAGCCCAGAGAAGTGGGCGTCGCTTCTATACATGATAAGGCTTTTTCTTTGCACAGTAAAGTTTTAAGTGGCATTTGTGAATATAACTCCATACTGTAGTACTTGATAAAGGTTTGAAAAAGTAATTCCATGCTCATGTGGATTTATCAGCTATTGAGGAATGACAGTTCTTGATGCAGTGCTGTCTGAGGGATCAAAGATCACACCTCTTCCATTTAGGTTTGTGCCCTTGCCCTTTACGCACTGAAATTCCTCGAAGGGAGAACTATGAGAATCCCTTCTAATATTTCTTTGAGGAACATCGTTTAACATTTCAATAATTTTCTTACACATTTGTTGATGAACTGGAGATCCTCTGCCCATCATTACTCTTCAAAGTAAAGAAGAGTTTTTTTCTTTATTTTGAAGAGTAAAGATGGGCAGAGGATCTCCAGTATCCTTCTTTTGTGGATACTGTTTTTGTACCAAATCAAAATAATCATCTGTTGATGTGAAACGTTTGAAATCACATCATTATTTAGGTTTTTTTTCCCCTCATTACCAGTCCAAATTGCCTCCTGCCCAAATTTCTTTGTAATATGTTGCATGCCTGAAATGCAGACAATGAAATGAAGTTGACCAGAAAAAACATGAAATATTTTGGGTTCATACCATCTGCAATGAAGTAAAAGTCAAAAGAAATGTAAAGAACACTGCAGGTTTTTTAAATTAGCATTTTCCATACTGTTCCAACTTTTTTGATTTGGGGTTGTAGTATTTAAAGCCTTTAAATATTAAACATCTGATCAAAGCTGTATAAACTATTAGCTAAACCATAAAGATATTTGTCATCTATATAACAATACCTGAGTCTGTGGGGGATGGTTCCTCCGATGTTGGCTGTGATATTGCAGAAGTAGCTGGGTTGCACTGACCCAGAGACTGTTCATTTTCTGCACACTTTCCTGGCCCTACAAGGGAGCTCTCTTTAACTGGAGATGTCAGAGGTCCCGTTGAGGGTCTTTGTGAGGATTTGGGTGTCAGATTTTCCTCTATGTAACTTATACGCTTTCGGCTCTCTCTTCCCAGCGACTTCATCTCTGTTGGGGTTACCAAAGCCTGTCTACAGAGAGGATCCATTTGCTCCATATGGCTTCTAAGATCTTTAAGGGCAGAACTGTCAGAGCAAGGGAAAGACAGGTCCAAATGCAGTGTGCCATGGGCACTGAGATTACCCAAGGCAGGGTGTTGCTGAGGAGTTGTGGGCTTTGCCAGAACTGGAAGTAGTTCTGATGAAAGAGGCTGTGGAGGTGGGAAATTCTCCTTACTCTCTAGAGTCACAGTAAGATCCTTGTTAAGCAATGAACGTTTCCCAAGCACCTCACTTCCCTGATTACGTCCCTGTTCAGAGTTCACATTGAGTTTCTCATCCAGAGAGATAATTTTGGTATTAACACTAGTGACCATGCCACTCTGGCTGGAGGACCTTGGTGTACTCAGGACAGATGAGGAAATGTTTGAGCTGGAGCCGTTAGGTGGGGAAAATGCATTCTGATGACTGGTGGCATTCTGCTGTGAACCCACTGGTTTCTCTGTAAATTAGAATAAGAACATGTCTGAGGAAATGTGAAATCAAACACAAAGTTTAACATTATCTAATAGTTTAACATTAACAGGCAACGACATTCACAAGACTGCCTCATGAAACTTTAGGCTTGAATCACTTGAATCTTCTGACATCTTAATTGAAAGTGGATGTAATAAAACTGTCCTTACCACGGTTTTGTTCTTTCTTTTGATCATTTCTGGCAATTGGGTCACAGGCCTTAGGGGTTAGCACTGAATCAGTCTTTAAAAAATAAAATAAATATAAAAAAAAATAAAAAATAAAAATTACATATATACACATACATACATACATTATTAAGTCATGCTTAGTCATCAGAAACGTATTTGCTCAGCCATGATTTGTAATTTTGCACAGCAACTATTTTATATCCCTTTTTACTTTGCTCACTGCATGTGGTTTGGCCACAAAATGTAACTGAAACAAGAACAGCTTTGTTCTTAACCCAGATGTTAATAAAAATAAACAGTGGGCCACAATCCTTGAAAAGAAAACCAGGAGATCCTCAACTAATAAACAGTAGTACTTTAATGTTTGTGAGATTTCTACATTTCTGCATAAATATGACTTAATATCATATTGTCACATCAGCCGTGTACAGAACAGCTTAAACTCCATCATGTTCTTGTCCTTCCACAACACTTCTACTGAATTAAGGTCAGGACCTTGTCATTCCAAAACATTAACTTTATTCTTCATTAACCATTACTTGGTAGAATGACTTCAACTCCAGCAGCCTTCTGCTTGTCCACACGATATTTAGCAAACTGCAGATGGACAGCAATGTTCTTTTGTCAAGCAGTGGCTTTGTCCTTACAACGCTTCCATGTACACAACTGCTGTACACTGTCCTCCTGCTTTCTGGCCTCATGAACATTATGCGAGATAGAACTTTAGTTGCTTAGATGTCCTGGGGAGGATAACAATGCTAATGAATCGCCTCCATTTGTAAAACTGTGTCTATGATTGTGGATTGGTAGAGGTCAACTCTACAGTATAAATGTTTTCGAACTACAATTCCACAAAAGGGTTGTGAGGATCAGACTTATCATACATTGATAGATTCCTGTTTTTGAAATATAACAGCCATTGACTGTAAACATCTGACTAATTTCACATTTAATTTAACTGCTAATCCCAGAAGTCCATACTGCTGCCACTCACAGATTTGTAATATTGGATCATTTATGTGAAGATCTGATGATGTTCAGGTCATATATATACAGAAATATAGAACACCACTGTAGTGTTCTTTTAATGTTGCTCATATATATACACGTATATTATTGACAACCTCTTATGATTAGAAATGAAATTAAAAAATATCTGCAAAGATAAGTCTGTTTGTAATACCTCTGTCATCTCTAGATTTATTGTGCTGTCGCTGGACTCATCTGCGATACTAGGGAGACCAACTTTAGGTCGACACATGGCACCGCTCCCTGCCACCGTACCACTAATAATGGGAAGACAGAAATACAAAAGATGAGAGATTGTGCAGTCATGATCAACAAATCTTTAAACAAATGTGCAGGACAACGCACAAATATTGGGCTGTTTTTTCTTTTGACACTAAAATCTTTTGTTTTCCTGTATAGGCAAAAAAGTATTTAGTCAGTCACTGTGTTTAATATCTCCTACTTAGAAAGATGAGAGAAGTCTGTAATTTTATCATAGGTACACCAACTATGAGACACAAAATGAGAAAAAAGAAAATCCAGGAAATCACATTGTAGGATTTTTAAAGAATTTAACTGTAAATCATGGTGAAAAATAAGTATTTGGTCAATAACAAAAACTTCAACTCAATACTTTGTAACAACCTTTGTTGGCAATGACAGAGGTCAAACGTTTCCTGCAAGTCTTCACCAGGTTTGCACACACTGTAGCTGGTATTTTGGCCCATTCCTCCATGCAGATCTCCTCTAGAGCATGGACGTTTTGGGCAAACACGGACTTTCAACTCCCTCCACAAAATTTTCTATGGGGGCCGAGGTCTGGAGACTGGCTAGGCCACTCCAGGACTTAAAATGTGCTTGCAGAAAAACAGCCGGATCTGCAGGCTGAGTCACTCTTGGTGTAGTGTGTTACTGATGGTAGCATTTGTTACTTTGGTCCCAGCTCTCTGCAGGTCATTCATCAGGTCCTCCATGTAGTTCTGAGATTTTTTGCTCACCGTTCTCATGATCATTTTGACCCCACAGGATGAGACCTTGCGTGGGGCCCCAGATCAAGGGAGATTATCAATGGTCTTGTATGTCTTCCATTTTCTTACAATTGCTCCCATGGTTGATTTATTCACACCAAAATGCTTGCCTATTGTAGATTCACTCTTCCCAGCCTGCTGCAGGTCTACAATTTTCTTCCTGGTGTCCTTCGACAGCTCTTTGGTCTTGGCCATGCTTGAGTTTGGAGTCTGACTGTTTGAGGCTGTGGACAGGTGTCTTTTATACAGATAACGAGGTCAAACAGGTGCCATTAATACAGGTAACGAGTGGAGGACAGAAGAGCTTCTTAAAGAAGAAGTTACAGGTCTGTGAGAGCCAGAAATCTTGCTTGTCTGTGGGGTGACCAAATACTTATTTTCCACCATGATTTACAATTAAATTCTTTAAAAATCCTACAATGTGATTTCCTGGATTTTTTTTTTCTCATTTTGTTTCTCGTAGTTGAAGCATTTCACTTTTACAGATTACAGATCGCTCATCTTTGTAAGTAAAAGAACTTGCACAATCAATGGCCCACTTTAAGTGTTTTAAGCATGGTTATGATGTATACAGCATATGTTAAACAAAAAATAAATAAATAAATAAAGTGTGTGTGTGTGTGTATATATATATATATGCGCATGTATGTATGTATGTATGTATGTATGTATGTATATATATATATATATATATATATATATATATATATATATACACACACACACACACACACACACATACACACACACATACATGCACACACACAGTAAATTAATTTACTAGGAGTTTGAAACGTGACCCATTGTAAATGGGAGCACCTGTATTTCTTAATAGGTCACTTTCCACGGTTAGAAATAAATGTGCAAAAAGACGTGGACTGACCGAACGCGGTTCTGGAAGCGTGAGAGGAAGCGGGTAGAAAGGCTTAGTCGAGGATTGAGGAAGTTGCTGTCATTGGTAGGCTGCAGACTGCGCAGGTCTGTGTTGAACTTTTCTACATGAGAGATACAATAAAGTTAGAGAAATTGGTCTGCACTTAAGTAGGCCATCCTATGAATGACCTTTGGTTAACAAGGTCTAATAAATTTGATGCAAAAAGGAAATCTTTAAAGCAATTATCCTTAAAAAGTAGAACCAAATCTGAGAGAAGGGAGAAGTACCATTAGTGCCCACTGCTAGTGTGTCAAAGTGCTGGTGTAGTAGAGTGGCAGGCTCTTCGTCCTCTTCTTCCTCTACTCCAGAACTACCATTGGAGCTCACCTGACTGAGTGAGTCAATGTCCTCTAAAATGTGACAGTCACACAAACGCATATATATTGAACTGGTGTGACAATGAGTGCATTTACATGCATACCATAATCTGATAACTGCAAAAAACATGCACTTGGATAATACTAATCGGATGATGAGAAGAAAGCTCAAAATTTATGACTCGATCAATCATCAGATTTCTAATTCCCAACCAGCCAATAATCTCACAGAAGGTATAATAATTCAATTCTTCATTTCCTCACGCATATACTGTGTTTCAGAGTCTTCCCAAATGTGTTTGGTATGTTTTGCATATGCTGTATTTAATTCCAGGGTTGCCATATCCCACCAGAGAAACAAGCACCCACGCTATAGAAACAAGCCTCAAAGAAGCAAAGTTTTTAAAGACAAGTGTACCTGGCCACCATGTTTGATTCTGTTCGCTGCTTCCATTACGTTTGCATGCATGCGCAGACTTACAAAACTGATTGAATTCGGAGTAAAGACGCACATGCACTGAAAAATCCAATTATTGAGCTAAAATCAGGCTCTCTTTACCGGATTTCTTAATCTGTTTTCTAGGCCTTAATCCGATCTGAGAAATCAGAGTATGCTGTTTACATGACCACTTCAATAATTAGATAACTGCAGAAATCTGATTATGATCGAATTATTAAATGCATGTAAACGCACTCAATGCATGCGTTTAGTGATTAAAGTATTAACTACATATGACACATAAAATAACACTTGGGCAATAGGTGCCACTTCAAAAATAAAATCAATAGAAAAAAAAAAAATTCATCTCATGCTATTTCTGTGGCTAGTGAAGACCCAAGACTTTTTCGAGGTCTTCTGAAGGTTAACTTTTAGGGGTCCTCTTATTGTCAATTTACCATGCCAATGCTTTAAACCACCCACCACAGTGTCAGTGCCAGGCTGAACAGTATTCGGAGCAAAGAAATGGCAGCAAAAGCCGTTATGATCACAGTTTTGATGTACAAAACGCTACTGTGATTCAGAATTCCTGGTAAGTGCAGGTTTGATATCTCTAAACACATTAGTCCATGACCTGAAGTTTGTTTTGTCTATAGCTGGTAGCCTGGCTTTAGTAATTCACCAAGTGGCTGTTGATAACCTTTTCTTACCGAGTAATTATTTGCCTTCTGCTAGGTGTTCTCCTAGTGCCACATTTATAAATGTGCACGTGTCAAAAAGGTTGTTCTGATACTGAAGTTTGCTAGTAACTCACGGTCTTGGGTCTGGTCACTGTGCATCTGGTCACTCTCAGCTGAGCAAGCACTGTCAGGACTCAGCTCCTCTTCATGATCAATTTCAACATCCTCACAAATTGCCTTGACAAAAGCTCTGCAGGGATAAACGCATGATTGGCTTACTGAGTTCTAGAGATTAGTACATATACTACTGTGAAAAAGTCTTAGGCTTTCTATACGTTTCAATTTATATTCTGCTTATGCTTCAAGTTCTATAATTACAGACTATGGTCCATCTGTTTCTCCACATAATCTGTTAGTCTCCTGCACTCTGTTCTCTAATGGTCGGGACCCACTCAGGACCACCACAGATCAGGTACTATTTTGGTTAATTCTCAGCACTGCATGACATGGGTGGATCAGACACAGCAGTGCTGCTGGAGTTTTAAACCACCTCTGTGTCCCTGCTGGACAACAAGTCCACCAGCCAAAACCGATGGACATCTGTTTCAGGACATCTGTCCATGAACTGAATCTCAAGAGAAGGTGGGTCATGCAGCAAGACAACGATCCTGAGCACATAAGTCGTTCTACCAAAGAATGGTTAAAGAAGAATAAAGTTAATGCTTTGGAATGGCCAAGTCAAAGTCCTGACCTTAATCCAATCGAAATGCTGTGGAAGGACCTGAAGTGAGCAGTTAATGTGAGGAAACCCACCAACATCCCAGAGTTGAAGCTGTTCTGTACAGAGGAATGGGATAAAACTCCTCCAAGCCGGTGTGCAGGTTTAATTGCAGTTATTGCTGTACAGAGGGGGGTCACACCAGATACTGATAGCAAAGGTTCACATACTATTGCCACTCACTAATATGTAATATTGAATCATTTTCCTCAGTAAATAAGTCACCAAGTATAATATTTGATATTCCAATCGTACCAGCATAACACACACTAACACACCTCCACCACATCAGTGTCACTGCAGTGCTGAGAATGATCCACCACCCAAACAGTACCTAATGGGAGTCCTGATCATTAGAGACCAGAGTAAAGGGAACTAACAAAGTATGTAGACAAACCAAGTAACTACTGTCTGTAATTACTGAACTACAAAAATGCAGTGACCACTAAAACTAAGCACACAATAAACCGAAAAATATAGAATGCCTAAGACTTTTGCGCAGTACTGTACATCTGTTTTTTGTTTTTGTAACAAATTCAACATTAAAGTTGACGACGTACAAGTCAAACCTTTCAGGTTGCAAACAAATAAATGATCTGTCTTGCTTACCCATCTACAGTAGTGGACAAAGCAGTGCTGTTAGCTGGGTCCAGGATATATTCATTGTTCTCTGAGGAGCTTAGACTGAAATGCTTATCACCATCCAACAGGTATGTGTCTTGAAGCACAGAACTAAACTGTTCAGACACCTAAAGCACACAAATATCACATCAAGCCTGTATGTGGTACATGTTCTCATCCTACACATATTGGGAGACCTAAAAGTCATAATTACAGCACAAATAAAAAATAAAAAAATTATTTGGATGATACAAACCCTTTCAACGTCTTCCTCCTCATCTACGCCATCCTCTTCCTCATCTAGAACACCATCAAGACTCTGAGGGTGAAAGTCCACCGCTTCATGTCCCCCCTCCTCTTCTTCATATTGATCCTCATCCACTTCTGATCTGAAGGGCGTGTGAGAGAGGGGAAGCTGTAGGCTCCTGGTCTCCAGTACTGTAAGAACAGCTAATGGATCAGCATGTGCAGCCCAGCGCCCCTGTGGCTGGTACGGAGAAGCTGTGTGAGGATCCATAGTGCTACCTCTGCCAACTCCAGCACCCTGTACACACATAACATAGCGTTAACTCAACTATCTTTCCAGATTTGATTATTACACTAGAACATATGGAAAAAAACTCAAAATGTTTTTATTTATCTTCTCCAAATTAGTTTAATTTTTTAGGTTTTATTTTGTGTGTTGTCATGTAGGAGTACTTCTAAAGTTTCGGCAGTATTTAGAGAAATCACTCAGAAACTAAACATATAGAAGTTTACTTCTACACTAAACATATACAAGCTTACTTCTACATCCTAGTTCAGCAACTACCGCTTTGGTGAAGCATTACAGCAGTAAAATTTGCTATGAATTACATCCTCAGTTATGTGTCAGTTATGTTTAACTGCTCTTTATGGTCATTCATACCACTAGTAAAACAATTTTCAGACTCTTCTTGTCACTTCTCCAGGACAAATACAGAATGAATGGACCAAACTGGACTTCCTCACACCTATTACTTTATTACCTTGTGTTGAGTGGAATGATAGTACTACAGGTATGCCTTTTAATGTCCTTAACCATTTAATGTCCAGTCGCTATCCCAGCAGAGGTCTTAAGAAATCTAATAAGGAATAAAAACCTGTCTTATATACATCAAATTCACATCCAAATGACAAACTAGCACAAACAAACCCTTGCGATACCTGCTGACAGAAAAGAGAATCGCAGAAAGCTTTCCATTTTCTAGTATAAGTGTTAAGTAATATAATCGATAAACAATGAGAATTACTACATTGTACAGTACTATGCTAAATGTTGTCATATGATTTAATTAATACTATTTCTTATAACAACGCACTACATGCAAAGTATCTTAACTATATGCAACTATGGTAATGTCTGGTCAACATTCATTTCGGTCATCGTGGTGTTTCCAGGACATGAAGCAGACGTTAAACATAGCACACCTGTACACAAAATTTGTACACTGATCTGCCATAACATTAAATAGCCCTGGGTAATATTGTGCAGGTCCTCCTCGTGCCACCAAGGTTCTGACCCGCTGAGGTATGGACTCAGGTCCTCTAAAGGTGTAATATGGCGCAACAATATCAGAAGATTATTTATGTCCTGTAAGTTGCAAGGTGGGGCCTCTCTAGATTGGACTTGCTTGTCCAGCACATCTCACTGATGCTCAGTTGGATTGAGATTAGGAAATTAGAGGCCAGGTCAACACCTGGAACACTGTCATGTTCCTTATACCATTCCTGATCAATTTTTGAAGTGTGGCAAGAAGCATTAACCTGCTGAATGAGGGCACTGCCATTAGGGAATACCATTGCCATGAAGGGATGTACTTGGTCTAAAACAACATTTAGGTAATCGCTTCAAGTCAAAGTAACTTTCACATGGATGCCAGGACCCAAGGTTTCAAAGCAGAGCATTATTTATATTATTATATACCAGTCAGTTTTTATGTTATGGCTGATTGGTGTATATAAACATCAGAGCTGTCAAATGATTAAAATAATTTAGCTCTTTAAGCAGACAACTATCATATGTTACAGTTTTTCCATTAAAACAGCACTACACATCCAATATAAACGTCAATAGAAGGCATTTACAAATCAATAACATCTTGTTTGCAGAATCAAATTTCATTGCATGTTGTCTGGCAGAGGGCTGCTGATGCATCATGTTCAAAAGACTACAAAAGACAAGGATTACATTTACAGCATTTAGCGGACAACCTTATCCAGGGCGACTTACAATTGATGCAATCTTACAATCCAAGCAATTGTGGGTTAAGGGCCTTGCTCAAGGACTCAACAGTGGCAGCTTGGCAGAGGTGGGATTTGAACCCTGGACCTTTTTTTTTTCCTCCATAGTCCAGTACCTTAACTGCTAGGCCCATTATTAGAACAATACAACTTAAATGCAAACTGCTTGTTTCATTCATTGCATTTATAATCAGCAGCATAGCTCATGTGCCATGTGAGGGAGTGTGCTTGTGTGTTTGTGTGACGGAATGTGCTGTCACACAGTATTAAGCAACAGCGTGTAGGGTAGAGTCCCAAATCATTTAACTCATTCACCAAACCTGTTCCTTATTTACAGCCTATTAAAACGCAGGGAACAGTGAATAGGGCAACACACTGTATTAACACAATAGGCGCTTCAAAATATTACCTTGGACAATTTACAATTAATGTTTATTCAAGTCACCGCTTGGACTCAAACAAGAAATTGAGGAAAACTGACATTATTAACACAATGTTTCTCTGACAAGGATTAGTTTTAAAAACATACCAATCTGCGTGCCCACATAGGCAGCCGGCCATTGGTCTGTGGCATTAGAAGGTCAAGACTCTCTAAAGCAAAAACAGTACAGTTATGAATTGCAACTGATTCATTTTTTCAGGAAAGTCAGGCTATGGGATTAACTTATATATACACATATACATATATACACAAACCTCTACGAAATTTTGATGAGAATTTCCTGTACACTGGCCACATTTTTGCTACAGCTTGCTTTTCTCTCTCTCTTTACATGTATATATATACATACATACATATACACACACACACATACATATATATATATACACACACACACACACACACACACACCCCACACACACACACACCACACACACCACAACACACACAATATATATATATATATATATATATATACACACACACATATATATTTTTGCCACAGCTTGCTTCTCTCTCTCCCTCCATGCATATGTATACATACACACATACATACACACACACATATATATATATATATATATATATATATATATATATATATATATATATATGTGTGTGTGTGTGTGTGTGTGTGTGTGTGTGTGTGTGTGTATGTATGTATGTATACATATACATGTAGAGAGAGAGAGAGAGGAGAGAGAGAGAGAGAGAGAGAGAGAGAGAGAGAGAGAGAGAGAGAGAGAGAGAGAAGCAAGCTGTGGCAAAAATGTGGCCAGTGTACAGGAAATTCTCATCAAAATTTAGTAGAGGTTTGAGATACAGTTTAGTCACAGGTGATTAATTTATTGCCAGGTGAGTACATTATTGCCTTTTTTACCAAGATCATGATTACCTTGATTTAAACAAATAAAACTATGTCAGTGTACCGACAATGAAAAGATTGCATTGCAATGAGAAATAAAAAACAGCAAAACACCACCAAGTTCATTTTATTGCTAGTTTATTCATTACTGACTATAGGAGAATAGTTTTTCATGAACTAACCCACAGTGTTGTCCAGCCTAGCTGGAGTCCTGGGGTCTTCTTCAGCCTCTTCCTGTATCTCCTTCATGCTGTTTGCTTCTCCCTCTGGCTGGACCACCCCACTCCATGGTACAGCTATGTAGGTTTCTCTTCTAAATGAAGTTTTTTTTTTTTTTTTTTAAATCAATTATTAGTACAAGTTTTAGCGTGCTGTAGTTCGATCACCCTAAAAATTATTACAATTTAAATACTTATTTCACATTTTACATCAAAGCAAATAGAGTACTTGTGTACTGGCTAAGCCTGCATGTGTAACTCCTGCATTAGCTGATATCAGATGTACCTGATGGATTGTTGTTTACACGCGACTCTGTTCGAATTCTTCAGACCTGCTCTACGTTTCCTCTCTGCCAGTCTCTTCCTCATAGATTCAGTCATCTGGGAGCACAGTTGCCACACAAACACACAGCTACCACACAAATAACAGATTATTTAATACGGAGTAATCATTTCATTTGAAATTTCCGCAATTCCTAAAGATTTTTCACATCTTACAAACTTACATCTTACAAATCATAAATAGCTAATAAATACATTTCTTTTAATAACTGCAAACACCGATTTCCACAAGTCAAAACAAATGACTAAAAAGTGCTTGCTAATCATGTATAATTAAACTATTAAATGAATTTACATCATGCATATTATAAATAGGTACCCATCAAGAAAAGATAAATTTGAGTTCTATATCAGCCTAAATGACTAATGGTAGAAACTGAGGCAGCATTGGGGTAAGGGCAGTGTAAAGGCAATGCATTGTACAATAATTGAAACACTGGGTGCACTATAACTGAAGACAACTGGATTCAGTTTAATGAAGTACATTTAGTTTATGTACATATTTTTGGATTCCTCATAACTGGATAAAGTTTCACAGTTTACCAATAACAGTGTTGCTTGTTCCTATATCAAACATGAGAAGTGAGAGTTTAACCTCTGTAGGTATGAACAGTTCAAGAGCTCTTTAAAACTTCATATGACCCCTAGCAAAACGTTTTGGAATTACCACACTTCGAGGATGTGACTAACCCTACTAAACGTAAACCAGCTTTATTATTTTTTTTTTACTTTTAGCAAATAAGGAAATAGATATGACACCAAACAATTTTTGATTAATATCTTAACATTCTGGCTTTGTGAAGCATACCTCAATGACTGATTTCCAAATCAAGTCGAGAAAAATATAAGGAATCACTCAGTGCTGAGTAAAAAAATGGGCTCGTCAAAAATAAATAAATAAATAAAAATAATAATTAAAATAAATAAATAATAATTAAAAATAAATATTAATTAAAAAATATAAATCACAATAACGTTCTTTGTTGCTCCTCCTCAGGATTGAATTCTTTGAGGCATGTACTTCACTAACGAAAACAATAATTTTACAGAATTTCTTGTAGAATGTTTGACAGATCAGCAAAATAGAGCCTTGTCATGGACCATGGATTTTTTTGACATTCCACCATAAATTGCCATTGAACTTGAGAGCTGGACTGTTTCCGGCAATGTCATGCTGAGATGATGAGCTTCTCTTGAAAAAAAACTTTAACACTCTGTGGAAAGACGCATTATCATTCTGAAAAATGATTTTATCACCACCCTATTTCAATAGTGTTCAACCCATTTTCTATAGATGGAATGAGAAAAGTGTTAACATTTTGTGAATACCTGTACATTGAGATAATGACTGCCATTTCCCCTGGTCCATCACTGAACATGTAACTCCATAATATAAATTAGCTGGGAAATTTGATGGCTTTCTTCAGGGAGAAATCTTTGTATTTTTCATTATAACAGCACCAGACAAAAGTTCTAGCATCCTATCTTGGCCAATGCATATTCGGATTCATCTCTGAATTGCACTTGCATCCAATCACCCACACTCCACCCTTCTCTATAGCCCACTGTAACCTTGCCTTCACATGTTTAGGTGTTTCTTCTGGTTTTTATTCAGCTTCTCTATATGTAAATCCCATTCCATTCAGCAAATTCTTACAGTTCTGTCACAGACATCAACTCGTTTCCACTTTGTAAGAGCTTTGTAAGCACTCCTCTTTAGCTGCAGACTAATTTGCAGTTTAATCTTATGCTGGTATTTGTTTTAGAAATTTATATTAGATGTAGAGGAACAGGATGAGAGCTTGTTTCCTCTACATGATCTGGGAGGGAATATGACATTAATATTTAAAGAAAATAATTTGTCTGGGTATGCTTCACGGAGCCAGAATGTTCAACTATTAAATAAAAATTGTTTGGTGTCACATCTCTGATTTGTTTATGTAATACAGAGTTAAAAAGTTGGATGAACATCCTCCAAATGAGGTGATTCCATTATTTTTGCCAGGCGTACTTAACATTGGAGAACTGAAGGTACGCTAATAAACACGAATAAAGAAAACAATATTCTGAACACGGTTTGACATTTGTTCATAGGTATGCTCAGTTCCATGTCTCTGGTAACACTGTCCCCTGAAACATTTTAAGAACTGAGTTCAGTTAATTTAAAATGAACTATACAGGGGTACCTTGGTTCAAGTCATTAATTAGTTCCAGAAGGCTTGTCGAGAACCAAAAAACGAGTACTGAGCAAATTTTTCCCATAAAGAAAAATGTAAATTGAATGAATCAATTCCAGATCACCAGAAATCCACACTGTACAAGATATTATATGCATTAACGGTGTTGTACAGGTGCTCCCTGATTTACAAAGGGAATACAGTCCAGAAAATCCATAATAACTTAAAGGTACCATAAACCGATGAGTTTAACAAGTGTTTGGTAGAGTGGTCTATGCTTCATATAGTGGAGCCCATGATAAGTAAATTCATGTTTAAACACTTACATTAACCTGCAGCTGGCCGAAATAATTAACACAAAGCTTATTAGACTGTGGTAGCCTAGTGGTTAAGGTACTGGACTATGGACCAGAAGGTCCACGGTTCAAATCCCCCCTCCACCAAGCTGCCACTGTTAATCCACAATTGCTTGGACTGTATCAATTGGAAGTCGCTCTGGACAAGGGTGTCTGCTAAATGCTGTAAATGTTATTGTATAATAAGGTGTTGAAAGTCCGTAAATGAAATTTAGTGAGTAATGGATTGAAAGTGAAAAGTAAAAGCAAAACACTTACTCTTTTCTCAGCGCTGCTAAGCTAACTGCAGCCTGTTTCCTTTCTCTTGGCTGTAATCCCTAATGTTTTTAGGACCCATGGGGACTTATTTGCACTAAGAACACAGTACTGTGGATAAAGATAGCAAGGACTATTGTGAATCTAATTCACTGAATCACTGAGTACTGAATTGTGAATCATGAATCGCAAAGTTTACGCTAAAATGAGTCGCACGGCTCGACTCATACAAGTTTTAAGCAAGTGCACCGAGTACCAAGCAAGCAACGAGAACCCAGACGAATTGTTCTAGTCAAAATGCGTTGAGTTCCGAGGTACCCACAGACTCTATAGCTCATTCAACACAGTCATTCAGCCACAAACCCAAAACAAAGGGTGGGAAAAAAAATATCACCTGTCACCACAGACAGTGATTAGGTGCTTGCAGTCTGGACTGAATTTCATACCAGTCACAATTTCTGTTGAGAGAGAACAAAGCACAGGAAAACAATGCTTTCAGTTTAAAATAATATACACAATGCATAGGGCAAAAGAATGGAAACTACTCACCTGAATGCCCAAACAATGTTGCTACACATTCCCCAGAGTCGTAATCAAAAATACAGATGCTTTTATCTGAGCAGCTAGTGGCCAAAAACATCCCAGAAGGATCCAACTGAACCTGTGAAAAGAAAACAAAAAGCTAAGTTAACACTAGGCAAATGTTTCATTAGACAAACATGAATAAAAACTACTCATTATACACAGAATTCTACTATAACTTCATATACAATCTAAGGTACATAAGCTTCTGAGACAAACAATTAGTCATAAGTCATGTTATTAGTTTGAGTAGGTGGATAAATGTAGCTTAACACCAGACCATCAGTTTTTATCCAGTATCTTCTGGGGTATGTGCACAATAGGTAAAGTGCAGCATCAACGGAGTTGTCACCAAGTGGGAAAAGGGTGTTACCACAGTTAATATGACACAAGGATAGCAGTCAAAGGGCATTTCCCTGTTTGGGATAAAATAACTGGAAACTTAATCTATGAGAAACTTGTGGGAGATTTTGAAAAAGCAGGTGACATGTTGAAACAGGCATACACAAAAGTCAGCTGGGCAGTGCAATCAGTTAGTGGAAATGTGGGCTCCTCAGAGAGCCAACAGGAGTAACCAAACACTGAGGAAGAATGAACACGTGTCACTGATTTAATGTCTGGGGAGTCATAAGATCACTTGTGCAATGATGTCAGAGCTGAGACCTTAGGCTGCCTGGTGCCAAAATAAACAGTTACATAAAACTGGCACCAACAGATATGTCCTGAAAACAATGAACAATTTATATCGATGTGAAACTCGGGTCTTAAACTTTGTGTGACTTAATTAAGTTGGAAACAGATGAAAAACTGGCTTCGGATGCACTTTTTCTCCACCCTACAAACCTTGAGTAGTTGGCCATCATCAGTCAAGGAACCCTTAAAGCACTTTTTCATTTTGCCACTCTTTACATTGTAGACCCTGAAAAACCAGCAGGAAAATGGAAATTATATTTCCAGAACATTTGGCACTGATTTAGCTCTCTCTGGAGCTTAAATAAACTCACCTAATGTTGCGATCTTGACAAGCAATGGCAGTGTGTGTAAGTGTGCCATCCAGGTCCATGTCATATAATGTACTTTTCTCAACCACATGATGTGACCTTGAGAAAGCCAGTCCTTGAGCAGACTGCAATTATACCACCCATAGCATCATAAAAAAAGTTAAATTGGTGTCAGAAAACAAACATTACAAAAACCAGTCTTAAAATTAAAGACAATGAAAACACAAACCTTTTCGGCAGAGCGGAAGTAGATGCTTTTGTCCGCACCACAGCTTACCATGCACACCTTTGTACCAACGCCTACAATAACATTCCATGCATGAAGAATTTATAGTCCATAAAGTGTGAAATCAGATACAAACATTCAAGAGTATCATTAAACTGACCTGTAAATTTCATTGCTGTGACCGATGCTGAATGGTCATAAACAGTCTGCACAAGATTATAGTTATCATCCATGTTGAAAATGTGGATCAACCGATCTCGACTAGCTGAGGCCAGAAGATGCAGACCTAATGAGGAAGAGAGATAAATCTATGCAACCACCATAAAGTATATATATTTTTTCTAAACATTTCTTTAATGGTGTAATTTCCATATGTATTACCAAAATATTTTACTCTATAACCATCTCACTTTAAATATTGACAATAACTGAATAATAATCATCCAAAAGTCATAGACTTTAATGATTAGCATTAAATATTAGCTGATTCAAGCAAGCACGTACAGTGGGGCATAAAGTACTTAGTCAGCCCCTGATTGTGCTCCCTACTGCTCCCCTGAAGTTCTCCTACTTAGGAAGATGAAAGAGGTCTGTAATTTTTATCATAGGTACACTTCAACTATGTTAGAATTTCATTCAAAATCATGGTGGAAAATACGTATTTGGTCACCCACAAACAAGCAAGATTTCTGGTTCTCACAGACCTGTAACTTCTTCTTTAAGAAGCTCTTCTGTCCTCCACTCGTTACCTGTATTAATGGCACCGGTTTGACCTCGTTATCTGTATAAAAGACACCTGTCCACAGCCTCAAACAGTCAGACGCCAAACTCAACCATGGCCAAGACCAAAGACCTGTCGAATGACACCTGGAAGAACATTGTAGACCTGCAGCAGGCTGGGAAGAGTGAATCTACAATAGGCAAGCAGATTGGTGTGAATAAATCAACTGTGGGAGCAATTGTAAAGAAAAAAAAAAAAAAAAAGGAAGACATACAAGACCAATGATAATCTCCCTCGATCTGGGGCCCCACGCAAGATCTCACCCGTGAGGGTCAAAAAATGATCATGAGAACAGTGAGCAAACATCCCAGAACTACACGGAGGCACCTGATGAATGACCTGCAGAGAGCTTGGACCAACGTAACAAAGGCTACCATCTGTAACACACAACACTACGCCGAGGGGGACTCCGATCCTGCAGTGCCAGGCGTGCCCCCCTGCTTAAGCCAGTACATGTCCAGGCACATACTCCCAGTTTGGCCAGAGATAATACGAATGATCCAGAAGATTACTGGGAGAACATCATATGGTACAACATCAGAATGTTTTTGTAAAACTCAACTCGTCATGTTTGTTGTAAGAAGAATGCTGAGTTGCATCCCAAGAAACACCATACCTACTGTGAAGCATGGGGGTTTGAAACAATCATGCTTTGGGGCTGTTTTTCTGCAAGAGGACAGGACGACTGATCCGTGTCAAGGGAAGAATGAACGGGCCGTGTATCGTGAGATTTTAAGCCAAAACCTCCTTCCATCAGTGAAGCATTGAAGATGGAACGTGGATGAGTCTTCCAGCATGACAATGATGCCAACACACCCGCTCGGGCAACGAAGGAGTGGCTCCATAAAAAGCATTCAAGGTCCTGGAAGTGGCCTAGCCAGTCTCCCAGACCTCAACCCCATAGAAAATTTGGAGGGGTGGATGAGGAGTTTGAAGGTCCGTGTTGCCCATGCGTAACTAGCCCGAAAACATCACTGCTCTAGAGGAGATCTGCATGGAGGAATGGGCCAAAATACCAGCTACAGTGCAAAACCTGGTGAAGGACTTACAGGAAATGTTTGACCGCCTCCGTCGTCATTGCCAACAAAGGTTATGTTACAAAGTATTGAGCTGAACTTCTGTTATTGACCAAATATTTATTTTCCACCATGATTTACAATTAAATTTACAAATTTACAAATAAATAATCTTTAAAAATTCTACGAAGTAATTTCCTGGATTACTTTTTCTCATTTTGTCTCTCATAGTTGAAATGTCCCTACGATGAAAATTACAGACCTCTCTCATCTTTCTAAGTAGGAGAACTTGCGCAATCAGTGGCTGACTAAGTACTTTTTTGCCCCACTGTATGACACTAGTTTAAGTAATTAGGTTTTTTTTTTGCCCTGGAAACCTCATTTAACTCCACTGTTGTAAAATTAAGATACTTACCAGTTTCTGTGGGCGAGAAAGCCAGACACAAGATCTCAGAGTCATGGGCCTCTATCCTCAAAAGCTCATCCATAAAATGAAGACCAAAGATGCTATAGAGAAAGAGACGAAAGGTGTATTACTAACTGCATAGGTGTTTAAATAACTCTTTCCTAGCTGTGGTGCCAGTGAAAACAGAACTTTAACCATTTTACAGTCTAAGCCAAAAAATAATTCATTCATTGCAGTGCAAAATTGATCTACAGACAATTCTATTGCAGATCAATATCTTTTTGGTGGCTCAATCACCACAAATGTGTTAGTTGAATAGATGCAAATGAAAGTGTTCAGGAGCCAAGAACATTACAACATAATTCTGACAGTATTCATTTTCTGACTTGCAAAGTTGATGTTTTTCTTCACCATTAATGACTGATTTATTTAATGCCACATCAGCATCAATGGCTACTCCTGATAAAAGCATGATTGCAATGATACTAGTCAAACATATCACAGCGGGGCAATTTAGAGCATCCAATTAACCTTAAAAAGTCCACACAGCCATGGAGAGTGGAGTGGAGAGTGGAGTCCGAGGTCAGGATCAAAACAGGGACCTCTGAAGTAGTACAGCCACCATGACTCAACAACCTGCATGATAAATGGCTTCTGTTCCTTTTGATTGCTCAGTGTCTAATTAAATGTCTCTATAGTCACCCTGTTCCACAGAGTTGTTCATGATCCCTAATCCAGCATCTTTCGTTGTTTCTTTGATGCCATTATTTGTTTGCCATATCAGCATGTTTACAACTGTACGCAAATACTCACACTGAGGCAATTTAGAGAGTCTATTTGTCCATAGAATGTGGGATTAAATTGTAGTACCGGGAGAAAATCCAGACAAACACAGGGAGAACATGCAAACTGCACCTAGGTGGAATCTGGACTCTGGATCGAACTGGATCTCTGAAGTTGAACAGTGACCATGATTGTTACATGGAACAATCTGACAGGATGAAGCCTGAGGAAAAAAAACGTATCCTTTTCCCCCATATACACTCATTGGCCACAAAAAAAACGAAAAAAAAAACACCCAGATAGAAATGTCAGATTGCTGCAAAACTCAGCACGCAGTAACAAAAAGGTATATCTAGCAATCAACAATCTCTGACTAAAAAGTACCCTATCTAAAAGTAATGTCTGAGAACCTTTTTATAGACAGCAGGAGAAGTACTTTTACGCCCTCTTGTGGCAAGACCCAGTGTCTAATCAGACCACACCTGTAATCATTTACATATCTGCCTGAGACAACTGTAGGCCGAGTTTTGCAGCAATCCAACACTGAGTGCATTTTTTTTTTTTTGTCAATGAGCGCATCTCACTGGCACCCTACTATGTCATTATAAACAACTACAAATTCTACTTGTCAAAAAAATAACACCGACTTAACTATTACCATGCATTACACAAAAAACAGCTATCATAAGCCTAGTTCAACATTAGAAAACAAATACACTAAAATGATTTCCATGAATTAGGTTTCATGTAATAGAATAAATAGTCTATATGTGAAAATTTTTGACCATTTCTATAGGCCAAATTTCATCACAACAATAGGAACATAAGAGTTTTGACTTCTTGTGCCATCTGGCTGAACCCCAGAAAGAAACATTTTGCATTTCAAAAACTTTTTTCAAAATTGCACTTTTGATGCTGTTAGACAGTTGAAGGTAGGTGTGAACATAATCACAAATCAGTGTAATTAATCTTCAAATAGCTAATTCAACACATCTATGTTTCTCACCGTAGGTTTCCACTACGATCTCCAACAGCCAGGTGCTGACCATCAGGACTTATTCCCAGGACTCTGATTCCATACTTGCCATCTTGGTTCACTTCTACTCTTTCTGGCAGGGCCCTGAGGTGGCTAGTATCCTCATCCACGTACACAATCTTTGCCAAGTCCTTTAACACAGACATGTGCGAGTCAGCAAATCACTTACTAAAAAACTACGCAAACCTGCTTGTGGTTACTTTTCCTAACACCACACTGAAAATCTGTGAAAATGTAACTTCTAACTTAATTAGTTTATTATAGGGTAAGGGACGGGACTCTTGTCTCAAACATTATGGAGGACACTGTAGTTGAGGCATAAGAGACATTGTTCAGAATAGCCTATTTATGATATTTAAAATCGGTCTCACTTTAAATTCACATCAATCAAATACATCATGAAATAACTTCATGGAGTTTGGTGAATTTGGAATGAAAACAGGTGTCTTCTCCAGCCCCACTCCATGAACTCTACAACATGTATGCCACAAATAAATAAATAAATAAAGAATCAGAACATTATGCTGAAAGACTGAAGAGCCAAAGTGTTCTAATCCAACAGCTAATCCTCACAACACTGACTATAAACACACAAAGGAATGACATATTGAACAAATGCTGATCCTGTAACCAATCAATAATAGTGTCCTTGTCTGAGGACTCAGCAGTCTTTTGACCTCTCTAGTGGTGCTTTAAGTAGTAAATCTAGCATGTAAATTGTTTGTGTCACATTTTTAAAATACCATCACCATTTTCTAACAAACCCTGGTGTGGAACATCATTAAGAAGAAAGAATGCACTGGTAAGCTTTAATGGAGCAAAGGGACTGGTATGCCATGGAATTGCCCCACTGCTGATGACCGAAGAATCCTCACTATGGTAAAGAAAAATCCTGTCTGTCTGACAGATCAGAAACAGTCTTCAGGAAGTAGGTGTGTCAGCGAGTATTATCTTCAGAAGACAGAGTCTGCACTGCACAATGTAAACCACTAGTTATCCACAAAAACAGAATGGCCAGACTACAGTTTGCAAAAAAGTACTTAAGAGCCTGCAGAATTCTGGATTATCCCATAATTGAGAGATGGAAAGAGCAAAGTGTGGAGAGAAAGGAGAACTGCCCACAATCTAAAGCATAGCACCTCATCTGTGAAACACGGTGGTGAACGTTTCATGGCTTGGGCATGTATGGCTGCCCCAGGAACTAGTGCAATTATCTGAAACAAGCAAGAGCTAAAGATGGTTGCATCAGAGGCTTGGCAGAACCTCTCCAGAGCCTCATCATTGCATTCAAAATCTATGCAACAAATTACTAAACATGGCTGCTTTAATGTACCTGTCATTGCTACGTCCCAAACATTATGGTGTCCTGAAATGAGGGGGATTGTGTAAATAGTGCTGACATTTCAACAGGGTAAAACGTATGCAAATACCCTTCAGTCTGCGATGTGTACTTTAACAACAACTGAGTGGTTTGATTTTAAATTGTGGAGCAGACGGTCATCTCAAAGAAAAATGTGTATTTATCCCATACATTATTGGGGGGTGGGGGAGCACTGTATTAGTGAAAATCTAATTAACAAAATGGACATGAAGCATGTTCCCACTTATATTTTTCTGTTGTTAGAGGTTCTGTTTCATTGTAAATACTGTATAAACACAAAAAACAACAAAGTTTAATAATACATCAACATGGGAAGATTGCAGAAATGAAATAAGACAAGGGCATGTTAACTGTCATAAGTCAGAAAAAAAAATACAGTTTCTGTGGTTTTATGTGTATTATTGGATTTCAACTCAAAATCGGAATATATAAATATATACATTGGTGCCTGGGTTCTTGACCACCTCGGACCTCGATGAATTCAGTTCTCGACGCATATCGACTAGAAAAATGTGTCTCGGTTCTCGTTGCTTAAAGTTGTACGAGTCGAGCCGCATGACTCATTTCAGCCACAGTGATTCAGGTTCACAATAGCCCTCAGAGAAGATCTCCATTATTTTTTGTGTTTTTTTCTTTATTTTTACATCTACAGACCTGTACTCTTAGTGCAAATAAGTTTCAGGATAGTCTATAACGGCCAACCGAAAGCAAAACAGGAACTTGATGCTTCAGCTATACTAGCACCCAGAGTTCTTCAATAGAGCAAGTGTTTTGCTTTGATTTTTCACTTTCAATCCATGACTCACTAAATTACATTAGATTTGTCAACACTTCATTATAAAATAAGCTTTGTGTTGATGATTTTGGACAACTGTAGGTTAGACTCTTCAGTTCATTCTACATACTTATTATAGATTTGTGGGAACACATTCCCATCGTAAATCAGGGAGCACCTGTACAATACAGCTCCATTAATGCATATAACGCCTTATACAGTGTGGATTTTCTGGGGGTCTAGAACGGATTAATTCAACTTATGTTACTCCTTATGGGAAAAATATGCTGGGTACTCGTCGTTTTAGGTTCTCGATGAGCCTTCTGGGACGAATTAACAATGAGAACCGAGGTACCACTGTACACAGAAACACCTATAGTATTTTCAATGGGAAGAGCGAGGAAGGGCAACACACCACAATAGGAAGCATGGAATGGAGAAGTAAGCATGTAGAAAAGCTTTAGGAGCACAACAGCACTTCCAACAGTACTATTGTCAATGCCTTTCTGTTTGCTGGTTTGGTTGTTTTTACGGCTTCCATTCAAGATCATATTTAAACACCATACATGTGGCTCTGTCCCGACTGCTTCATGCAATAAGTTCTAACGGCATAAGGCGTGATTAAAGAAAATGTGGGACAGTTAAGAGGAAACAATATACATTTCAATATTAAATAAATTTTATTTCAGTGCATTACTAACAAAAATAGTTACATGTCAATAGTCACTGTTAGGGAAGTAATGACGTTTAAAACAACCACAGTGACAAGGTTTGGTTAATCATTATGTTGTAAAACACAACAAAAACACAGGACATGATGTTAATTGTCCATTGTGCCAATAGATGGTAGTCACTTGAGATTTACGTTGGTGTTAAAGTGGCGTGGGAACTATATTGACGTGGGAACTATTCCAAACATGTTAAGGATGCTAAAATTTGGGAGGGACACATTATCAGTAGTGTATCTTTGAATCATGGGGTGTTTCGGCCTTTAAACACTATACACCCTCATCAAAGTTGGTCAGCTTCGGGGTGATCAAACCCAAGCTTGTGTCCCATGCCCACCTACAGATGCCTCATGTTGTAGTTTTGCCCAGCAAGGGTCCTTTCGCTTGATCCATATCCACTGACTGCTTCTTTCAGCTGCTTCAGAGACAGATCTAACTGTCTGTCGTAGTGCTTGCCCATGACTCCCAAAATCTTTCAGCATTCTGATGGTAGAAGAGGCCACAAACCCTATGCATCCCACTTCAACCGGATAGACTCTAGCGTTCCACCCTCGTTGTTCTGCATCTGCTGCTAGTTCTATATATCGCTAAAAGCTTTAAGTAAGAATAAATGAACTACAATTAAAGATTCAATCTCTCTAATCGAAGCTAAATAATTACAAATAAATCACAATCTTTTTCTAACCCACTTTTACCAGTGTCGCATATAATTCCGGGGCTGATTTGTTACCTGACTGTAGAGGCTGCTGGGGCTCTGATGAGAATCGCTGTTCCATAGGCGAATGGTATTATCAGATGAACAGGTAAAGAAAGCGCCAGGTAACAAAGATTTGGATACATTTTCCAACTCTGGGTAGGTCTGAAAAGTGGGTGCATAAGTTAAAATGTGTAGAACAAAAACAAAAAAATCAACAAAATAAAAACATGCTTGAAAAGGCTACGTTACATTATAGATTAAAAAACTTAGGATATGTTAAAGAAAAACTTGAGATACAAATTAAAACATACCTCAACACCCCAAACACACGCGCTGTGGTAGAGGGCAGAGTAGACCTTTCTCACATTGTTGACGTCATGCACATCCCACACATACACGCTGTGGTCATTATATACACAAGTCAGGTGGCCAGTTACATGGTCATGTGTCAGGGCCAGTGTATCTGGATACTCAGCCTCTGGAGGAGCAGTGAAGTGATGTCTGTATGAGAGGAAGGTAAATGACACAATGTAAGACTTGCTGAGAACCTGGGGTTAGAGAACATTCAACTCCAAATCAGAAAAAGTTGGGACAGCATAGAAAATGCACTTTTATGTCATTGCATGTTTATTAAACACAATATCAAGCAGATGTATCACAGGGCAGACCAAGATCATAAATGGATGTGTCGAATATTAACAAATGAAATTAAGTTCACCACACAAAACATGAAATATCTAGGATTCATACTGTCTGCAACAAAATAAAATTAAATTTTAAAAAATTGTGTTTTTCTAAATTTATTAGCATTTTCCATACTGTCCAAACTTTTTCTGATTTGGGTTTGAACACGGTTACTTGTAAACACAAATCAGCCAAATTATTGACTGACTGTGACAAATGGTTACTTGTACGAGTTCAGAACCCTGAAAATCTCAGATTTGTGCATTTCGGGAAAAAATGGACTAAATCTGAGAAACTAAATACAGATAACAGAAATACTCAAATAAATGCACAGAAATGAGAGAATTGCTAGAGGTTGTCACAAAATGTAGGATAGCATTTTGATGTATTTAATATATAGGGGTGCTTGAAAGTTTGTGAACCCTGTAGAATGTTCTATATTTCTGGGTAAATATGACCTAAAACGTCATCGGATTTCCACACAAGTCCTAAAAGTAGATAAAGAGAACCCAGTTAAACAAATGAGACAATATATTATACTTGGTCATTTATGTATTGAGAAAATGATCCAATATTACATATTAGTGAGTGGCATTTTCCTTTACAATTCTGTGATATTAATGATAGCATGCCGTCCTGGCCCAGATGCAGCAAAACAGGCCCAAACCATGATACTACCAATACCGTGTTTCACAGATAGGATAAGGTTCTTATGCTGGAATGCAGTGTTTTCCAAATGTAAAAGTTCTATTTTGGTCTCATCTGTCAACAAAACATTCTTCCAATAGCTTTCTGGCTTGTCCATGTGATCTTCAGCAAACTGAAGACAAACAGCAATGTTCTTTTTGGAGAGCAGTAGCTTTCTCCTTGCAACCCTGCCATGCACACCATTGTTGTTCAGTGTTCTTCTGATGGTGCACTCATGAACATTAACATTAGCCAATGTGAGAGAGGCCTTCAGTTTCGGGTAATGTGTTTGACATTAGGAGTTTTTGTTTTTCCCGGTAAGTACCTAGGGCATTCGGTGAATAAGTGTTTTATAGTGATTGTTTTTTGACACGTTCTACATTGTATGGATTCTTCACCCTTCAGCAAAAAGGAGTGAGTCAGTCTGTTATGTCCAATACAACATCTAGTATGTGTCACTTGGTCCCATCGATTGTCCAGGTACGTGTTGGGTCTGTTGCCCAACTTGGGGCTGAGCTTGTGCAGTTTGTTGCCACTTTTCTTGTATATAGTGGGACAATAAAGGGTTTATGTCCGCTGGTGGGAGTTTGCAGTTTGCCATCATGGCCTTTCTTGTTTTCTTTGCCATCCGGTCCGCTCTTTCATTTCCCGAGAGGCCACTATGGCCTGGGATCCAGCAAAATTCCATGTTGAATTTCAGCCTTGTGAGATTATGCAATTTTTCCAGGATGGTGCTGATGGTTGGGTGATCAGTACTGAGGGATTCCAGTGCTTGTAAACAAAATTTTGAGTCAGAAAGTATAATAGATTTGAGTTGTTGTGTGGTGTTGATATGGTCGACTGCCATTAGGAGGGCATAAGCTTCAGCAGTGAAAATTGAACTGTGCTTTGGTAGGTCTACTCTAAATAAATGTTGTCCAGATACCATTGCCGCCGAGACTCTATTCTCAAGTTTGGAGTCGTCTGTATATATTGGGAGGTGGAGTGGGAATTTCTCTCTGATGTCCAGGAACTTGTTGAGGTAGGTGTTCGAGTGGGTGGTAGTTTTCTTTCTGCAGGCAATGTCTAGGATTATGTTAGGTTTTTCCAAGGTTCCATGGTGGGATAGGAGAGAGGTATTTGTGCTATATCATTCAGGTCTACAGCAAGTTCTCAAATGTGGCAGGATTCATGATCCAAAATGGCTGTATATGGGTTGGTTTGGCATCGTACAGTGCAGGGTATGTCGAGGAAAATGTTGAGGCACATGCCGGGATTTGTGGGTTGGCTTTCATGTTGATGGCATACTGGATGGCTAATTTCAGTAGTGTGTGCTCTAACAATGGTTCATGGGCTTCTGTGTACAGGCTCTGGGTAAGAATAGTCTTGAATTTCCTATATTTGTACACAATCCGTCTGACTGTGGATTGGTGGAGTCCAAACTCTTTAGAGATGGTTTTGTAACCTCTTCCAGCCTGACAAGCATCAACAACTTTTTCTGAGGTCCTCAGAAATCTCCTTTGTTCATGCCATGACACACTTCCACAAACATGTGTTGTGAAGAGCAGACTTTGATAGATCCCTGTTCTTTAAATAAAACAGGGTGCCCACTCTCACATGATTGTCATCCCATTGATTTCACCTTCAAAGTAACTGCTAATCCTAGAGACTCACATACTTTTGCCACTCACTAATATGTAATATTGGATCATTTTCCTCAATAAATTAATGACCAAGTATAATATTTTTGTCTCATTTGTTTAAATGGGGTCTCTATCTTATTTCAGGACTTGTGTGAAAAACTGATAATGTTTTAGGTCATATTTATGCAAAAGTATAGAAATTTCTAAAGGGTTCACAAACTTTCAAGCACCACTGTACATGATGTATATTGAAGCAATATGCCTTGAGTTGCTTATTCCTTTTGTGAAATATGGATTTTATTGCAATGCATCGTGAAATAATCATATCGTGTGCCATGTACCGTAATGCGTATCGTATCGTAAGTATAAGTCCTTTCAAATACCCACCCTTAGCTGAATCTCACTTACCCAGACTGCATGCTCGGCGAGACATCCACTCCTAGATAGTGGGGTCGCTGTAGCGTGGTAATATAATGCAAGTTTTGTGGGCTAAACACCCGTACTGTGCCATCCGCACAACCGCAGAAAACAAAAGCTTCACTCACAGACAGGCAACACGCTGAGGACGTCTGCAATACAGTGTTCAAAGTCAGCATTTGCACAAATGTTCTAAGCAATAATATGGCACTCTATATGTAAATCATTTGTATTGAACAGATAGCTATGTTTTCTTCTACTACTTTAACTACACTGACACATTGTGTGTAACGTAGAATAGGAGTGCATAAACACTTATTTTAGTTACCACCACCTTACTTGTCATTTTAGAAATGCCCAATATCAGCTGTTCCTAACCAGTGAATCTTCTGTGCAGTGTCACTTACCTTGAGGTCAACCCACAAGTCCAGTTGCCGGTTGCTGTTGAACTGGCATAGCAAACCTGTACGAGTGATGGAGTAGGTACTGCTCGACATGGTGCCACGGCCACATGCCAAATCACAAAATTCACTATTCTGATGTTCTCCTAGCAACCCTGATCGACCAATCAGAGGAACTGTGCTGTTAACCTGTAAGCACAAACAGTGTAACTGTCCTGTCACAAATCAGATTAGAAATGCATCAAATACGAATTGCATCAAAATTTAAGCCACCAAAGAACTCTCATACATAAGTGATCTGTAATCACTGTTCATATTCTTAGATTTATCATCATACCCGGGCCACTTAATGTCGACGTGCATACTTCACATTTTATTCGAACTTTGACTCCATGACTTTAGTTTCGCTCTTAGATTTATCATCTACCCCCTTTTTTTTTGTTATCAGACTATTTGAGGTACTCAAGTCACGAACCATGAAATGAGCTGTAGTTTTGCTGTGAAATTTACAAATGAAAGGTTTGTGCTTAGTGATTTGACATTTTTCATTTGCTAAACTTGAAGTGCCTTACATTCACTGGTTAATATGCACTATGAGGCGGTGTTGTGCCAAATTCGGCACTCCTGCCACCAGATGCATCCCCTGACACACGGGCGCAAAACGTCTTTTGCTCAAAATGTGAGGTAATCCTCGCTTGTGCTGAATTTGGCACCCCTGTCTCCAGATGTTCTTCTAGTTGATATAAGTAAAGGTGGATTAGCTCCGTTTTCAAACAAAAAATGTGTGCGGGTGACAGGGGATGCCCCTGGGTGCCGGGTTTGGCTTACATTCAACCATTAAGGCAATGCTTTGATTGGTGCTTTCTTTGTGATTTCCAAGGGACTGCCGTAAAATGTGGCACTTTTCTTGAAAAATCTGTGATTTATAAAAAACAATCTCTGCAGAATTAAGCACTTAATCTTAACCATCTTTTTCTTACCCGTCTCTGCTTGGAGGCGTCCAAGTACCAGAATTTCACATGTCTGTTTCCTGCAGTAACAAAGTATCTATTGTCCTCAGAGAAGGAGACAGCCAGAACACGACTAGACACTTTATTAGATGCAATAACAGTCCCTCTCTGCAATGGAGAACAACAGAATCTCATTTAAACTGTAACTCAATCAAGGCAAAGAGTGTACCCACACCCATCTCTCTTAAAAGTATCATTTTAAACATGAAAATTATCAGGCCACTGAAGAAAAATATTTAAAATAAGCATAATACAAAACAGTAAGCATGTTCCTGAATTAACAAGGCCCCACACGTGCAAAGCATGTGAAACACGGGTGATTTACTAACAGCATCACATTAACTGCGACTGTCATGTTCACAAATGTCAGTTTTTGCATGGGTGCAACAATTAATAGTCTCTATGCTGTCAATCAAACGACTAAAGCTACTTCTGACAAGTCTTTGGAAAGATAATGGAATGATCATGCATACTGTATACACTTATAAGAGACACACAATTCATAATCAGTCACATCTCTTAACTCACCTTCCACTCCCACACACTGACAGTCCTGTCGTGCTGATATCCTACAGATACTATGTAAGTGCCATTGGTTGAAAAGGCAACACAGGCAACTCCATATTTGTGGCACTGGACCTCTGCAACCTGGAGACGTTCCGCCACATCCCACACTCTCACACATGGCATGTGCCCACTCTGTCCAGAGACAGAGGCATAAATAAAAGGTCAAAAACACTTTAATAACAACACTTGAGTAGCAATACAGTTTTCTGTTTAAATAAACAAATTATCATTTATATTTAATTGTTGATTAAGTAAGCTTCCCAAAAAAACAAACAAAAAAATAATTATACCTAATATTTATACTGATGCTGATTCACTTCAAAAGGGAATAATCTAAATCACTTATTCAGCCCTTAACTATTTAAGTAAATGTACAAATGTAGCTCAGCTAAACAGTGATACCATGTTACAATATTTTAGGGTAGTCAGATATATATGAGCCAGATCTAATTATAACCACTCTCAAATGACACACACAGCATTGCCTCTCCGTCATTAAACAGCAGGTCCAGTACTGGGCTTGTTATTGTGTAGTTTTGTTTCTCGCCTCCGTCATTAAAACAGCAGGTCCAGTACTGGGCTTGTTATTGTGTAGTTTGTTCTCCCAGTCAACGCACTGGATGTGAGAGAATTCACTTTGACTAAGGCCAACTGTCATGGCCTGGCGACTTGCTCCGAGTATCTCTGAAATGGCAGCAGTGGTAAGCATCTGCTGACAGTGGGGTAACCAGCAACAGGGTGTTGTGTTTCCTCATCCATGCACTAGGGCAATGAAGGAGGGTTGCACAATATATCGTTCCAGCATCGTCATCGCAATTTGCGATGCTGCTCATTAATTTGCATAGTTTTGTTTTAATATTTTTCTGCTACCATGAACAGCTTTTCATTGAGAAATAAACTGCTAAATGACCCATTTTGTCATATGTGTTAATTCTCTGATGTGATAATGAAGCTTCCTTGGTTTAATGCTCTGGTTTAACCAGGAGTACAAAGATGTAGCTTCCTGTAATCTCTGGTATCCCTTCTACTCACCACCTTCTTCATTCACAGTTGAGCCTATTATTTAGGGTAAGTAACATGAATTTTACATGTTGAATTATTGACTTTTGGTGAAATTGGATAAAAATTCCTGCCAATTTTTTGAGTATCAAAATATATACTGCAGAAAAAAAGTTGCGATGTCGGTTTTTTCCAATATCGTGCAGCCCTACAATGATCTATCCTGGCTGGGTCAAACCAGCAGAAAAATACCTATGGCATGAGAGAGAGAAATTTTTAATCCTGATGATTACAGGAGTACACAGTGCAGTGCACCCTGCTGAGGATCTGCTGCTAACATTTTGGTGCCAAATACCACAAGGCGTCTTCATAGGTATACAGTACATGTCTTGGCAGATCTGTTTTGCTGGCAGACAGAGGACTAGCAGTATATTAGCTAAGTGGCCATAATGTTTTGGCTCAGCTGTGTATATTTCAATGGTTTAAAAAACTTAAATATGAAAACCTTGACAAAGTAGCTATTATAAAATAATGAAGCCTGATTATCTTTGTGCCTTTTAAACCTCTTGTATATGGTGTGGCACTGTCACAGGCTTCCACTCCAGACTTACACTTTGCTGTAGGCCCAAGACCTTCTCAGTCATTACATTCTTTATAATGAAGTTATTAAAGCAACATGAAAATCAATTAATCAAGTATTATATTGCTGTTAAAACAATGAGACAACAACAGGGCATCTCCTTCAGTGTAGCATGTATTCAAAAAATGTCAAATGCAAGTCATATTGCCTCGGTTAGTGTTCATTTTGTTTATTTCAATGGCTTCAATAACATCAATGGCTATTCATTACAGGAGTAAGGTTACAACGAGACTAGTCAGACACATACACACTGGGCCAATTTAGAGTGACCAATTAACCTAACATGTCTTTTGGAATGAGGGAGAAAATCTAATGCCGCCTCACTTGTTTTATTTTTAATAGAGATGTACCGATTGCAATTTTCTTGGCCGATTTTGATTTTATAAACAGGTTTCCTTTTCTGTCCAAGAACTGTATGACAGCCTACAGACATTTCCTGTTCAACATTTTTTTTTTTAACGGAAACTTCTCCCATTAAAAAGAAAGATGGTTCTGCACTCTCAGCCGAGTTAGCTGTAGCTTTGTCAAACTCCACATATTCAGCAAGGTGATGCTGTTTTAAATGTCTTATACACTTACAGCATTTAGCAGACGCCCTTATCCATAGATACTTACAATTTATACAATCTTACAATCCAAGCAATTGTGGGTTTAAGGGTCTTGCTCAAACTTGGCAGAGGTGGGATTTGAACCCTGGACATTCTGGTCCAGAGTCCAGTACCTTAACCGCTAAGCTACCACACTCTTATTATTCTTCTGAGTGTTTTCAGAGTTCTTCCTCCACTGCTTACTTTCATCATGCATACAGCAAACAGAACTCATTTACTGAGAAGAACTACAATACTGCAGGCATGGCTCCCTCACTCATACTGCACTATACACAAAAAGACTAGTGTAATAAATAGCACTGAATATGAATTGAAGCACAACTGAAATGTAACACTTCCTTGTCATCAGCATGCACCACCACCGATCTGTCTCAAACAAACACACAGTTTAAAGCTGGAACTGTGTTAACACCAGAATTATACTGTGAATTAATGTTAGTGACAGCAATGTGATGTTCATATGTTGCTGTGTGTGTGTCGCTGTCGTGCAGTGCACAAGTGTGGCTAAATGTGACTGGCACAGAATAGGTTATAGAAGCCTGATCACACTGAAAACCAGTCGATACCGGTCACCGGCCAATCGATTGTGAATCTCTAGGTTTTAACACTGATGAGTTGGGCTAAAAATAAGATCACTGTGTGTCTAGAATATATAACCTTTGCCCAGTTTGCAAAAGCTGCTTCACCACAGTAAAGGTGGTAGTCAAGGAGTCAAGGAGTTGAGTGTGTCACACATACAGACAAACATGGCAACAACTGAATTTCTGTTCCTTTTCCAGCCACTTACCTCACCAGTGACCAAATATTTTCCGTTATGCGAAAACGCCAAGGCACTGAAGGTTTTTCTGGATAACAAATACAAAGCAAAGCTGAGGTGATCCTGCATCATTTTACTTTAACGGAAAAATAAATTAGAATTTGGCTTCATACCAATCAGCCAAAACATTAAAACCACTTGGTCGGTAATTATATTTAGCAGGGGTGGGAGTCGATAAACCCTACGATTCAGAGATTATTAGTCAAATCTTTTTTTCTATACATGATTTCTTTTTTCTTACAATGACTCTCCAGCACCAAATGGGAACTTCCATGTGTATTTAGATGGCACAGGTAAGGTTATTTTTATAGTTCACTAGATGTAGACCTACTGGGGTCTAACCAAATAATGGAAACTCTGCATTTCATTGTGATACATTTCTTTTCAATTGTGAGTTCTTTGCAAATCACTGCACTCCAAAGTGTAAGGGAAACGATAAGTGACTTGTCTTTAGATGTGAGATGATGTCTGACTGGAGTCTATTAAAAGTATTTTCAGAGTCTCTTCAAAGTCTTCTAGTGCAGGGTTTAGCGCTGTGCTAAACATACTACATCGATGTTCAGCTCAGAATATAAATTTGTTTGTAGAAAGAAAAAAGAACAAAAACACATTTTAAATGGAACGTGAACTAAAATCTCTGCTCCTGTAGATGTCACAGTACAGTGTTTTGACTCAATTTGACTTATGTCCATTATGATGTAAGATGTCCATTAGGCTCCCTCCACCAGCTCGTCTTCTTCTCGCACTTCATCCATCACGTGCCAAGGTAAACAGTGCACATGAAGAATACTGCATTCCTCAGACCAGGCAACCTTGTTTCATTGGTCCAACTTCCAGTCCCAACACCCTTTGGAGGCACTTTTGACTGTGGTAGGAGTAAGCACTCTAATCAGCCAGCCACTGGGCAGCCTCATACACAGCAGCTGGCACTGCAATTTCTGTTCTGATACATTTCTCCTGCAAACAGCATTAAACATGTCTGTTGCTTCTGCCCATTCGGACGAGACAGGATATGATTTGTTGGAACCTTTGGTGCCAACAACCTGTCACCAGTTTTTTGGTTTGTCCCTTCTTAGACCAGTGTAAGCCGGTACTCACCACTGCTGACCGGGAGTATTCGACAAGCCTTGCTGTCATTTCTTAAAGTCGCTCAGGTCTTTAGTCCTAAATTTTTCTCCCACATGGCAACATGTCCACTACGAGAACCGACTGTTCACTTACAGTCTAATATATTCCAGTTATTTGTTATTCAGTTATAATTGGTTTTTGTTTTGGCTAATTTGTTGTAAAGTATTCATAAACATTCATAAAAAGTTGTGTTCTTTCCATCTGTCCATCTACAACAAGTGCAAACTCTGATGCAAGTGCTACACATTTCAGGAATAGTGTATTATACCTTGATGTGTTAAATATGTGACTTTGCTTGTTTGTCTTTGGATTGAGGAGCACAATAACACATCTGCAAGAGAATAACAGAATATTTTAGCTTGAATATGTTAGACGTACAGGTAAGAGGTTGAATATGATGTTACCCTGCAGGGTATGCAACAGTGCCTGTGTTAGGGTCACAGGCCAATCCACTGCTGCTGGATGTCGTGACACCAAGCACCTTCTCCAAAACAACCTGCAAAGATAAATGAACCCTTTACGAAATGTTTTGTTTGGGGACAAAAGGCTTTAAATTGCTAGCTGAGTAAATCTGAATCTGGGAAGTTACATTTTTTCCTCGGTGACTACACAGGGCTACAGAAGAACTTTGTTTGCAAACAAAAACCACATAGTTTGCTGCAAGGATCATCGCATTGCTCAGGAGGAATACACATGTTGGTAATAAACCGGTCAGTGAGTAATTTTTAACCTTTTCAGTTTGAGTACTCCTTACATTGCTGTGTCTTCCAATTCACTGCAGTTATTTTTGGCTTGCTTCCCTACTTATTAGTGTGTTGTGCAAGCAAGACACTACTGTTGCACAACACATTTATTATCTTTATCTTCTTTATTAAGACTTAATATATTATTATATTAAGACTGGGGAGACAAAGGTGTGCAATATGTATAGTCTATGATAATAACTGCTTTTTTCACGTATTCACTACATATCGGCATTATATAGTCCAATACACAAAGTCACTTTAGGATCTTGAGTCCTCAGCAGGAAAATCCTTGGCTGCACGTTGTCCCCAGGCAACCAGAGGAAAGAGAAAGTCACTGCCCTCTGGCAAGGCCCAGGCATGGTGGGGCTGTAGCTGATAATGGAAACCTGATGAGTGGAGCTGAAGCAGAGGAACATCTTATTGTGTGGGACTTCCTCAGCCATAAGTCTTTGCACCAGCATACAACACGTTGAACAGTTTCCGCAAGAACTGCACAATCTAGTTTATTTGCTGTTATGTTTTCGTATTTCTCACTTGTGTTGATGATTGGCATTGTTTTCAGATCTAGCTACCCATTCTGTTTTTAATACGTTAATCACAAATCAGACCATATAGAGTAAGAGGACTAAATGAAAGTGTCTTTATAAGACACTTGTTAAATCAGTGCTGAAGCACCCATGTAGAGACCCTGACGCTCTACACCAGGCCAGGGCAACATTACACACAGACAGTCTATATGGCTACAGACTTCCATTGCAACCATGGCTTTGATTTTCAAACAGCTGATGTGTGGTATCATGTAGCTCCGACTTGATGACAACGAAAACTTGGAGCCACATGACTCCCACCCCGTTAACAAGCAATCCCTTATTGGGAAACAAGTTGTGCTTTCATCACTGCTGCTTTGATTCCAGTGCTGCACAATATGAACCAAAATAATATTGACCTCCTTCATTCAGTCAGTTTAGTAATTGCAGGATTTATATTATTTTAGAGAACTTTTTTCCTCCATTATGCATTTATAAATTTATGCTTATGTTCCATGTGTGAAGTTACAGCATTCCATGTACAGTGGGGCAAAAAAGTATTTAGTCAGCTACTGATTGTACAAGTTCTCCTACTCAGAAAGATGAGAGAGGGCTGTAATTTTCATCATAGGTACACTTCAATTATGAGAGACAAAACGAGAAATAAAATCCAGGAAATCACATTGTAAGATTATTAAAGAATTTAATTGTAAATCATGGTGGAAAATAAGTATTTGGTCACCCACAAACAAGCAACATTTCTGGCTCTCAGACTTCTAACAACTTCTTTAAGAAGCTCTTCTGTCCTCCACTTGTCACCTGTATTAATGGAACCTGTTTGACCTCGTTATCTGTATAATAGAAACCTGACCACAGCCTCAAACAGTCAGAATCCAAACTCAACCATGGCCAAGACCAAAGAGCTGTCGCAGGACACCAGGAAGAAAATTGTAGACCTGCACCAGGCTGGGAAGAGTGAATCTACAATAGGCAAGCAGGTTGGTGTGAATACATCAGCTGTGAGAGCAATTGCAACAAAATGGAAGACATACAAGACCATTGATAATCTCCCTCGATCTGGGGTCCCACGCAAGATCTCATCCCGTGGGGTCCAAATGATCATGAGAACGGTGAGCAAAAATCCCAGAACTACAAGAGGGACCTGATGAATGACCTGCATAGAACTGGGACCAAAGAAGAGGTTGGGAGAATGTCATGTGGTCAGATGAAACCAAAATAGAACTTTTTTGGTAAAAACTCAGCTCGTCGTGTTTGGAGAAAGAACAACACCATACCTACTGTGAAGCATGGGGGTGGAAACCTCATGCTTTGGGGCTGTCTGTCTGGGGACAGGACGACTGATCCGTGTTAAGGGAAGAATGAACGGGGCCATGTATCGTAACATTTTAAGCCAAAACCTCCTTCCACCAGTGAAAGCATTGAAGATGGAACATTGCTGGGTCTTCCAGCATGACAATGATCCCAAACACACCGCAATGAAAGAGTGGCTCCATAAAAAAAATTTCAAAGTCCTGGAGTGGCCTAGCCAGTCTCCAGACCTCAGCCCCATAGAAAATTTGTGGAGGAAGTTGAAAGTCCATGTTGCCCCAAAACATCACTGCTCTAGAGGAGATCTGCATGGAGGAATGGGCCAAAATACCATCTACAGTGTGTGCAAACCTGGTGAAGACTTACAGGAAACGCTTGACCTCTGTCATTGCCAACAAAGGTTACGTTACAAAGTATTGAGTTGAACTTTTGTTATTGACCAAATACTTATTTTCCACCATAATTTACAATTAAATTCTTTAAAAATCCTACAATGTCATTTCTGCAAAGTTCAGTGTCTGCAATAAAATAAAAGCCAAACAAACACTAGTACCGTCCCAACTTCTTCTGATTTGGGGTTCTATGGATGTGCAGTACGTGTGGGAACACTTGGCTCTAGAACTCAGCTTTTAACCTGGCCAGTGTCTCGGGTGCTCTAGTGTCCATCCCGGAGAACACAGGTGCAGGCAAACGGAACGCCCGTCCATCGCACAGCTGGGGGATGATTCCCTGACCAGCCTTCCCTCCCTCAGATACAGCCAATAGCGTCAGCCAGAAGACACCGACAGGACTCGAAATATTTTTCGTCTTACATAGCAGTCATCCGGGCGCCCTAAAAACAAGATGACTACCACATTAACTTTAGCGACTTTATCTATCGAACTTCAGTCGTTAAACCTGGCAGGACACGTACCAATCCGTATATTACGTACCTCAAAGCATAACATCTTCGTAGGCTTAACACTCATTTGCGGTACTTATTAAGGTTACGCGGTTTGGGACGCAACCTCGCTGTTGTGAACTTTCAGCCAATCACAAGCTAGTGTATGTGGTTTGGCCTGAAAGTGGGTTTGGAAAGCAACTGAAAACAGGTGGAACGACAAACAATTCGATAAACTGGACCGTTGCTTCTGTCAAAGGGCGGACTTCTGACATCATCCGTTTCCAGGCATGAAAACTGGCCTCATTTAACTGTATGTAACTCACATACCCGACTGTGGATGTCCCTCTTGTTACTTTGTCGAATGCTTCGTCGTACATTGCTGCTGTTTGTTTTCTTGACGCGTGAGGAGAAAGCGCTTGTGTTTATTCCTCCACATATACCGGCTCCTTCCGCCATGGCGTGTGCGCAGAAAAGCAAACAAACAATCCTCAAACTTACAGTCCTGTCTAAAGTCCAACACAAAACTCAACTTTTAGTCCGTTTACCAGGATAACAAGTGACTAAAAGGTCAGTAGGCTATTCACCCTACGGTATAAAACAAAACTACCTAGTTTGTTAAAGAAAGTCGGAGAATTACAGCAACGTTTCAAATCTCAAACAGTCACAGATGAAAACTAAAATCGTTGCAACGACATCTGATAGGGCGGTACATAGTTTCAAACACAGAGCGTGTTCCAATCCAACAAAGAACAACCCCATGTTCACTTCCATTAGTCCCTCCCTTCTGGTTAAGTGGGTCCGGAAATGGCAACTGCCCAACCCCCAACATGGCCCCTGCTTAGTCCAAGTGTTTAGGGGAAGTGCTTGTCATGTTATTGGTGTTAATCTTTTTCTTCTTCTCCGACGCCAACAAAAGGTCAACTTCGTTACTGCCACCTGGTGTACACTAGCGACATCACTGGATGGTGTTGAATATGATTTCGTATTGAACTGAATGCGTCAAATAGCAAAAAGCAATTAAGATATTGGAACTGAAGGAATCAGGATATTAAACTTTGAAATGAAAGTGAGGTAATGAATTTATGTTTTAAATTAATATATGTATAAGTGAAATGAATCTACACTCCTGAGCAAAAAATGAGCCAAACCAAATAGCAAAATCCAGCTTCTTCCGTTCTATGGTAATCCACTTCAAAAACGTTGTGGAGTAGTTGAAAAATGTCTCCTACTTAGTTTCTGTTTAATGTGAGATCAACTACTATCTATAGGGTTCAAATCTGGACCAGCAAACGGGAGACTGATTGACTGTGGCAGAATACAAACTAATGGTTATTAGAAAACTACTACACAAAAAAACACTTATTTTCAACACCCAGACATGTTAGCTTGAGTTTCACGACAAACATTTAAATATTTCCATGACTTCCATGACTTTAAATATTTCCAGGTCACGCTAGCAATAATCAGTTAGAAGGAAATTGTGATGAACATCTCAGTAGTGCATTTCCATAGTTCTTACAAATTTTCTGATCAATGATTTTATGTTAGGGCCATTGAAAGCTTAATATTTCACCATTTTCAATTTGGCCTATTATTTTTGGCCCATGTGTATAAGTTTATTCTAACATTTCTACATATCTTTTGCCTCAGCAAACAGTTCAGTGGGAGCGGTGTCATTTCCCCCTGCTAGGTCTCATCCTTCACCTCCGGTCCTTGATCAGAGAGGCTTGTTGTGGTTTCATGGATCAAGCCATTAATAGAACTCAAGCTGGCTTTTCAGAGTCACTCTCTCTCTAAACCCACCGACGATGGAGAAGTCCACTAACTCTTCAGCATATGAATGGATGTATGAGTATTACTATGATTACATGGATCCAGTGGTTGTGGATGCCAGTAAACTCCGATTTAACAGATGTGAGTTGACTCAAACGGACAACTGTTTTAATTTAACACAACCAATTGGGTGTGTAATATATAAAATGATGAACTGTTCTCTCTACTGTAGATTCTATTGTTATAATATTCTGGATAACTCTGGCTGCGTTTATTGGAATACTGTTCTTGATTTTTTCAAGTATCTCTGGAACCAAGAATCTTCCAAGGTAAGTGTTGGCTTGTGTATATTATAGACTGCCATGACCTAAAAAGAGTGAACAATCTTAATTATTACACAGGACAACAAAGATTTTGCTCCCTGGACACTTTAGGTTGTATTTATTGAGTTCTGGGCTGCTGATCATGAACCATTTTGTAGATACAGTGGGGCAAAAAAATATTTAGTCAGACACTGATTGTGCAAGTTCCCCTGCTTAGAAAGATGAGAGAGGTCTGTAATTTTCATCATAGGTACACTTCAATTATGACAAAATGTGAAAAATATCCAGGAAATCACATTGTAGGATTTTTTTGTAAATCATGGTGGAAAATAAGTATTTGGTCAATAACAAAAGTTCAACTAAATTCTCAATAAAACAAACTTTGTTGGCAATGACAGTGGTCAAACGTCTTCACCAGGTTGGCACACACTGTAGCTGGTATTTTGTTGGCCCATTCCTCCATGCAGATCTCCTCTAGATAGAACAGTGATGTTTTTGGGCTGTCGCTGGGCAACACGGACTTTCAACTCCCTCCACAAATTTTCTATGATGTTGAGGTCTGGAGACTGGCTAGGCCACTCCAGGACCTTGAAATGCTTTTTACGAAGCCACTCCTTTGTTGCCCGAGCAGTGTGTTTGGGATCATTGTCAGGCTGGAAGACCCAGCCACGTTCCATCTTCAATGCTCTCACTGATGGAAGGAGGTTTTGGCTTAAAATCTTCCTTAAAATTTTCTTCCTGGTGTCCTTCGACAGCTCTTTGGTCTTGGCCATGGTTGAGTTTGGAGTCTGACTGTTTGAGGCTGTGGACAGGTGTCTTTTATACAGATAACGAGGTCAAACAGGTGCCATTAATACAGGTAATGGGTGGAGGACAGAAGAGCTTCTTAAAGAAGTAGTACCAAGTCTGTGAGAGCCAGAAATCTTGCTTGTTTGTGGGTGACCAAATACTTATTTTCCACCATGCTTTACAATTAAATTCTTTAAAAATCTTACCATGTGATTTCCTGGATTTTTCATCATGAAGTGTACCTATGATGAAAATTACAGACCTCTCTCATCTTTCTAAGTAGGAGAACTTACACAATCAGTGGCTGACTAAATACCTTTTTGCCCCACTGTATATTCTATTATGTCCAATCATATTTTAAAGTGTGCTAGTATATACTCCACAAAGTAAGCTCTTTGGTCAGACCAAGGATGTTTGGGAAGGCACTCGGTGTACGTACTATGCTTAGTCAGAATAGTTGCTGGCAGACAGGCTAGAAATCTGCTCACATTTACAAATACTGTTTGGACACAATGACACAGGTCTTTCAGGCAGTAGCAATAGTGAGTAACAATACTTATTGTCTACAGAAAGATTTCTCATCAATGTCGCAACAGCTGGAATACATTCTGTTGTGGCGAGTATACGCTTAAGGCTCAAAGATGCACCATGACCGCACTTGTTATGAAAGTCTATGAGCCCTGCTTCAGATGTGAAATTGGTGACCAAATACAAACCCTGGGCTCCTCGTACTTGTTGCATAACAAGTACTTGAAAGATGGAGAGATGATGCACGTAATGAACTCTAAAATCTCTCTAAACATCGTGTCTGGCTTCTCTACTAATTCCCCTAACTGCCTTCAACCTTGAGACCACTGTCACATGATGACAGTTTGCAGATAAAGATTCCATAACGCATGAACCATGACACGGATTATGGTGGCGACCCCTTTATGCATCTGCTAACACAGCCAGAGTTTAATGACCTGCACAGAGACTTGGGATTTTCCAAAAGCTAAATCAGATTTATTTTTAATTATGATTACATTCCGTTCATTTATTTTAATATTTCTCACTCATTTTCATACTCATAGACTGTTCTTTATAGTCTAACAGTGCTCTCTATAGTATGTAGCATGTAGAGAATAGTGAAGAAGCAGTTCAGATAGATCCCATTACTACAAGTCCTTCACATGTCAAAATGTGATTAAAAGCACCGTTACTCTCAGCCCCTGAGACTCAGTAACTACCGTATTTTTCGGGCTATAAAGCGCACCGGGTTATAAGGTTGCGATATCAATGATCGGCTGCTAACGGATCTATTTTCATACATAAAGCGCACCGGGTTATAAGGCGCATGAAATGAAACAAAACTCTTAAGTTCCGTCGGAAGCTCAGTTTGGTCTTTACCTGGCGCAGGGCGTCTTCTTGCTTCCTCCACTTCCGTACCATTGATTCGTTAATGTTGAATTCTCTCGCAGCTGCTCTATGACCATGTTCTACTGCGTGACTGATAGCGTTGAGTTTGAAATCCGCTTCGAAAATAAATGAATGAATGCACGTACCCTAATGCTGAAGCACATACCGTATTACTCAGCTATGCTGCGCACTACGGTTGCCATAAGCTTCGTAACTTACCAACGCCGTGCTAAAACATTTTGACAGATTTATGAGCGCCGTGCACCATCTACAATCGGTTCTAGGTCAGAAAGCACAATCAGAATTAATTCATACATTAGGCACACCGCATTTAAAGGCGCACTGTTGATTTTTGAAAAAAGTTAAAGGATTTTAAGTGCGCCTTATGGTCCGAAAAATACGGCCTGGCCTGTGTGTCTCAGTGTCTCCATTTCCGTCTTACATCTGAAAGACATACTAAATAAACTTATGTCTCTATAGTATATTTATAAAAGCAAACCTTTGTAATTATATGTGTAAAATTTACTAAAGATGTAAAACATTTTCTCTTGTACAGGCGTCACACTACCAGGAGAAAAGCAAGCAGAGAAAGATGGTCTACATCTAAATCCACTATCTAATGAATGACACAAACCTGTGAACTACACTCACAATCTCTCAAGTTTGTTAATACTTTTAATCATTAATCACAAATACAGTACTGCAAATCATCTTCCTATATGGATTGTGGATTTTTGGTGTGTGTGTGAGGGATTTATTCATTTTAATCAAAATGTCTTGATATTAATGGCTTTCAACGTCTAGTCCTAGCCTTTAGAGTAAAGCAGTTTTAAATACTCTTAAAGGTGATATATGAATGAAAGAATGAATTATATTAGAATGCAATACCACAGAGCATGCACTAATCAGAAAAATACCGTAATTTTCAGACCATAAGGCGCACTTAAAATCCTTTAAAACTTTCTCAAAAATCGACAGTGCGCTTTAAAATGCGGTGCGTCTAATGTATGAATTAATTCTGGTTGTGCTTCCTGACCAAGAACCGATTGTAGATGTTACACGGCACTCATAAATCTGTCAAAATGTTTTAGTACGGTCTTGGTAAGTTACGAAGCTTACGGCCTCCGTAGTGCGCAGCATCGCAGAGTAATACGGTATGTGCTTCAGCATTAGGGTACGTGCATTCATTCATTCATTTCCGACGCGGATTTCAAACACAACGCTATCAGTCACGCAGTACAACATGGACATAGAGCAGCTGTGAGAGAATTCAACATTAACGAATCAATGGTACGGAAGTGGAGGAAGCAAGAAGACGCCCTGCACCAGGTAAAGATAACAAACTGAGCTTCCGAGGGAACTTAAGAGTTTTGTTTCATTTCATGCGTCTTATAACCCGGTGCGCTTTATGTATGAAAATAGATCCGTTAGCAGCCGATCGTTGATATTGCGTCTTATAATCCGGTGTGCTTTATGGTCCGAAAAATACGGTAATAATAATGTTTAAATTATATCAAAATAATGAGCTGGTTTAAAGTGTAGCTATTTAAGAAAAAGTAACAATATTTTTTAACAGGCCAAATATATATGCTCTCAGCTCAGTGTTCATTTTTCATTCATATTTTCCTCTATGCCTTAATAATGATTAATATTATTTTGTAAGCAAACAAACAGTGAAGAATTTAGTCATTTATGGGAAAATGTAAAGAAAAAAAGTAACCAATAAAACACCCAAGTTACTCATCAAATTGAAACCTGTTCACTCAATCGTTAACCGTATGTAACAGATCATCTTTGTACGTGCTGTGCTGTATAAAATGAAACTTTCACAGTAACAGTAAAGCTAAATGTTTGACGAAAGGTTATATGGTTAATAATTCAATTACCTACAAAGACTGAGATTATAACCTACAAAATGAACCCGATTTCACGCCGAGTCAAGGTTGGTGGTGCTGAGCAAACTAAATAAACACGTTCACTATTCTCATTTAATTTGCTTGTTAGACATGGTTTATTTGCTTAAGACGTCATCACAAGGCTAAATGTGGAGATAAATGATGATCTTCAAGCCCTTCAGAAATGAACTACTGAACATATCTAAATTTATCTAAAGAGAACATTCTCACGAGGGTAAAATGTCTGAGACCACTAGAGAAATGCTTCTTATCAGCAATTCAATACAATATTTTTCTTTATAAATCATATAAATCACCATAACAATCTGAGTGAAAAAATAATTACATACATTTCAAGAGCATCTTGTGAATTGACTGAACGCTTGGCTTTCTCGGTCTACAAGTGCCATATATGCTTGATGTGGTTTATGTCAAGTGGCTAGAAAAAAGTTATTGGTCTTCATGTAGCTGTAATTTTTTATATGTATTGTTTCCCTCGTACAGTTAGAATGGTTCTCCACTAAGATCCAAACAAGCATTTTCATTTTTGATATCAGACCTTTGGCCTACACGGATCTATAATTTAAGATATAATATACTGTTTACATTTTTAATAACATAAAAACAAGTAATTTCAAAACTTCAACTATAGTTTGGTCATTTCATCAACTTCACTCTTAATCAAATATATTTGGAACTTTGGTAATGACTCAACTACTGCTAAAAGACAGATACTGCTAATGATCTTTTAGCTTTCTATAGCCCTCAAATTCTCAGACACAGACACTGATCGGCTTCAGTCACATTTGAACTTTGAATATATTTATCTGCTAAAGTCATCTTCAGCAACCACTTTATAATGATCAGGGGTGCAGTGGACCTTAAGCATATATAGGGATGCTGGGTGTGTTATTTCATTTCCACCAAGGGACAATTTAGAGCAGTTAGTCCATATTATTATATGCTTTTGTTTCTTAAACCTGAACAGAGATTAGATTAGAAATAGATTAGTTATTAGATTGGTTAGAGCTACAACAAGAAATTCTCTCATTTCATTTTGTTCATGCATGTTTCCAAAATACATAGGCCTTACCATAAAGGAACATCTTTATACCATCTCCAGTAACTAAAATCCCAAACCCATAGATGTCAGTACTATGATGCCCAGCATCTGATGTACTTCACAGTAATGGAAACGCAACTAAACTGCTCATTTATACAAATGGTCTTTACTTAAAAAAGTTTTACATCATCTGATTTACAGCCTTCTTCTAACACTGGCAGCAATCTGTTCATAAAGCAGAAATAAAGAACCGAAGTCGAGTTTGCAGTAATAAAATTGTTACCCATCCAAAAACAAAGATTTTGGAGTCGACTCCTGCAAAACCAAGCAATACAATTTTAAATTATGATGTCCTTCTTATATAGAGATTTCTCTATGTCACAGGTTCTGTAATAGATCATTTAGAAGTGAATTACAAATGAAAATGTATTCCTCAAGTACACTAGGTGATGGATGAGATGAGATGGTCTTTACAGCGAGCTTAACATCTAATATGTACACCATTCAGTTTTCATCATGCTAAATCTACCAGAGCAACATGTTTTAGAAATCTGAATGAACTGTAAAAGGAATTATATTTACAAGGAAACCACACACATAGAGGTTCAATATGAAAAAACAGTTGTCGATTTAAATAGCAGCACAGGAATTAAGAAACTGTATTCCATCAAGTATCTGTCTCCAATGCTGAACAGCACGGTCAGTCCTAAAAATACCAATATATACAATACAAAGGCTGGATAATGGAACTGCGTAAAATTAGCAGCAATCCAGCTGCTGTCTGAAACTCGTTAAATCCGAGCATAGCAATACTGCTAAACAGTAAAAGAGATGAGAATCTGAATTTAATTATTTCATGTTCATAACTAGTTGGTAGAATGGGTTGACTTATAGGATCAGGCCCAAATAATCCATTTTAGAAGCAGTGTCTATAAAAACATGAATAGTGCAAAGTTGGTCATGGAGTTGCCCTAAAGTCCATTAGGGCAGCATCTTTTAACACGAATGCTCATTCTGATATTGACATTGGCATAAACGTGTGCATGGAGGCAGCACCATGGGCACAATCCTAGTCCTTTGTGTATTTACATCACTGGCAATGCCATATTAAGACAATCTGAAGGCAGTTAAAAGCATAACCACCTACCCAATTAGCCAGATTTGACCAGACAAGGCACTTCTGTAACTAACTGTGTTTCTGGGCATGGTTTTAAAAGGTCAAACACCATTTAAAATTCAAAAACGGTTCTGTATTTAAAGAATGTCTTGTCCCCTGCTTTTTGATCCACAAAGTATGAAACAATTCCACACTGCTTCTTCGCTCTCCATGTGAGCTGATCCTAAGTTCTCTTTTTAGTGGATGGTAATGACTTCTCTGCCACCACCAGCCACGTACAAAGCAGAACCTTCTCCACAAACCCTTCCACTAATTGACCTCCGCCAGAACCTCCATGTCCTGGGAATTAGGAGGATTGGAAACAACAGGTGTAAAGGGGCAAATCGGCCATTAATTGCAAGTTATACTAACAATGAAGTGCAGTTCCTAATTAGTTTCAACCCAAAACTGGAACATTCCCTTAAGAACACCAACATGAAGTGCAGTCACCTAATTAGTTTCAACACTGAACATTCCCTTTTAGTAAATCACATGAAGTCAATTTTCAACATAAATTCAAAAAACTAGGTGTACAAATTCAAATCAATTCAAGCACAGATAAAAAAAAAAAGAAAACAGCGCAGTGGTTATACTGGAACATTTATACCCCCGTTTTCTCATGTACAGTGCTGTTTGCAAGATTGACAGTTTTGTGAACCTTTATATTTTTGGCTATATTTCTCAGATTTTCACACATGTCCTAAATAGATAAAGACCTTAAACCAACTTCGTCAGAATTTTCACACATGGTCCTTAAAAGTAGATAAATGAAGAACCTATTAGTGGTAAAAACAAATGAACCTCTAGGATTAGCAGTTAATTTGAAGATGAAATTAGAGTCAGGTGTTTTTCAATCAATGGGGACGACAATCAGGTGTGAGTGGGCACCTGTTTTATTTAAATAACAGGGGATATATCAAAGTCCTGCTCTTCACAACTCGTTTGTGGAAGGAAGTGTATCATGGCATGAACAAAGGAATATTTCTGAGAACACTCGAAAAAGAAGTTGTTGATGCTCATCAGGCTGGAAAAGGTTAGCCTAACCATCTCTAAAGAGTTTGGACTCCACCAATCCACAGTCAGACAGATTGTGTACAAATGGAGGAAATTTCATGCCATTGTTACCCTCCCTAGGAGTGGTCGACCAACAAAGATCACTCCAAGAGCAAGGCGTGTAATAGTTGGCGAGGTCACAAAGAACCCCAGGGTAACTTCTAAGCAACTGAAGGCCTCTCTCACATTGGCTAATGTTAATGTTCATGAGTCCACCATCAGCAGAACACTGAACAACAATGGTGTGCACAGGGTCCTGACGAGAGCAGTTAATGTGAGGAAACCCACCAACTTCCCAGAGCTGAAGCTGTTCTGTACGGAGGAATGGTTTAGTTGCAGTTATTGCTGCACAGGGCAGTCACACCAGATACTGAAAGCCAAGGTTCACATACTTTTGCCACTTACTAATATACAATATTTGATCATTTTCCTCAATAAATAAATGACCAAATATAATATTTTTGTCTCATTTGTTTAACTGGGTTCTTGTTATCTACTTTTAGGACTTGTGTGAAAATCTGATGATGTTTTAGGTCATATTTACGCAGAAACATAGAAAATTCTAAAGGGTTCACAAACTTTCAAGCACCACTGTATCTCATACTGGAAAAGGGGGCAGATAGCAGGAGCATATTTCAGTTATATTTCAGTCATATGTCCGTTCACTTCAATGACCAAGGTCTTAAAAATTATAATGAATTATTGTAGGAAATAAAAACTCTGGACTAACTCTGGACACTGCTGTGATTATCTACGGCACTCACCTTCGGCCTGTGCCTGCGACCAAATAGTGGCTGTGATGTTATTTGTGCTAACACACTCCCTCTCGTGTCCTATTGCTTAAATTTACCACAGTTTAAGCACGTGTCTTCCTGTTTATAGATGTGAAATGTGATTCATTCAGCATAAAAAGGATACAGTTCTCATCACCATCCTTGTTTTTAGGTGGCCCAGGCATATTCAGTAAGACAAGATGAGCGTTCTTGGATTTGCTGACCACGGCTTCATTTAGTTTGACGGCAGTGTGCATTCTTCTTACATTAGACTGGTTTCTGTGAGAAAGAAATTAATATGCTTTTATCAGCTCTAAACCTTGCTTTGTACTTTTATGTTATTTATAATACATACAAACATTATACTATCCATTTAAAAAGCTGAAGACAAACTATAATACAAGGAAAAAGTGCTTTACAACCAATCACAAACCTACAACAATCTGACACACACAGAACACGTACACAAAAGTGAGCATCTGACATACTTCACATTCACACATCTTCACATGTATACAGCTTGGATAAAATAGCATGTGACTTACAGATGCTCCCACTCTCTACACGTGAGGAAACAAGAAAACAAGATGATCTTAGTTACACGTAAAGAATACGTATTTCTACATACTGTATCTTACACATATTGATGTTAATCAGTTTTCTAATTGTAGTCCGAAAACTTACGGTTTCATGTTGAAAAGGTCCCGTACGGCTGCGTTGGCCTCGCGCTGACGGTTCCTCTCAGACATAAACTTCTCTTTGGTCCACGTCATGTGAACATTATCAGAGGCAGGGCTGCTCCTTTCTTGGTTGTCCAGTACGGGCCCGTAGCACTTCTTTCACGAAACAATCTTTGCCTAAAAGATAACAGCTTTATTTCTTTTTTATAAGACACAGACCGAAGCCGTGTTAAACAACGTACTGCAGAGGCATATTTGAGCTAAAAACTGTTTTTCAACAATCTTCAACCCCCTCTTCCACATAGAGTGCGCTGGTGAGCAGTTAATTTAATTATGCGTTTGCACATGAAATCGTAACCCGACTCAGACAATCCACGTACATAATACAAATCATGTAAAAATGTTTTATTAACTTGCAAACTACTAGGATTCATTTTGAAACATTCACATTAAAAAGTTCAGAATCTCGACCTCAAACAATACCTGGCTACTTAACTGCATTATTAAAATGACTCGAGGGATTCAAGGAAGCAATGATTCTGACTGCAGTGTCACATGCTTAAGTTATATAACATTAGCTTAATTCCTTTCTTTCCACAGCATTTCATTTTCTGTTTTATTCACATTGACACAGGGACAACTTAAACCAGAACAATCCATAAATGCAGACTGGGTTGAATCCCAAACCAAAATAGTTACTGTACTAACTTGTAACAAACAAATTAGCGCAGTAAAAATTATTAATTACTAGTGTCATATTTTGTAAGTTTCATTAACATTTGCTGTATGGAAGTCTTTGTTAACCACTATTACAGTAGCTAGCAGATGATTACACTATACTATAGTGTGTCTAGTGGAACACAGTGGGATTCCAGTATTATCATTATTGTACGATGGCATTTTTAGGAACAATAATTAAAATAAAAATAATTGATTTCAAGAATAAGAATAAACTCATATTTCAGTTAATAAAGTCATAGTATTTTGAAAAAAAAAGTCAAAGTCAACGCTGAAAGGCTGAAAACCATTACTGTAGCCTAACTGAAAATGAGGGACGTAGAGGATTTAATAAGTTAGTTATACGTTCGTGTAAGATTTTAAGAATAAAGAAATACTAATCGCCCAACTTGTGAATCAGAACTGTCACAAGGGACACTAAAACGGCTGTGCAAAACTGTGTTTATTCCATAAGGAAGAACCAAGTTGATTTGGATGTCACTGTCTCTTTTGTGCAAAGAGAAATGGTCATCTACAAGACTAATGATGGTTACAAAAGGGAATGTAGTTTCACAGGAGTCAATGAGAATACTTCTAAAAATGATAGGTCTGAAAAGAGTGGAACTCCTAAGCACCCAGCATAGTCTGTGAGGGACCTTTTTCCCAAACAACACAACTTTTTTCTTGAAATATTCTCAAAATATTTCCCAAAGTTTATTCTCGAAATCCAATGTATATAATTTTTTTAAATTCATTGGCCCCTCAGTTGCGTTCAAGGTATTGTACCAGTATCATTTTCAAAAATGTAACATCATAACACACATTAACACAGGTCATGTTGGCACACTGTGTCGCTCTTGGTCCTAGGTGAGTACAAGATTACAGTATCAGATTCTCCATTTGCATCATTATATTCTCTGTGATTTATTCCTTCATTGCCACACATGTCAAAATAAACCATAATAGCATGACAGCAATTTTGTGTAGGCACCATTAACACACGAGTTGTACAGCTAAAAGAATGATGACCCACTTACAGAAGACATTACTGTCTGTGTAATATCATTTACATTTACATTTACAGCATTTAGCAGACGCCCTTATCCAGAGCGACTTACAATTGATACAATCTTACAATCCAAGCAATTGTGGGTTAAGGGTCTTGCTCAAGGACCCAACAGTGGCAGCTTGGCAGAGGTGGGATTTGAACTCTGGACCTTTTGGTCCATAGTCCGGTACCTTAACCGCTAGGCTACCACTATCGATAAATAGGCTAGGCTAGGCTATCGATAAATACTACTCAGTAAAACTCTTTTAAAGGGAACAATGTGATGCTTGAACTGTGTTGACTGATTTGACACAAAATCTAATCTTCACAATCAGAATTTTATATCCAAGAGGAGTTTGGCCATCGAATCTATGTTTTTTTTTTTAATTAAGGGGGACTTTAAAGGTTTAAGCAATACAGCAGGCTGAGATTTGTTCTTTAGATTATTAATAGTAAATGTTAGTGATTTTTGTTGTTTTTTTACTTATTATTAATGACTGGTAGTGAGATTTTCTTTAGATCATTTGTAGTAATTGGTAGTGATTTCAGATTTTTAATTGTAATGAGTAATTGGTAGTGATTAGTAGTAAATATGTTACAGGGACATGAAACCTAATACCTCATCCTCCAGATCCGCAGCACCAGGCACTTGTAATGTGTTTGGAGAAGGGCCTTTCTGGAAGTTCTTTCTCCTAATGGAGCTCCTGGACTCATCACTAATGCTTTGAATCTGGCAACCACCACAGAAAAGAATATAAAATTGTGCAAACTTTAAGGTAATTACACTACTGAAGTGTGCCAATCTTTAGAGAATAGTAATTTTAAGCAATTTTTTATCAAATACGTTGCATATTACTATTAATTAAATACTGTGCATTGATAAATAATGGCTATTACTTACAAACTGCATTACCATGTGATAAAGGGAAAGATTTTCATTGTGGTGAAAAAAAAAAAAGAGTATCTAAATAGATCTCTATCTTTTCTGAAATCAGTTATTTACATTTCATGCAGATTTTTGTAGTTCTAGTGAATTTACATCCTGTACTTTTGGTAATGCGTTCTTAGTTTTCATAACCATTTGTTAGTTATTACCTCTCTTTCTCGCTCTGTCTTGGACAGCTGCATCTGTCTCAGCATTTGAGAACGCTGCTCCATCACCAAGGTTTTCTCATAAGTAAATGCTGAGATATCACTCTCATGCTAGCACACACGGAGTAATGAATATTATAAAAGAGTGTCTCCTAATAAATTTGCATAACAGCTTTTATATATTAGACGCCCCAAGCAGGGAAATAGTGTCTTACCATCTCAACCACCTCTACTTCAGCATTGAGACGCAACTGGTACATGAATATCTGCAAATCCTTCTTCATCTGGATGCTGTTGTCGTCCAGCTGTGCCACAGTGAAAATGCGCATCTTACACTTTCTCCACACCTAGAAAATGACCGAGAGACCCTGTGTGAGAAGCACTTGGAAATCAGGAGAACCATGGAAATATTTTGACCATGTACCTTGTGTTGACGGAGCAGGAACGGAAGCAGCATGAGCAGACCTCCATCATGAACAATCCACCACACGTCAATGGTGCCTTCAGTCAGACGATCTGCGTTGCAGGGAAATTTGTCGATGTTCTTTGCCACAAGAAGGGCCAGATGTGCAGCGGTGGTCTCTCTCACGGTTTCTGTGGGATGGCAGATGATTAATTGTTTTATGCCTTGCATATCTGTATATAATTTAAAACAAGACAATGTCTACTAAACATCAGCAACAGTCAAGCTGAAAATAATCTTTCCTAAAGGCTATGAGACATCCCTCTGTCTCTTTGGCTATGTTCACACAGCAGGCAGAAGTGGCCCAAATCTGATCTTTTAGTCATATTTGACACAGATGTACCACTTTCAAATGAGTCAGATCGGAGTTTGAGCCACTTTTACATCATTTCGACTCGTCATTCGGCATAAATATTTGCTGAGGATAAGGAAAAATGGGAGTAGTGAGGGAGGGCCTGGTGGTGTTTGAGGACATTTCCAAAGAAATTCCTGAATGGGGCCATAGAAGGATGTGGCTACAATGTCAAACGAAAATAAAAAGCTTAAAAGCAAAGTTTAAAGATACCAAAGACATGGCCCTGGCAAAAGAAGTGACCTTTTTAACATGGCCATTAAAGAAGTGCCTGTTACTGTTGACTCTATTGGATTGTTTACACTGGATGAGTGTGTCACAGAAAGCATTTCTCTTTTTCACTTGTACGTCAGTTTCAGAGCGTGAACTGCTCAGATGAATGTCTGATGTAGATAACATTAAAAATAGTTTGAACAGCCTAACAACAAAATCAGATTTGGGCCAATTTTGCTCACTATGCGAATGTATCCCTTAAGAATTCATTTTTCTCATTACCCATCCCTATTTCCTTTGAGACTGCCTGACTGGTTCCCTGTCAATAACAACCACACACCAATGAAGTTCTTCCAGGACAGGGAATCCTCCGCTTGTTTCCAGTTGCTGGGCCAAGCCATCAGAACTGCATTATGCTTCATGCCTCCCAGACCAGCTGACTGGATCAAGTTGGAGAAACCATCTCGCAGGTTAGAGCAAACCACGACATGACAAAAGCCCTTTGTTTTCTCCACATGCATGGATGCCTTGACATTCTGTTAACAAAGAGAAACAACATTAAAAGAGTCTAAACCACGTTTCTATACAGTGGTTCCAGTTCTATCATACACATGAGCATATTTTCAGCATTTCTTGCTGGATTACCAGGCAGGACTTTGTTAGGACCAACTTTTGTAATTGCAAAACACCTGGATATTTACGTTCCATCAAGCCACCTGTGGCTTCAAATTCAATTTAGTAATTAAAAGAAGTGATTTTTAATTTTCTAAATAATGTTTCATTAATAAAACCTAAACACAGCATATTTCAAAGTTTGTACATTGTACATTTTGCTATGCACTTGTTACAATATACATAAGGCTTATATAATATTTTATATAACACTTATAATTCAAGTTTTAGTTTGTGTACGTATTATAAGCATATGTCATTTGAGAAGTGCATGCTAGTCCTCCACCCCAGGCCGATCCGGCCATCATCCCCTGGCTCTGCAATATCCACCATTACACAGCCCTGTGATGGACTGGCATAACGTCCAGGTCACACCATTGGACCATGTGATCTCTCACCACACTAAAAACATTTTCTCCCTAGCAGTGAATTGAATATAAAATTTATACAGAGTGCATCTGACTAGTCAGGTCCTGCTGGGATCCTTCCTGACAGGAATGGTGCCGTTAACAGGGAGAGGAGAGGGGTAACCAAGTATAAGGAAGGAATAATACATTTTGACTGAGGAACTTTTGTATGGACACACCACAGTAACCCATGAGAAAAAAAATCTTAATCTTTCCACTCACGACAGCTTTTTTTCTCCCAAAACCACATCATCAAATGAATCTTCTGAAAACGTCCAAAATTCAGCAGCCACTGTTTTATGCGCCCTTACCGATTCAGCACGTTTGGCCTCAGCACCTCGTGTCATATATGTTCCCTGCAGCACGGAGCATGCAATGGTCAAGCCTTTTCCAGCCTTTAGCTGAGTAGTCAATGAGAGCATTCGTGGGTGTTTCACCGCCAAATCAGTGTCCAGATTCAGCAACACTAGCAGCTGAGGCCTGGAGAACATCACATGTTTAGAAGTAGTAGTACATTCAACCTATGTGTACATAGACGCTCAACAACAGCGTGACACAATAAGTGCCAGTTACTGTACACGACACTGTATTCTTGCCATTGTTATGGTTTACCTCCAGTTCTTAGTGTGGGGTGGTGCTTCCTCTAGCTTGATTAGTGCATAACGTGCAGCATTTAAGGACAGCCCTCTGATTCCATCACCCCACTCTTTCTCTGCCCTGTAGGTTCAGAAACATAAATAACAAGAAAAACTTATTATAAATAAAAGCATGACATCATCAATCCCATGCATGCAAGGTATTACTGTATGGAAAGTGACTCACCCTCTGTATTCAATGTACTTATATATACATCCTGCAATTAGCATGGCAAACAGGGCATAGTACCAGGATGAAATGAACATAAGAGAGACACAAAGAGTCATTCCCAGGACCGAGAGACTCCTATGGGATTAGAAGCAGATACATTATATCATTAAATTTGTAAAAACAAAATTAAGTCTTATTAGATTCAATGCACAGAATGCATAAAAAAGCAAGACATTAAATTGTGAGTGGTGTCCCTGAAGTCACATGAATCACATTTACATTTTTGCCATCACCCATTGAAACCTGCTCTTAAACCAAAAAAATTGCAAGCAAGATTTTCACTATTGAGATTTATGCGATTTCAAGCTCACTGCTCATAAACCAGATATCCACTGCATTAAAAAAAGATTATAATATAGATGGAAATCATAATATTTCCAATGTTTGATAAAAAGTGGTGCTTGAAAGTTTGTGAACCCTTTAGGATTTTCTATATTTCTGCATAAATATGAAATACAACAAGTTTACAAAACCATCTCTAAAGAGTTTGGACTCCACCAATCCACAGTCAGACAGATTGTGTACAAATGGAGGAAATTCAAGACCATTGTTACCCTCCCCAGGAGTGGTCGACCAACAAAGATCATCCAAAAGCAAGGCGTGTAATAGTTGGCGAGGTCACAAAGGACCCCAGGGTAACTTCTAAGCAACTGAAGGAATCTCTCACATTGGCTAATGTTAATGTTCAATGAGTCCACCATCAGAAGAAGAACACTGAACACATGGTGTGCCCATGGCAGGGTTGCAAGGGGAGAGGAAAGATCACATGGACAAGCCAGAAGGCTATTGGAAGAATGTTTTGCGGACGGATGAGAGCAGAATAGAACTTTTTTTTGGTTTAAAAGAAAAGTGTTATGTTTGGAGAAAGCAAAACACTGCATTCCAGCATAAGAACCTTATCCCATCTATGAAACATGGTGGTGGTAGTATCTTGGTTTGGGCCTGTGTTGCTGCATCTGGGCCAGGACGGCGTGCCATCATTGATGGAACAAGGGATTATGAATTATATCAGAGAATTCTAAAGGAAAATGTCAGGACATCTGTCCATGAACTGAATCGCAAGAGAAGGTGGGTCATGCAGCAAGACAACGACCCTAAGCATACAAGTCGTTCTACCAAAGAATGGTTAAAGAACAATAAAGTTAATGTTTTGGAATGGCCAAGTCAAAGTCCTGACCTTAATCCAATAGAAATGTTGTGGAAGGACCTGAAGTGAGCAGTTAATGTGAGGAAACCCACCAACATCCCAGAGCTGAAGCTGTTCTGTACGGAGGAATGGGCTAAAATTCCTCCAAGCCGATGTGCAGGACTGATCAACAGTTACAGGAAACGTTTAGCTGCAGTTATTGCTGCACAGGGGGGTCACACCAGATACTGAAAGCAAAGGTTCACATACTTTGCCATTCACTAATATGTAATACTGGATCATTTTCCTCAATAAATAAATTACTAAGTATAATATTTTTGACTCGTTTGTTTAACTGGGTTCTGTTTATCTACTTTTAAGACTTGTGTGAAAATCTGATGATTTTTTAGGTCATATTTATGCAGAAATACAGAAAATTCTAAAGGGTTCACAAACTTTCAAGCACCACTGTACATGAAGTAAACAGGCAAGTGTCACCCAGATTGTTTATTAAGAATCTGTATGATGGCATAGATTGCTCCTGGGTTACATACCAGTGATAGAATTTGAATCTTGGTCTCCAGTTCGGAGTGCGCAGTAGAGTCTGGACAGCACAAGCCAAGTTGACAAACAGGTAGCACATTAAGAAAAACCTGTAAAAAAAAAAAAAGCAAGACAGATATGAACCAGAGCTGTCAATTTTTATTTTTTTGCATCAACACAAAATACTGCAAGTGGCATGGTGGAGTTATGGTTCGCATTTGTTGCCTCAGAGCTTTAGAGACCCGGGTCCCAGCCCGGTCACTGCCTGTGTGGAGTTTGCATTTTCCACAAGCCCAAATCAGAAAAAACTTTCACTTTTATTTCACTGCAGACAGAATGAACCTGAGATATTTCATGTTTGTCTGGTCAACTTCATTTCATTTCTTAATTAACATTGCCAATCTTTCTTTGAGTAACATTTTAAACACTTTAATAAGTTTCTCACGTATTTGTCGACAAATTGGAGATCATCTAGTCATCTTTGCTCATCATTTCCTGGATGCTGCATTTGTACCAAATCATGATTTCAATCATCTGTTGAAGTCACATTATTATTTAGTTTTTTTTATTAATTACTAGCCCTAAATTTCCCCCGTCCCAACTTCTTTTGGAATGTCTTGCAGGCCTGAAATTCAGGAATGGATGTTTACTAACAAATGAAATTAAGCTGACCAGAAAAAACATGATATATATCAGGTTCATACTGTCTACAATGAAATTGGGGGGGCATGGTGGCTCAACGGGTAGCACTGCTGCCTCACAATGAGAAGGTCCTAGGAACCTTATTTATTTTTTGAACAATCCCAGGATGGAGCGGACTGTGTATTTTCTGTGGGGAGTCTGGCGTAGTAACATGGAGATACATTAAGAAAGGAGTCATCTGCATGTTGCCTCTAATTACCAGCACTGACCACTCATTATTCTGCAATAAAAGGAATTCAATGTAGTTATACGATAAGTGATTTTGTTTACCCACAGACTTTGTCTTCCAATCACCAATCACTGAGGAGCAGAGTTCTAAGTCACCAGCGTTTACTACAGTACTATGTATCAGAGACACACCTGATACTCAATTTCTGAAGACTTGCTGTATCTTAGTACTCCAGTAATCAGTAGTTTGGCGCCAAATAGTGTCACTCATAACAGCAACATGTTCAGTATACTGCATCTATACTGTTATCTAATACATTTTGGTGCAAAAATACTGATTTATTGCTACTACCTCTATACTGACTTAGCTTACTTCTTTGAAAGCACAACCATAAGACACACACCTTATTTAAGATTTCACACCACCTGTGTTCTGCAAAGTTAAATACAAACTGTTTCAAACTATGTCTATATAATATGGATAAACCTTAAACATATGCCTCCTAGGCAAAAAGTTGCATGTGCCATATCTTCCCTTACACTTGATTATGCCTTTCCTCACCTTAATAACAGCACCAATCCCGTGAGGTAAAATTTACATCGCATGCTATAATTTTAGCTCACACTAACTATCTAGGCGTGCAGCCGCAGCAGCTTGGAGCTCTTCGTTATTTTATAACAGTGACAAATAAAGTACTTGACTTGACTTGAAAGTGTGTCCCAAATTGAGTGACTTCCTTTGACAGGTGTCAATACCAAATGCAAACATATTCACCACTTTGTAACATCCTTGTTTAGAACCACTTTACACAACACTATGTTTGCGTAACGTTCATCCAGTTGCCGGTCTCGAGACCACAAATGAGATAAAGCTGGATTCAGAAATTGTTATTCAGACCAGCTGAATACAATATGTCTGTCTGAGATAGTTTTCTTTTCTATCCACAAACTGGAATGTTTTTTCTAGCGTTATTCAATATCAACAATCCATTCAAACAGAATAAATCAGTCCTTTCTCTACATGCCTAAACAAAATCTGCACTCAAACTGGATAACAGGGAAAAACAAGTTACTGCTCTTCTTGTTCACTATCTAATCAATTTTATATTGAATCGTCTGTTGTTAGAATTACAAGTGTGAATTTTCACCCACTCACTTTACTTAGTTAGCATAATTTAGGATAATTTTATTTGAGGGCAGATTTAAATATTATTCTTATTAATTTTATGTTTTCATATTTAATAATAATAATTAATAGCATGGATGTTGTTGGCTATGACTTCATGTAGTGACATCTGATTAAGTTTGAGAGAAGGAAACTGAATCATCACAATCATTTGCTTCCAAAAGTTACATTGCCCAAGTTTGACTAAGGCAATAAGAGAAGAATAATTAATAATAATTTTAGGCTATATATTATTTAAAAGTATTATTTAAAAAAATATATATGATTAAATATAATGCTGTTTATTAACATATGTATAATGAATGATTGATGAATGTGAAATGTGAACTAAATGAAATTTTATATTTTTATTTCAGTATGATGAAAATAAATCTGGTCTCAGTTCCACCACTCCCGGTCTCGGTCTCGACTAATAAAAATTTTATTCTTTATTTGGACTCAAAGTGTCCCGATCTTGGTCATGGCTCGGAATCGTCTCTAACAGTCTTGACTACAACACTACTAAACAATAAGGTGCTTTTTGACACTAACAAGACCTGAACTCATTTGTTCATTCATTTCTATACCTGCTTAATCCAATTCAGGCTTGCCACGACCTAACTGCCAGCAGATAAGGCAAGAACCAACACTAAACCCGATGTCAATTCATCGTAGGGCACATGCACACTATCCCACAAACACTCATTCCCGCGCTCATACTGGCACAATTTAAAGATGGCAATTGACTTGATGCATTTCTTTGGAATGTAGGAGGTAATCAAAGTACCCAAAGGAACCTCCTGCAGTCACGGGGAGAACATGCAAACTCTACACAGGTCAGGCCAGGAATTTAACCGGGGACGCCTGGAGATATGAGGCTTCACCATGCTGTCTGGGAGCTGTGCCCTTTGTTCTCATCCCTTACAAACATTATTCAGATCATATTTAAATAGTATACTGCACATAATTTGCAGCCGAAAGAGACTGAGGGATCGCCTCGAGATTCAAGTTAAGCATGCATTTGGGTTTTCACATTTACCAAGGAAATTAAAGGTTAACCATGTTGCCCTTACTTGATTTAATAGTTAAGTTAAGCCACATATTGCTGGGTTACGCTTTTTTGTTCTGAGCTAAGAATGGAAAACTTAAGAAAGAGACAAAATCCAGCCTTACATTGAAAGGATGGGAGCAACAGCATCCAGGGAGGCAATTAGAATCCCAATCTCACAGATTGCTACAGTTAGCAGCAATGCCCAGGTGGGCTCACCATTGGATTTACTGTGGCCAAATACCTGTAAGACAGAAGAGCATCCAATCTATGTAAATATCCTAAATAAATTCTGTTTCACATGGTATCAGATATATCAGGATGTGGTATTTATTAAAGAAAACCTGTAAGAATGGAATGATTCATCATGTGCAATGGCTTGCAGAAGCCTCGGGGCTCCAGTGAGGCTCTGTAGACCTGCACCACAGCAGGAAAAGAAGGAGCCAATCACAATCACCCATTTTGAGGGCCAAGCCAGGATACCTATCACCGGGCTTCCTTTCACAGACACTCCAAACCTGTTTAAGCATTACACCGGTGAAACAAATCCAGCAAGTCAAAAACAGCAAAATATAAACAAGAGACAAAAGTCATAATTATAGTTTGACAACACAAAATAAAGTAGTAAAACTTCAAGTTTGCAAAATACTATAGTATCTTGACAGTTTCTCAAAAGAAGACACTTACTTGTCTCTCAACAACACTCCCTCTATACAGGCACCAAACAACACCACACAGGACATATCTACATGTAGTGATTAAGGTATTATTCTTTGTTTAGTTATTCATATAGAAAACGTTCCAAGGCCATATTAAAAGCCATGACTCTGCAGAAGGATACAGATGATGGAGGTGGTCACAATGGCCAAAATGGTGCCAATGGGGATAGACCTCTGGGCATCCCTCAGATCCCCAGATCGGTTTGATCCCGCCATGATCCCTACAAGAACATAATCATTATGTTCAGTGCTGAAGTCATAAGTTATTACTCAGCTTCTGTGGCTGTAATCATCCTTACACATAAATAACACCACAATGTACCACAACATACATGTAACAAGCATCAAACAACATCATTTAAATCTAACAAACATTTTAATAAGAGATGTAACCATGTGGCTTTATATACAGGGGTTGGACAATGAAACTGAAACCTGGTTTTAGACCACAATAATTTATTAGTATGGTGTAGGGCCTCCTTTTGCGGCCAATACAGCATCAGTTCATCTTGGAAATGACATATACAAGTCCTGCACAGTGGTCAGAGGGATTTTAAGCCATTCTTCTTGCAGGATAGTGGCCAGGTCATATCTACGTGATGCTGGTGGAGGAAAACGTTTCCTGTCTCGCTTCTCCAAAACACCCCAAAGTGGCTCAATAATATTTAGATCTGGTGACTGTGCAGGCCATGGGAGATGTTCAACTTCACTTTCATGTTCATCAAACCAATCTTTTACCAGTCTTGCTGTGTGTATTGGTGCATTGTCATCCTGATACACGGCACCGCCTTCAGGATACAATGTTTGAACCATTGGATGCACATGGTCCTCCAGAATGGTTCGGTAGTCCTTGGCAGTGAATGTGCAATTAATGAAGATTGGCCACCAGACTGGTCCAATTTAGCCATGAAACCTCCCACACTAAAATGACAGGTGTTTCCAGTTTCATTGTCCAACCCCTGTAGTTAGACAACACCAAAGCAATGTATTGCCATGAGAAGAGCTTCATACGAGTGAAGCATCAAAATAAAAATTCTGAGACAAAACCAATACTGAAAGGCTTGTTTGGTTTTTATTTAGCATTTTTTTGTTTGTCTGAATTACACATTTGGAGCTACTGGGAAGCACTCACTGCCAATACCTCCACCTCACTAGCAACCAGAGCTCATTTTTGAGATTTAGGTTTGGATATAAGAGGAATACCTTCATTTGTGTGACTGGGAACTATCAACCAAAGCTGTAGTAGCTGAGTGAGCTGCACATTGGAACGCGTGTGGATAAATTGGATTCTGCGCTCTGCCATGCTAACTAACTGTGAGTGAGGTGCAAGTGAGATGCTGGCAGTGGGGACCGAGGGTCACCAAATGGATGTGCTCTCACATGCCAAAGCTCCTTTAGGTTCTTGCTTTACCGTTCTGTGCACACAAACCTTGGGTCATCCTTTAAGCACAGTAAACATACTTTTAAACTGTGCAGAGTTCAAACATTTCTTCCCTATAAAAAACACTTTGATTTTTGGAAGAAAACAGCATGTTTGGTTTTTTTTAGAAGTAATAGAAACAAAATTAATTTTGGGCCATTCCAACCCCAAAATATAAGATAACATATTTTTTAATAGTGCTGTCAAAATTAACATTAACGCTTTCGATTAATTTGACGTATTTTACATGTTAATGACAAATTAACGCAGTTGCGTTTTGTTTACTTCCTGTGGTGTGCCAACGGGACTGTGGTAGCCTAGCGGATAAGGTACAGGACTATGGACCAGAGGGTCCAGTGTTCGAATCCCACCTCTGCCAAGCTGCCACTGTTGGGTCCTTGAGAAAGACCCTTAACCCACAATTGCTTGGATTGTAAGACTGTACCAATTGTAAGTCGCTCTGGATAAGGGCGTCTGCTAAATGCTGTAACTGTAAATGTAACGGGGAAAAGTTCATAATGACTGAATGTGAGTATCGTATTGACATTAGCCACTGTTAGCCAATGTTAAATGGCCAATTTAAAATATAGCTTTTATTTTATTCAGGTTTTATAGTTTTATTATTATTTTTCTAAATGCATCTAAGAAATCTACCTTACAGTCAAATGTGATGCCTCAATGATTTAAGTGAAATCTGTAGTTCACAGCAGAGAATCTGTCTTCAGAGTTAAAGATGCTACTAAAAATTGCAATATTACATTTAAATATCCATTATAGGAAAGACGAAAAATGTTCTTAATCTCGATTACTTACAGCAAACTGTGCAATTAATTCGTTGTTTTTAAGCACTTGACAGCACTCATTTTTTCATAATTATCAGAACCTTTAAAATAAACAACAAATGCTTTTCTTTTAAAATAATTAGCTTTCAGAAAACTTCTGCATGCTCCTGAATAGGTATGACACAATGCATTACGCTACTTTGAGACTCCAGTTTGTAGGTGGTTATAATGACTTAGCTTGATTCTTTCCAACATAATTCCACAATGAGACTATCCTCTCTCTCTCACCTGTGACTGAGGGGAAATAGATGCCCACCATGAGTGTAAAGACAGTGGTTATGTCATTAAAGACATACGGCTTGTCTTGGAAATTATCCACTGCTTGAACCGATGGCTGCTTCTTGCTCTCTAGCAACATTCCCCTAGGACCATAGTTACCCCACAGGTTGTCTAAAAGAGAAACAAAAGCATTTTGAGTTATTTACTGACTTAAATACACCTACAATTGTATATGCAATACAAAACTTTTTGCAAATAGTCACCTGAGATGACTCCACTGAGCAAACCTGGGATACCCTGGATCTCTGTCAAATTGTTTAGGATGAAGTATTCGTCACATGTTGCATTGACAAGGTCAGACCCGTTACAGAACTGCTTCAACAGCTCTGTTTCTGTCTTTAGGCATTTGCCAAAATTTGTATTCTGTAATGTGCGGTTGCCCAGCAGGCAAATTCTGTTGAATGGTAATTGTTATCAACATATAAATAGGTTATAAAGGAGAAATGTTGACATATCTAAAAAACATTAAATGTAACTGAAAGTGTAAGATTTCAGACATAAATGTTCCTGCTCATATCTCTGATTGAAAATACATTAATAGTGAGTCCATAATCATATGTACAAGCAGAAGAAAACATGGTCTAATGACTCAAAGACATCTTTGCATTGTTAGCCATTGCAGCTTTCTTGAAAGTTCTCTACAGATTTCATGCTATGTGATGTACATCAGAAAGCTCACGACTGCATGTGCATGGTGTACTCACTGGATATCTGGAGGGCTGATGGCAGTCCTGATGACTCCAGCATATATGGCCATGATGGACAGAATGACACAGGAAAGAAACACCAGTGCCAGTTTATTGACATACTTCACCCCAACAAACACCACCAGAGCCATGATGAGCAAGCAGCAGGTCCCATACACACGCATGTTATACTGCTGAGTTTCTGGCTTGTCCACATGCACTGCATCATGTCGTAATATATACATCTACACAAGAGAAAGGTGTCACACATGAAAAGCATAGTGCCAAAAGCTATACAACAACCCCCTAGCTAATTTGCACCAAATGTCTTGAGGGCAGCTACTTAATAACATCACCCAGGCAGCAAGATGATGTTGCAAGAAACAAATGTGGATTCTTTGAAATCGCACTTTGGCTAAAGACTTCTACTAATGTCAGAGCCATAGTTTGAGATAATACTGTAGGTATGGGTTATGGCAGTCCTGTATAAGGACATACAACATCTAAGAAGACCCTTCTAAAGAATGATCTGTTTATTTAAACCATGATTTCATCTCCAATGACCTAAGATTTCTGAGGCTAACAAAGGCTACAAAATAATCCCTAATGACCTGGATGTTCAGCAATGCCCATAGGTCCAATAATCTACAAACTAGAGAATTTGACTGTGGAGAAATTGTATTTAAAAAAAAATGTAAAAGGGTTCTGGACCTTCTGGAAGAAATGCAACACGTTGCTTGGAACCAACACCAAAGTTATGCCAACTATAAAGCTTGGTGGAGCAACAATAAAAGACTGGGAAGCTTTACTACCTCAGTATATGCACACCTTCCAATCATTAAGGAAACAATGGATTCAGCAAGACAATACCCCAAAAAGTGCAGGCAAATCAACAAGAGCATGTCGGGCAATTCAGACACTGACATGACTAAGGCTGCAATGATTAGTAGACATAATCGACAATGTTGATTATAGAAATTTGTCGAGGCGTTGCTAATTTATAACTGCAATGCACTGCAGGAAGTACTGGGGGCAGTATCGCTTATATTGTCGGCCATTACTGCATTCTGTAATAATGAAGGAGAACAGATTGAATGGTGGCGCTGTGGTTAACCAAATCTAGTCCCCTACCCAAGTCATGCCAAGCAGCAGGTACAGCAGAGAAAGCATGATGACGATGAGGTAGAAACGTGAGACCGAATGTTTCACAAGTATAGGAGCATTTTTAAGAAAATAAAAAACAAAACAAGTTTACTGCTAAGCTCAGCTCTCGTTTAATTAAAGCAGACGCATGAACATCTAAAATAAAAGCACCCTGTGATGTCTAATGTAACTCCATGTGGGTATGTTTTTGCCACTTATTTGTGTTTAAACCAGTTACTGTTGGATCAGAAAACAAGGTCTCATGGATGGTGCTCGCTATAATAGATATATTAGATTTCAGATATATTAGCTAACACATTAAGTGCAATAGTTAATCAGCGATTTATAGGAGTAATGTTAGCCCAATGTTAGCCTATCTCATCTTCCATATGTTTTGCTCGCAGAGATACCAGTGTTCATTCTAAATAATAAACCTCCTCCAGTTAGTCCCTATGGTCCAACAGTGGCAAACAGGCAAAACTCTAGATCTTCCGGTCAGTAAGAAATCTGTCAATCTGACAAACTTTTACACACACAATACCTGTGTACACTTTGCACAGCATTTAATATACACACCAATAGGATCTCCATGGTGCCCAGTATGTACATGGATCCAGCGAAGGTTGTACCCAGGTAGAAGCATAACCCTACAGCACCTCCAAACTCTGGACCCAGTGACCTGGAGATCATGTAATATGAGCCACCAGCTGAAAAAGACATAGGACATCCAATCAATCATATCCAATCATAACAAGTACATACACATGTATTTATCCATTTCAAACTCCCATACCTGGTACAACACCATTAGTCGCAATGGCACTCATTGATATTGCTGTCAGCAACGTCTGCAAGGCAAAGCAGAGATTGTTAGATGGGCCAAGAAACAAATAATAAGTGAATTACTAAAGATGTAAAGACAGAAGCCCAAAACAAATGTTATTCATAGGGGGTGATATGTACACAACTGGTTAAGGGACTAAAAGGTTAAAAATGTAAAGAAATTCCTGAAAAACAAGTTTCCATCCCCCTGCTGAGGCAAAGAAAAACCAGGCTGACAACTTGCATGTCCTCTAATGCTGGTTTAAGAGAGAATCAATTCACACCCCTCACCCACTCCAGCACTACAACAATAGCCCCCATGTAGCCCCCATGACACCACTGGAAACTTCTCTACCCTCCTCTTCTGATATGCAGGCTGCACTCAAGATATGTGAAGAGGAACTGAGCAAGCTCTTCCAGAGAAAGAAAACCAGGACAGCAACATGTCCAGACAGCGTCTACTCCACCTGTCTTGCAGCCTATGCTGACTACCTGGCTCCAAATTTCACTCTGATCTTCAATAGATCCCAGGAGGTATGTGAAATCAAGAGACTAGTGATAGACCAATTAATCGGCCAAACAATTAATCAGGCCGATTAATGCCATGTTGAGACAATCAGCATCAACCGATATCTCCGCCCATCCAAAAATAGTGGTGAAAATGGAAAGAAACTTTGTTTCCTGCATTATAACTTATAACTCATAAACTGAGACTACTGAGTGACAAAAAACAAAATGATGCTGAGAGAACATTTGGTGAGGGCGGGGCCATTTATGAGAACTTTCTGCTCTTAACAGACTGGGATTAAAAACAAAAAGATGCTGCTCTAACATTGTTTATTTTTTGCAAGTATTTACACATTTTCGGGTTTTTTTCCCAGAAAGATGATGTTGCAGTTATCTGGTAATAAATGTTGTTAAGTGCAATAAAACAAAGCCAGTCCATTTACAGCTTAAATAAATTCATTTAAGTTCAATAATTTTGTGTTATATTATTACTAGTTTTAACAGTTGCCAAAAAATGTGTGATATCGGCCATCGGTCACCATGATCTCTAAATATCGGCATCAGCATCGTCCATCAAAAAACCCATATCGGTCAACCACTACAAGAAACTCTCGCAGGATTGAATGACCTGTTGCTCTGACGTTTGAGGTCATGAAGCATGTGGTACCCCCTGCAGTTGGCATACAACATCATCATTGTAGAAATCCTCTTCTCTAAATTCTTCCAGCTGTCTGTACCCCCCTGCCACCTGTCAGCCTCCTGATAGGCAGGACACAGCAGGTATGGCTGGAGGAAGTGACTTCTGGCATACAGACAGTGAGCACTGGTGCTCCAGAGTGATGTGTTCTCTGACCACTGCTCCATTCCCTCTGCACCAACGCAGAGGGAATAGAGAGAGAAGAGGGAATAACAGAACTGTTACGCTGGTGAAGTTTGTAGATGATGCTACGGTTCACTGGACTCATTCATGATGGCTGGTGTTCTGGTGCAGCCAAAACAACTTGGAGGCAAACACGCTCAAGACTGCACAGTTTACTTTAGGAAATACCCCTCAGCACTGCTTCCCCTCACAATATCAAGCAGCCCTGTTTCAACCATGGTGACCTTCACCTTTCTGGGAATTACCATTTCCCAAGTCCTGAAGTGGGAGACAACAACTTCATTTTCAAAAAAAGGCCCAGCTCATGGACAAAGCTAGACTAAATCAGACTGCAGCAAACAGTAAGAATATCAGAAATAAACATTGGTGCTTTCCTGCCCACCCTTCAGGACTTGTATTGTTTAAGAACCAGGAAACAGGCAGAGAAAATCATTACAGATCCCTCACAACCTGAACAGAACATCTTTAAAATCCATCCATCAGGCAGATGCTATGGAACCCTGTAAAAAACCAACAACTACCAGACTTGTTAGAGGAGCAGTTTTTAGCCCACATGACATCATCCTCACAAATAGCTGACCAGTACCATTTGCGATAGAAACAAAACGTTTCGTCAGATTATTACACCCTGCTTCCATCTGCACACTGTATTGTGCAATACATCACCATTTCACAAATCACAAATACCTCACACATTTGCCTTTTATGTATATTGCTTGTCTTTCATTCAATCTGTATATTTCTTGTATCCTGTGTATAATGTGAATGATGTGCATTGTCTATAAATAATAAGTAGAGTACTGTCCAAAAGTCATCATTAAATTTGTATTTTTAGCAAAAGTATAATGACCGTGTACACTATAAAAACTGGACCAAAATATTTCAAATTTGGAGTTGTCACTCCTCAACACTCTTTTCCACTGATTCCAATCTTTGTGAGCTTTAGTATATCTTAGCCTTTTCACCCTGTTTCCCTATCAAAAAAGTGGTTTCTTGGCTGCTTCCCTTCCAAAAAGATCAATCCTGATCAAAGCTTCTCCGTACTCTAGAAGTAAAACTTGGCATCCCAATGAAGTTGCCAGATGCTGTTACTGCTCAATTGTAAGGGGAGATCATACTAAATACTTGCCACTGTTGCCTTCTAAGAAACAGACAGACATAATTATATATGGGCATAATAACATTGCTAAAACAATGGTATAGTTAATCTAATGGTGGCCTAAGACCTTTGCACAGTACTGTACATGTCTGCATATTGTCTCTGGTGCTGAGAGTTTTAACCAAATTCCTTGTGTGTACCAACATTCTTGGCCAACAAATCTGATTCTGGATCTACTTATTTGCAAACACGTGCACTCTGTTGTTGCTTTGAGCTCTGTTTTTATTAAGGGTCTTTGCTGTGCTTGAGCTCTATAGGATTTTACTACAAACCTACAAGTAGGGCCACATTATGCCTGTATTTATTTTCATTTGGCTCACCCCCTTTGCATGCACATTTAAAACTGTTCCAATAGAAACCGCTTGTAAATATAATCAAGAAGTTTTAATACAGACATATGCACAAAATATTATATACATATATATATACACAAAAAGTATTGCTCACACAGGCACAGCACATGAAGACAATGGCGAAGGTGCCCATGATTCCAGCTGTGCCCACGATCCAGGTGAGGCGCAGGAATAGAATCACACCTAAGATGTTCTGCATACATGGCAGGTACACACCAATAAACGTGCCCATTAGAGGCCCCTGAGGACACACAAAACAACACAAATCAAAAATCAGTTGCACAGATATGGCTTATTGGGAAGATTGAACTACATCCTGGTAGCTCTGGATAAGCGTGTCTCTCAACTATTGCAAATGTAACTCTGTTCCAAAGTAACTGAGGAAGCACATACATTTAAGTGAAAGTGTAATACAGTACTTTGTAAATCTTTGATGACTTTGTCTTCTGCACAAGTTCTAGTGCTGTCAATAAAATCTAAATTTAAATGGATATAGCATTCTGACTTTCTGAGTCAAATTGACAGTCCTTGTGTGTACCAGTAGAAAAAAGGCTAAATATTTGCTTTCTATAAAAAAATACAGTTTTAAAAAAATATCATTTTTGTCGAACTCCTATTTTTGTCTTGCAATGTGCCTTCAGATATTTAACTACACAATGAAAAGTATCTGGATGCATAATTCAATTAATCAGACAAAATCTTTTATAGCTTTAGGGAAAATGTATTTAGGAAATTCATAAAACACTATCAGCTACAGAACAGGTTAACATGTAGAGCTTAAAATGGCATAAAATAGAATTCAACAGTTCATGTCTTTATCTCTGAAGTATTCTGGTTCAGGTGACCTGACACTGACCCTGACGGTGACTCTCTTTACTCCATCCTCACTCTCAGCTTGCTCATGATCCACAACCCCCTGAGTCAGGTTGGTGTAATTGGCCAGTTTGTTGAGTAAAGATGCCACCATTGGTGTGCTATCCATTTCTTCCTGTGTGTGAAGAAAAATGAGGAGCAAAAACATAAATGCTAAAGAAACAGTCATAAGTCAATAAGATGTTGCCTTGTTTAAATGAACCGAATTGTACCTCGAAGAGTGCCATGGTTTTTCCATCAAAGCTCCTTTCAGAGTCAGGAGTGTGAAGAAAGGGACAGTCTTCTCCCACAGTTTCCTCACCTGTTACAACACACATTTACTTTAATTTAGTTTGTGTATTTTAATAATTACTCTTTTTATCCTATAGTCCATACTGGTGTAGACACAAGACACTGGGACATGAACAGAGCAGGGTTTTTGCTGATGGAAAACGAGGCCAGTTGGGAAAGAGGTATGTGCTGAATACAGCAACATTATGTACGTTAGGTTATCACATGGACAGCTTCACAAGTGAAAGACATGCATCAGCTATTGACCTTATTCAACCTGCATTTAATTGGTATCAATTTGACTAAAGGATCTTTATATAAAAAAAAAATAAAGAGTGTAAGGGGACAGAGTTGTGATAAAAGTGTTATACATCACCCTATAGCCTCCCACCAGTAGGAATAATTTATTACACCATTTTAAATTACGTATATGTGAACGATGCATTAAATACAGATACCCCAAATCACTAGTAACAAAATAATTTCCAGGTTCATTACTTTGGGAAAAACGTCGTAATACACTCGTGCAGGGGTTAGGGCAGGCATTCTAGTAGGGATGTCACGGCCCCGGATGGACCGTATGAGCTTTATTTATAATGTTAATAATCTGCGTCTGCACAAACGAAGCTTTCCCTGGCACATATGAGAGTGCTGAACCTTATGGAAAGACCAGAAGTCAGAAACGTGATTGTGTAATAGAGTTTAAAAATATGCCATATGTAACCAAATTACGTAATTTTGTAATATGTTGTTCTCCATAAGTTACAGACGTAAACGCTGCGGTTTTAAAATTAAATCCCTTGATCATAGTAGATGATCATCAGACTCAAACTAGGGATAAACTAATTATTTTAGATTTGCTATAATCTAACAAATTCTTTTCTTGTTTTTAAGAATACCCTTTCCACCCACCTTTAAATAGTCTTTAAATTTTTTCTAGGATCCTATAAGAATCTTAATCTGGCTGACCCCAATTGAAATATTTAGTTTCAACACTAACAAATGGCAGCAGTATGAGACGAATATGGATCAGTATATTACGGTATTAAGCTGCTGTCTCAAAAATTAATCATAGAAAGAAATCCACCACCAGAATAAACAATAAATAGTAATTATTATTGTTATGATGATGTTAAAATGGTAAGTTAAAAGATCTTTTGATGCTCTTTTAAAATAAAACCTTAGTTTCAAGAAAAAACATGTATTGTTTCACCATCGGGGTTTTGTGAGCTTCAATCTCACAACCACTGTACATACTGTTGTTCTATTGCCCTTAGTCATTAGTTAAATACAAAGAGATGATTAGGCCCAAGCTGCTTGCACTTATTTGGTTTTTTTTGGACAGTAGCTTCTTTATGTGTCAGGCAGGCCGTTAAGGGCGTATTCTTTAGGGATGCTATGTGGGGCAAAGATGGGAAAAAAAACGATCGAGAGGAAGGGACCACAAGGGGCGAAACGGCAAGAGGGAATATAAAAGAATAAGTGATTTAACCTAATATCCGAAAAACCGTTTCCGATCTTGTTTTTCCAGTACGCTCCCTTCAGGTCTCATTTTTTTTCCGCTCCTTTTTCATCTGATGGCGCGGGGGAGTTTTCGTCCCGCGGTCCTAGCGAAGAATCTCTCCCGAGTATTTAGGAAAGAGCAAGCAAACGCAGGACAACGACACATAAAGAGGTGTCACTTGGGGACACCGAATAGGATAGTCTTATCGGGATTCGTCTTTCTCCATCCCCCTTCTAGGGTATGAAAGGGAGGGGCTTTCCCTCTAAGTCGATTTTCCCCCTTCAAGTTTTAGAACCACTGGCGCGCGGGCTACCCCCATTTATTTAGTAGTAGGGAAGCGGCCCGGTGCACTATTCAGCACTCAGCACAGTGATAATTCAAAAAAGCAATAACGTGCTGTTTTTTCTTTCTTCCCTCCCTCTCGGGAAAACTTAGGTCGAACAAGTTAATGGGGCCAAGATGTCAGTAAAAACGACTTATCGCGGTTAGGGTGACGCTGATTGTGCATGTAGACGGGGGTTTAGGCTGACGACGTTTTACCTAATTTACCCCTAGCAGAGAGAGAGACTCGAGGAGCTGATATGGATTTGCAAAAGCATCTTAAGAAGCATTAGGTTGATAACATGAGGGTCGAGAACTGACACAGAAAAGCAAGGTTCTTCTTTTTTTTCTTGACTTTTTTATGAACTCCCCTTTTCCAAGCGTAACAGACATGTGCTTCCTCCTGTTTCCTAGCCCTTTTTTATCGCTCCTTCTACCGATCTCCCTTACTTCTTCTCGCCCTTGTTCGGAAATCAAGAATTTGTTCCATGTCTTGATTGAAAAGTAGTGTTCAAATAAAGGTAGAGAGGAATACGTTGAGACCCCCCCCACTGTTTTCGGGATTTCTTTCCTTCCCCGATGACTCGGGAAGGTTTTCGGGTCGCGGCGCAAAGTGGGTGGGGGATGCGGCAAAAGGAGGCGAGGGAGAGCTGTTTAGAGGAGACTAGCAGCGGACCATAAGACACAGAGTGAGTTGCCCAGCGGGAAAAGGGAAATAGAGGGATCTGGATTGCAGAGTTTGTCTTGAGTGAGAAAATTGGAATCGAGAACTCAAAACGGAAGGAAGTTCCTTCCTTGTGAGAGGTGTTCTTTTCCCCTTACGGTGTTCGGGTATAGGGGTCTAACCGATAGGGGGAATTGGGAGGATCGTCTCACTTTCGCTTTGCTATCGTCACGTTGCACTAGAATACTAGAACGAAAGGCGTAAAGAAAAAAGGTTAGGTCTCATAGAAAGGGGATAGAGCGCGCCTTGCAATTGAAGTGCTGAAACGTTAGAGCGGGAGAGGAGAAAGGGCTGCCTGTACGCCGACAGGAACCGCACGAAAGGCGAAGGATGCGACCAGTTGCTCAGAACTGTAAGCGGGGAACCGCTAAAAGCGTTAAACTTGATAAGAGGACAATGAAGTAGACTATAACACGAGGGAACGCAGGGATAGGCCCCCGGGCAAAAGAACCGAAACGGGGTACAGACTTCCACACAGAGGTGGCAGACAATTTGTTTTCTGGGGAAGAAGGGGGAATTACCTCGAGTGAATGACTCATGCGAAAGAGACGACCCATGTGTCTTTGTTACAAGAAAAGGGAAAGGGAGTATGTTGTTGGCTGGAAAATGCCGAGTGGGAAGCAGGAGTGTCATGCCATTTCTGTCTCTCTGAGGACTATTCAATAGACTTCTGTTTACTTTCGTCGAGCAATCGGGGTCGTGAGGGGAATTAAAATTTTGGGGATACTTTTGGCAAAAGCACACTTGCGGTAATTTTTTATTACCCCATGTAGTTGATTTTTTCTGCAAATTTCGCGCGCAGGTTACGGACGTAGAAGGAAACGGAAACACATCACAGAAAAATAGCTCGATTAAACAGTTCAGACTCGTAATTTTGTGAGTCACTCCCAGAAAGGAGACAAACAGCTAGGCTCGCCCCGAGGATATGGAACATAATTCCGTGTGTGAAATGTAGTGTTGTACAGGACCTATGTTAAAAGATATGAATGATGGTATATAAATGTCCTATGAATATTCTTCTTTTCCGTTGTTTCTGGTCGTAAGTGGGGGATGGGAAGCCGTTATTGGGTAGCCTTTTCCCCCCCTCCCGGGGAACAGGCGTGAGGAAAATGGCCCGGATTCTGATTGGAGAACGATGGGCTTTGCCGGATTAAGTTGTGTCTACAAAAATAAGTGAGGCGACGAAGAGAAGCGAAAGCACCAATGCTCAATCAGTTAGTTAGGGAATGTTTTCCAACTGCTGAGACTGAAGAAGTCACTTAGATGACTGACGAAACATGTCTCCGACAAAATCTATGTCCAGATGAACAGATTCAACTTCTGGGATGTGTAAGGGTAAATGTACCCCAGTTTCTATTAGATTGACATTTCTTTTCTTTTCTGCAACTATTAGCAGTATACCAGAGTAGTACTGGACAGATTAGGGATGCACCAATCTGATGTTGTATAAGTATCAGTTTGATTTGGATACATGTCTGATTTGTTTAACATTATGTGGCCTTTTGATATCAGCTGGCATCACATAGATCATGCACATATACTCATTGACAAAAAAAATAGCACCCAGATAGAAATATCAGATTGCTGTAAAACTCACCATGCAGTTATGTCTTTGGCAGAATGGAAAATAATTACAGGTATGGTCTGATTAGAGACAGGACCCTGCGACATGAGGGCATAACCATACTTCATCTACTGTCTACAAAAAGGCTGTCAGAGGCAAATTTTTGGATAGTGTTCCTCTTGGTGAGAGATCATGAACTGCTGGTATGCCTTTATTATCCATTCGAATACATTTTGCCCAGTTGACAGACTTTGAGAGGGGTTCATCACTGGACTGAGAGAAGCAAGATGGATGGCTCTATGAACTGCCAGCCATCCAGGCTGTTCTGTCCTGGCTGTTAGGAGGTGTTGGGAGCAGTGCACATGGCGAACAGGTTTGGGTGGCCCAGACAGACCACCAGTGGAGAGGATCGTTAGACTACAAGCACGAGTTTTGTTGTCCACCATCCAGACACAGGTGGCACCTTCACTACACACCCCTGCCTCTGCCCGGATCATATCCAGGTGCCGAGTAGAAGGAAATTTGTTGTTATCGAGTCCATTACATTTCATGCCACTGACTGCCAGCCAAAAAACGATGAATGTGAAAAAACTACAGAGGTGTACACTACTCAAGAGGTACATTACCGAAAAGTAGCCTCTGAGAGCCTTTTTATCGAGCAGTAAAGCATTTTAACACCCTCTTGTGGCAAGACCCAGTGTCTAATCAGACCACATCTGTAATCATTTATATATCTGCCTGCGACATAACTGCATGCTGAGTTTTGCAGCAATCCAACATTTCTATCTGGGTGCTTTGTTTTTTGTCAATGTGTGTACATAGTGGACACAAATAGCCACCAGGACACATCAGATCAGTACTTAAATAGAGGCAGTACTAAGATTTGTTATTAGTATACAGCTGAACCTTGTAACTGGATCCCCTACCCTGCAATCCAAACCATCAAACAAGGCTGATTGTGCAAATAAGCAAATTAAAAGGCATTCTCGATGGCTTCTTATCTCCAAGTACACCCTTCGCATTCGTTTGTGTAAGTGGATAATTATAAGGTAATGATTGTTTATTTTGTAGCCTTCAGGTCTAGAAGTAACAGCTGTGAGGCAGTAGAAAATTTGAGAGTTCACTACTACCACGTACACACAATGAACCTGACCCTGCTCATTATAGAGGCAAAGCCCTGTCCAGTCCACAGATAGCAGGCAGACAACAGAACCAATCAGAAGCACCCCTGTGCTGTTATATTGTGGTAACATCATTGAATGTAAGCCGGATTTTGCTCTCTCCTGTTTTGCCCCTTCTTATACTGGTCAGGGTTGCAGGCGGGTCTGGAGCCTATCTGGAGAATCCAGTGGGTGCAGGCAGAGGTTTACCAATGGAAAGGGTGTCAGTCTTTCACAGCATCCTGTAATCGTATCATCCGGCCCTCAGCTTACAAGAGCCCAGAGGAAGTAATGGAAATAGGGCATTAGACATCTGAATTATCCTTACGCAAATTTTACAAAACAAGTCAAATAATGGGGTGTGTCCTATTAAAATACACGAAGCAAAACTGGCTTATGGGTTTAGGCTTCTGTAGCTTCTGTATTCTGTGTTTTCCAAGTTGCTTTAGTTGTAAATATTTATATTTTATATGTACATACATACATGGTAAATATTTACATGTACAGTCTTGTGCTTATGTTTGGACACCACTGGACCAATCTCGTGTTTTCTTACAGAGCACATACTTAAAAATAGCACATGTGTATATCTGCACACTGTTATGAACCATTTCTTATGTTTTGGGTCATCTACACTGGGAAACAAACTTTATATTTAAATTTATTTTAACATAACCATACAGGTGTTATGCAGAAAAATTATACTTAAGTTGGCTCCCCGTCAGGGTAATTTTTATTTAAATAATTAACAAAACATCACTTGACCAGGGGTGTAGAAGAAACCTTTGCAGAAGGGACTATACTAATTTGACATATTATTATTGTAGCCAAACCCCAAGTTATTCAAAAACACATCTAATTATTGGTAAACATGTTGAATAACCACAGGTGGTTTTTAATACCGTATTTTCCGGGGCTATAAAGCGCACCGGATTATAAGACGCATTAAATGAAACAAAAAAACTCTTAAGTTCCATCGGAAGCTCAGTTTGGTCTTACTGGCGCAGGGCGTCTTCTTGCTTCCTCCACTTCCGTATCATTGATTCGTTAATGTTGAATTCTCTCGCAGCTGCTCTATGTCCATGTTGTACTGCATGACTGATAGCGTTGTGTTTGAAATCCGCTTCGGAAATGAATGAATGAATGCACGTACCCTAATGCTGAAGCACATACCGTATTACTCCGCGATGCTGCGCACTACGGTTGCCTTAAGCTTCGTAACCTACCAAGACCGTGCTAAAACATTTTGACAGATTTATGAGCGCCGTGTACCATCTACAATCGGTTCTAGGTCAGAAAGCACAACCAGAATTAATTCATACATTAGACGCACCGCATTTTAAGGCGCACTGTCGATTTTTGAGAAAGTTAAAGGATTTTAAGTGCGCGTTATGGTCCGAAAAATACGGTACATTAACTTGTTTCATGACATCAGAACATGCTGGCGACATGAATGTGAATACATTGATGTGCATCTTAACATCGAAGTTACGTTGTATAACACTGCACGTTATGCGATCTGGACATGATCTAAACGGCATGTTTTGTTAGTTATACAAGTAGATACCGGTAATTAGTTAGTAGTTACTTGTTAGTTATACAAGTATGTTTTTATTTAGTTAACGATGCTTTCGACAACAATGGATATTCACGCCAGGCACAAGGTTACATCAAAACTAGTCATCCACACACACCCGGCCAGTTTAGCTTAATCAATTATTCTAATGCATGTCTTTGGGCTGTCAGAGGAAACCAGAGCAACCGGAGTAAACCCACATAGACACTGGGAGGACATGCAAACCTCAATGTTACATACTTCACTTAGCAATGCCATATAGGATGCTGTAACATACTAGTATTTATACAATAGCCAAGACATTGCAGTGTTTTCCAATCAATTATTTATTTAATGTCAACACTGACCATCACAGACTCACTTAAAATTTTTTATACTATTTATTATTGGTAAAATCTTATTTCCCTGTACAGCTGCGTGCACTATACAGATTCGTCTTTACATTCTCTCTCTCCCTTTCCCAAGTCATGTTTCCATGCTCTACAGTTAACTTTAATATACGTTAATAAACTTTAGATGACATAGGTTACCACGACTAGGGGTGGCATCAAAACAAGTACAAATAGAGGAATTTAACAGAATAATCTTTACAGTTGTTTAAAAACTTTTTATGGCTGTGTTCTTTGCAGTTTGGAGATTCTAGGCAGGACGTGCGTGCTGGTTCACACACAGCTGTCTTTAACACATCCCACCTCTTTATTCATTCATTCACTTTCTTTTCTGCTTAATCAGGTACATCACATTCAGTCAACTCGACAATTAAATCATATCTAAGTGTATCAATACCAATTTTGTTTTGTTTTTGCTCTGACTAGGTGGAACAGAATCATGTGACTTGATCCGTCAAATCACAGCTTGACACACCATTGTTTATTCGGAAAACCCTTTTCCACCACCTTGACTTCAGCGATATTCTAACTTTTCCACCTCGTCCTAGCGTAAAACTCTTTTTTGCGATATTTCGTGTGTTTTTTCAGGTTCTGGACTTGCATTCAGGTTTTCTTTGCACATTGTGAACTGTGAAACTGTGTTTTATGTGACAGTGCAACATATTTCCTGTTATATTTATGATGCAAGCAGGTATTTAAGAAGAGCAGGTAACTCAAAAGCCTGCAGAAACTGTGAAGGGACTACAAGACTGTGATAAGCGAGCGCGTTAAACTACAGTCAGCTCCACTGCAAAGCCCCTCCTCCACCCCAAAAACACTGCATTTATTAGTATTTGATAGTCTACCTTTTGCAATAATGATAGTGTGCCCTTGAGCGGACATGTGCTAAATATGATGATTCATGTTATTCCAGCCTGATTTCACGATATTCCAAAGGGCATCCTGTGATGTTACTGAATGCTTGACTTTCTTTGTCTTCACACGCCCCTACACAGTACATGCTTGATGAGGTCAGGGTCGGACATACCAAATTCTAAGAAATTCTGAGAAAATTCTGAGTCTTTTTTTGTTATGCTGACTTTATGATTTGTAATGAAAAACATGCTAAATTTGAGACGAATGCAAAATACAATAACAGATTATGGTCTCAGATTTAGCCCCACTGACACATCAAATATTCGTAGTTAATATTTCCAGGCCTAGATAGTATTTTCTATTCTGTGGTGTGTACAGAGTGACACATTCAAAGCTAAATAAATGCCACGTAATCTTCATTGTAACCTTTTACATAATTGCACTGACCAACCATTTTCACCACTCATTTTCATTTCACCAATCACTCATTTTCACTTATGCATTATGCAAAATCATAATGCATAAGCATAATCTTATGAATAACCATAATCCTCTCTCACACGTTAAAAAAATAAAATCGTTATTGAATTAGACAATACTTAATTAAACTTCCAGCTCATTTCCAACATATACTTAGAGCCTCTTTAGTCTTTACATAAAAATATGGATATAACATTCGGTATCATATGCCATAACTGTTTAGTTGGTGGTTTAATGGTTAACATTTTTTCACATTTTTACCCCACTTTTTTTCCTGTTCAGGTTGTCATGGGATCTGGCACCTACAGGCCAAACTGTGCCATTGATGAGATTCCAATTCAACCCAGTGGCTGTATGGCTCACTGTTGCAGCACCAGGCAATGGCACTACGACCATTCTCCCCTCTCTCACACTTGGCCAATTGTGCCTGTGCATCTCCTGGTCTGACTTAATCAGGGTCACTGTGGATTCCACAAAGTAAAACATGCAACAAAGAATTCTTTGAAATCAAATGCAAGCATGCAGCAGATAGAACTGTGACTATTCTTCATTGTGACCTTTGGTAATGGACTGACCAATCTTGATCCCAAACAATTTTCACTGCCACATTATGGCAAGTCTCTTGGCTACTACCAAAGTTCATACAGCTAAAAATCCCCAGGAATCACATTGCTGACCATGTAGGGAACAACTGAATTGGTTATTTTTTCAAAAATATAGCTGCTCTTTCATGTCTAGACATACATCACAGTCAGGTAGCAGCGATGTTATTTAGTACTTTGTTCTTAGATCTGTAGCTGCACGTTCAGTATTTGTTTGCAAATGATCCAAGAAGCAAATATTCTGATAAAGCAAAAAGCGTGTTTCAGTAATAATTACATCAACAAGAGTGACGATGGATGAGTAAGCTCCAGAAGTCCTGCATGACTGGACATGTTGCATGTTTTACATATGACATAGCATTTGTTTGCCTTTCTTTCCACAGGCCTCAAATATTCTGTGACTAATAGGCTGCACCACCCTTTTTACTAATGACTTGCCTTCAGATATTACGCTGTTATTAAGAACAGCTGCTATTCTCACAATGCACAATCCAGACAATGCTGAATTATACAAGCCTTAGCTAAACCTGTAGTTGATTTTGTTCAAGTCATTCAACGTCTATGTTGGTTAAATGGCCAAAAAGAATGCCAAGCACAATAGCTTATACAAAATAATTATGCATTTAGTGTGTTTTCTGGAATTATGAAAGTACAGCATTAACTGTAATCATTACCCTTTACAGTCAACCCCCATTTTTCTAATGTACCTAGTTGCGAAACAACTAACAGGCAGGTAATAGTCGGTTTCTCTTAATGCCTCAGATGTGCTTTGAATGCTGTTAGGCTACGTAATATGTAGTACAGTCATGTGCAACAGATTGAACACCCCTGGTAAAAAGCTTCTTTTTATCAAATTAGAATAACCCTTACAGAGAACAAATCTAAGTATCAGAAATTTCTGCAGAATTCATAACAAATAAATATAAAGTTTGGCTACCAAAAAAATGGGTCACCAAAAAAAAGAAAAAAAATAGTTTACTATGCGCAGGCATGCACTATATTTAAGTTTATTCCATGCAGAGGTTGTGATAACAAAACATGCAATTAGTCCAGTGATGCATGAAACATAAGCATAAACCTGTACATGTAAATATTTATCATGATTATACACTATATTGCCAAAAGTATTCACTCATCCATCCAAATCACTGAATTCAGGTGTTCCTATCACTTCCATGGCCATAGGTGTATAAAATCAAGCATGTGGGCATGCAGACTGCTTCTACAAACATTTGTGAAAGAATGGTGAATTCCAGTGTGGTAAGGATGGCATCTTTGCAACAAGTCCAGTCATGAAATTTCCTCACTACTAAATATTCCACAGTCAACTGTCAGTGGTATTATAACAAAGTGGAATCAATTGGGAACAGCAGCAACTCAGCGGGTTCAGCCGATGCTGAGGTGCATAGTGCGCTGAGGCAACTTTCTGCAGAGTCAAATGCTACAGACCTCCAAACTTGATGTGGCCTTCAGATTAGCTCATGAACAGTGCATAGAGAGCTTCATGAATGGGTTTCCATGGCCGAGCAGCTGCATCCAAGCCTTGCATCATCAAGCACAATGCAAAGCGTCGGATGCAGTGGTGTAAAGCACGCCGTCACTGAACTCTACAGCAGTGTGGACGTTCTCTAGAGTGACGAATCATGCTTCTCCGTCTGGCAATCTGATGGACGGGGTATCGGGGTTTGGCGGTTTCCATGAGAACGGTACTTGTCTGACCGCATTGTGTCAGTTGTGAAGTTTGGTTGAGGGGGGATTATGGTGTGGGGTTGTTTTTCAGGAGTTGGGCTCGGACCCTTAGTTGCAGTGAAAGGAACTCTTAAAACTTCAGCATACCAAGAGATTTTGGACAATTTCATGCTCTCAACTTTGTGGGAACAGTTTGGGGATGGCCCCTTCCTGTTCCAACATGACTGCACACCAGTGCACAAAGCAAGGCCCATAAAGACATGGATGAGTGAGTTTGGTGTGGAAGAACTTGACTGGCCTGCATAGAGTCCTGACATCAACCACATAGAACACCTTTGGGATGAATTAGAGCGGAGACTATGAGCCAGGCCTTCTCGTCCAACACCAGTATCTGACCTCACAAATGTGCTTCTGGAAGAATAGTCAAAAATTCAAATAAACACACTAATAAAATTTGTGGAAAGCCTTCCCAGAAGAGTTGAAGCTGTTATAGCTGCAAAAAATGGGCCAACATCATATCAAACCCTGTGAATTAAGAATGGGATGTCACTCAAGTTTGTGTGTGAAGGCAGACGAGCAAATACGTTTGGCAATACAGTGTATGTACACATGAAAGATAAATAAACTACAGACAAAGGTTTGTGGACACCCCTTCTAATTATTGAGCTCTGCTATTTCAGCAACACTCACTTGTAACACATACATAATATAAAGCATACATTTCTAGATTAGAAGACAAACAGTGGCAATATAATGGGTTGTAATGATACCCCACTGACTCTCAATATAACACATCATAGGTGTCCACCTCCAACAAGTCAGTTCATCAGCTTCTGCCCAGCTGCCCATAAACAGTAAAACAAAAAAACAAAATTTTATGGTTTTACATCAAGGCCACAGTCACTACAGGGCACTGGAAATATACATCATGACTCAAAAGAATTGTGTTGTTCTCGCTCCAGAACCCTTTAGTATAACCGAAGAAACCTTCACTCTAGCATTAATCCCATAGACATTTGTAAGGACTTAAGCCTGGACGGTTCAGAACGTCTCCATCTGGGTATAGCATAGTGGACTACCATCAAAAACAACATTCATGATTTGGTGAGCCATACAACTACACAGATTGGCTTCACCTCAGTTTGTATTATCCCCCATTGTTCTGTGTGAATGTTGTGTATTCTCATTGCATCCTGCTTATTGTGGCCACGGTGTAGTCTTCTATGCTGTTTCCTAATTGTTTATAGATGGGACACTAATAAAAATGACTTGGCTTAGACGATTCTTAACTCTGGACCAGGAAGTACAATTTAGGATCACTGAAAAGCTCATTCCTCATAGGTCTCTGGGGCTAGGTGTGAGGCCAGCTGTTATTGTCTGCTGGTACTTCTGTATTGTTTTCTGAAGGCCACTTGACAAAGCTATTAATTTTAATAGGTCAGTGGCTAGCGTCTTTTTTCTTCAATAACAGTCAAAATGAAATTTGGCTGCTCTGCTACAGACTTTCTTTTTACTGGGTGGGTTCTGAATTCAGTCTAAGCAAATGAACCACCAAGTCTTTATGTAAGCCTTTTTCCATAGCCGATATAATTTATGTCATTACAGGGATTTTTTTTTCACATTTTAACCTTGTTTAGATTCACAGGGGTTCACAGTGGGCAGATACACCAGGTCAATGCTGGGCAGGGGTTACTGCTGCTGTGCTGGGGGTAATTTCCCTGTCTGGCCTCCCCTCCCTCAGATACAGCCCAGTCACACCTGTATGAAGCCCAGCTTGGATGGAAGGCACTACCGGGACTCAAACTCTGGTCACCGAGCGATTATATTAGTGCACCAATACCTGTTAGTAGTTTTAAAAAAAATAACATTCCAGTTTCATTCCTCTGGATCTTTGAATACCAGCAAAGGCATCCCTATAGCATGATACAATCAACAAACATAAAAGACTAAGAAAACAAGAGGTAGGTTTACTGATCATACCTTTAATTTCACTCACATTAAATCCAGAACCATTCTATGAGGTGCTTGGGTGGTGCAGTGGTCTAATACACTAGCCCACCACCACAGGGACCTGTGTTTAGGTTACCCTCTGTCTGGGTCATACATCGCATGCAGACACAATTGCCTGTGTCTGAGGGAGGGAGGGGATCATCCTCTGCCAACAGTGACCCCCACTGAGCCTTGTAATGGACTGACATCCTCTCCAGGGCACACTTATGCCTGCTCCCTATGTTCTCTGAAGATACTCTGACCAGCAAAATCATGATTAAAATGCAATATTAAAATAACTCCAAGTCATATTAAGCTTCAATTACACGTATGATTCCAAATAACATCAATAAAGCAAATGCTGATTATTAAACACATCACATTCCAATAAGCATGACATCATTAGCTAACACTATTTTTAAAAAGGGCAAACTGAAGCCCTTTGTTCCCATTAGACTCACTAACAAGTGTTTTTCTTATTGCCACACAGCCGTTTAGTTCCAATCCTGTGAGGTCCCATCACAATGTTCAAGTAGAAATGTTTTCTTTCACTAATAAACGCAGCCATGAGTTCTACTGTCACTTTAAGATTTCACAAAAGGTTTAAGTGATCTCTGATCATTGTCATTCACATTTTTTTCCTGACCACATTTCTTGGTTCACCAATGTCCTTCTTGGTTATAATAATCTGATGGACAATGCTTAACGCAGTTTGAGTAAGTTGAGGAGTCTCCTTAATTGTTTTCTTTGCTCGATGCAAGTCAATAATTTAACACTTCTGAAACATGGTAACACATTTTTTTTCATGACCACAGGAGACATCTTTTGACTTGGTTGTTGTAGAACTAAAGCTTTAAGCTACTCATGCCATCAGTTAGGGTTAAAACAATTAAACATATTAACACAGCTAAAACATATTAATCACTGCAACAATTACCCAATCAAAAGCTCAAATAATTGCTTATTTGCATCCAAAAGTCTTTTTTGTCTAAGTATATACCTTAACATAGAAAGTACACTACAGCCAAGTTCCCAGGTGATAGACATGTACTAGGTACAAAATGTATACTCTCCGGGATACCTCATTCTAACTACAGAATGAGCTTTATGGGTTTTCATAAAGTTAGATGTTTAATAAAAACCGTATATCACATAGACTCTTCCAAAGACCCTCCTTTTGAAGCGGTTTTACACAAAATCACATACACCTACACAGGCCAAGGACAAAAAGTACACCAATTACAGACTGAAGGAACTGGAGGGGGGGAAAAAAAGAGTTTAGTAAATAAATCTCTTTAATCACCAGCTTCCTTTGTATCTTCTGCAACAGCACGTTTGCTGACCACACTGGTGAACTTATTTCATTTTTTTAAATAATAAAAAACCCTAATAAAGTACATGTATGATTTTATGACTCTCTGTTTGTAACTATAATTGTTTGTAACTCAGTGTAGTCCAGATGAAATCAGTTATCACAACATTAGAGCATAGCATGCTGTCTATATGAACAGATTTTTTTTTTTAAATATTACATTTAACTGCTAATAATAACAATGTAAATACATAACTACTATAATTCATATATACATTTGTTGCGATGTATACATGGGTACAAAGGTTAGGCCATTTTAGGCCAGACTTCGTGTGAAATAATTACACATTCGCACAGACACCTTTACACAGCAGGGTATGTGAATATAAGTAAAACTATGTAAAAGTCTTAGGGCACCATTAGATTTTTTTTTTAATCAATTGTGTATTGCCATATATAACTATAAAACAGAAAAGCCAGACCTGAGTACTATAGAGGCAGTATGGGATCACCTGGACAGAGAAGTACACCCACACACACACACACACACACACACACACACACACACACACACACACACACACACACACACACACACACACACGTAGTATATACGACATAAAGATGAAAACAGGTGATATCTTATAGCAAAATGTTTACCGGAAACAGGCTTATTTTGGTCCAACTTTTTTCCAGTTCTAAAGAAAGTCAGTGATAATTAGCAGACAGAAAAGCCAGGCGGAAGTTCAGGAAAACACCGTTTGTTTACTGCTCGCAAGCCTTCAACTCATATTTGATTGAGATAATAGAAGGTTTCTAGTCGAAGAATGAAGAAGACCTTGGTCAGAATAAACAGCAGTATAGACTGAAACAAAGACAAGTCCTCCACTGAAGACCAGCCTACCTGAGCCAGCTGTTGACTAAGCTGATAGCGTATTCCATATCCTGCTTACCTGAGTAAGGTCCAACCACAAGATCCCGGTTATCCACATCCTCCTCCCCGAGAGTCTGACCATCACAGTTTGAACCTGAAGCAGGACAATCCTCTACTGGAACCACTGTGAAGTTGGTGGGCATTTTCGTTCACAACATGTGCTCCTTATGTGTGAGATCAACCCTCTCCTTGCTTCTCCTGCCCTCCAGTTTTCCTTTTTCACACACACGTACACATTCAGACTGCTTCCTATGTCTTGGCATAAAGTTTGTACTGCCCTGACTCACGTCGTTTCAGTAGAACAACCCATGTGATCATTTCCACCGAATAGGAGGAGCCTTGTCCAACCCCTCCTTCCCATGCCATTCAAATTGGCAACTGGCACTTCAAAACACACACTCCAGGCTTGATCTTACACTCCTCTAGTGGTAGAACTTTTTAGAATGTCAGTTTCCCTATTATTACATTAAAAAAACAATACATTATAACTATAATAATATACACATCTGAATGTGGATTCTCATTGTCAAGATATAAAGGTTATACAATTGCAGTCATGCAAAGGACCAAATTAATGTACAAAACACAAATATAAAAAACTAAAATGTACTGGCTTGTCAGCATCATAGGACAACAGGCAAAACACAAATAATTTAATTTAAATAATTTACTCTCTATACATCCGTCTGCTAACACTACTTCGAGTCGGTCTTGCATTCTTGGTGCAATATGTTAAATTCAGTATACCCTTCCATTACTAACTTCAATTTCCTATGAGAAGAATTAGTTTGTCACTTTGCTCAGACGCACTATGATCACTATATTAAAATGCACATAACCATTTATTTGGGAAAATCTACACATATACTGATATTATACTGATGCCTGATGCTACTGTCGTGTTTACACAAATTTGCATGTCCATCTAAAAATATCAGTAAGGTATCCAGTTTTAATCAGCACACTTGACCTTCCTTTTATGACAAAATTCCTCTGACCATGCAGTGTTATTTATTTATTTATTTTATTTCCAATTAAAATTCAGCTTGTTTTTTGTTATACAAAGACTCTTGCCACAATAATACCCACACTAATAACCAACTGATAACAACAAATAAAGATTACTGTAGTGTATTGTAGTTTATTTCTTTTAGGTGAAGAGATTGTGTTTATTGTTGTTGAAACAGTTACAGTTTGTTTCTTTTTTTTTTCTTTCTTTATTATTTTGTTAACTATAGTAAACCTGCCAAGCATATACTTCTTTTTTGTTTTGTTCTTTTCTTTTGACTAATCATTATGGTATATTGAAACATGCCATCCAGCTGCCTTCTGTTTATTTTAAGCTTGTTCCCTGTGTGGCACTGCTGGGTGGTGTTTCCTGCACATTGTAGTAGCATTCTTATTGAACCTGACAGGATTCAGAGTGATGTGATGTGATGTCCTAGAGGGCACGCAAGTTAAAAGAGGGGCCAGAACAAAAGATAACACATTCTTACCTCACCCCCCAACCAAATACTCTCACACAAAGACACAAAATTGTTTTTCATCATTATGTGGTTGACTTAATTTTTACCAAAAGGAAATAGTTTGGTTCATTTTTACATGTGGGGGTCATTCAGTTCTCACAATAATATATAAACTTGACCACCTCCTATGTCTAACAATACAGCTTTCTTTCATGGGAAGTAGGCTAGTAAATTATTGTTTCTCCCTTAACTAGAATACTTTCTTGATGAAACAGTCATGTGGTGAGCTTGCTTTTCACAAAGAGCAATTCGTGTCTTTTCGTCGAGTTAGATATTGAATACACAGAACAAAAGTTAATTATTTCATAGGTAACTTTCATAAGTTAACTCGAAGAAGTGGTAAGGAATGAAAGCAAGTGCACTGGCACTTTGCCCTCTGGTTCAAGGGGTGTGTACACTGATAACATGTCCATAAAAGCAGTCATAAAAGGATGGCTGCTAATAAAACATGTATTTACATGCACAGAGCAATTTGACTTAAATTTACATTGACATTTACAGCATTTAGCAGACGCCCTTATCCAGAGCGACTTACAGTTGATACAGTCTTACAATCCAAGCAATTGTGGGTTAAGGGCTTTGCTCAAGGACCCAACAGTGGCAGCTTGGCAGAGATGGGATTTGAACCCTGGACCTTTTGGTCCATAGTCCAGTACCTTACCCGCTAGGCTACCACAGTCCCAAAATGAAGAAAATCATCTCAGTGGCTGAGGACAGAACCCTGGTCAACTGCGTTGGGGACAAGTGCTTTAGCCGATCACGCCACCAGACCACTAATAAAGACCAAAATAAATAACGTCACAAAGGACGACCTCCTCTACATCCAGCATATGGAGGAGCAACTTACAACTGATACAGTTCAAGCTATTCTGGGTCTTGCTCAAAGACCCAACAGTAGCAGCTTGGCTAAAGTGGTATTTGAACCCTGGACATTCTAGTCCACAGTTTAGTATCTTAACCACTCAGTTACCACAGTCTCACTTATAGCCAGTTCATAGCAGTCAACAATAAGAAAACACATTCTGCTAAATGATAATAGTGAATTAAATTTATAGTAAAACATTTTGCCTATTTAAATGTCATTTGAGTTCGAGTTCTCTGTAATAGAATGAAGAATAATGAATGCCAGAGATAATGCTTAACTCCTTACAAACTGACAAAGAAAAACAAACGGTGTGAGAGATTAAATAAAGCATGTTTCACTTTATCATTCAAAAAACATGGAGCATTCTGTTAAGCCAGTTGGCCATTTGAATTATACAAAATTTTTAACTTAAAAGAAATTCCACAATTCACAAAAATGGTACTGTAGCAGTAGTTCACTTCCTTTTACATCATGGGTAATGTTTCTACAAGAAAAAGTAAATAAAATCATGAATATTTTTTAAAATACAGTTTTAATAAACTAACAAACATAATCATTTAATATGTAATGAAGTACTGTATATATAGTGTGTCGCTTTATTTATGTTTTTATTTTGTACCTGTCTTTTACAATAAATGCAGAATAATATTGACAATACATCCCCAAAATGAAATGTGCTGCTGGGTCTGGATTCTCTATAAGTTATAAAAATATAAATCAAAAAAGTTTTTTTTTCCAAGACTAACATTTTTTTCGATGTCTACAATATTCCATTGTGCCCAGAAAAATTCAATGCACTGATAGGGCATACAAATATGTAAGGTGTAAAAGTGCTCTCCCTACTGGTATGTGAAGGCTCTACTGTTTTGGTCTTGGATGGAAAGCTGTCTACTGAAAATAAACAAACGTGTAGTTAAGATATTTCTTCAGATATATATATTATTATAGATAAGATTTTACTCAACATATTATACTTTAGTTAGACTGTATTACAGTGGGGCAAAAAAGTATTTAGTCAGCCACTGATTGTGCAAGTTCTCCTACTTAGAAAGATGAGAGAGTAAATGTCATTTTCATCATAGGTACACTTCAACTGTGAGAGACAAAATGAGAAAAGAAAAAACAAATCCAGGAAATCACATTGTAGGATATTTAAAGAATTTCAATGTAAGTCATGGTGGAAAATAAGTATTTAGTCAATAACAAAAATTCAACTCAATACTTTGGAACATATCCTTTGTTAGCAATGACAGAGGTCAAACGTTTCCTGTAAGTCTTCACCAGATTTGCACACACTGTATCTGGTATTTTGGCCCATTCCTCCATGTAGATCCCCTCTAGAGCAGTGATGTTTTGGGGCTGTCACTAGGCAACATTGACTTTCAACTCCCTCCACAAATTTTCTATGGGGTTGAGGTCTGGAGACTGGCTAGGCCACTCCAGGACCTTGAAATGCTTTTCACGGAGCCACTCTTTCGTTGCCCGAGTGGTGTGTTTGGGATCATTGTCATGCTGGAAGACCCAGCCCCGTTCCATCTTCAATGCTCTCATTGATGGAAGGAGGGTTTGGCTTAAAATCTCACGATACATGGCCCCATTCATTCTTTCCTTAACACGGATCAGTCGTTTTGTCCCCTTTGCAGAAAAACAGCCCCAACGCATGATGTTTCCAACCCCCATGCTTCACAGTAGGTATGGTGCAACTCAGCATTCTTCTTCCTCCAAACACGACGAGTTGAGTTTTTACCAAAAAGTTCTATTTTGGTTTCATCTGACCACATGATATTCTCCCAGTTCTCTTCTGGATCAGCCATATGCTCTCTGGCAAACTTCAGACGAGCCTGGACATGTACTGGCTTATGCAGGGGGACATGTCTGGGCCTGCAGGATCCGAGTCCCTCTTGGTGTAGTGTGTTACTGATGGTAGCCTTTGTTACTTTGGTCCCAGCTCTCTGCAGGTCATTCATCAGGTTCTGGCCATGACCATTCTCATGATCATTTTGACCCCACGGGATGAGATCTTGTGTGGTCCCCCAGATTGAGGGAGATTATCAATGGTCTTGTATGTCTTCCATTTTCTAACAATTGCTCCCTCAGTTGATTTATTCACACCAACCTGCTTGCCTATTGTAGATTCACTCTTCCCAGCCTGGTGCAGCTCTACAATTTTCTTCATGGTGTCCTTCGACAGCTCTTTGGTCTTGGCCATGGTTGAGTTCGGAGTCTGACTGTTTGAGGCTGTGGACAGGTGTCTTTTATACAGATAACGAGGTCAAACACAGGTGCCATTAATCCAGGTAACGAGTGGAGGACAGAAGCAGCTTTCCTAAAGAAAGGAATTTACAGGTTCTGTGAGAGCCAGAAATCTTGCTTGTTTGTGGGGTTGACCAAATATTTATTTTTCCACCATAATTTACAATTAAATTATTTAAAAATCCTACAATGTGATTTCCTGAATTATTTTCTTATTTTGTCTCTCATAGTTGAAGTGTACCTATGATGAAAATTACAGACCTCTCTCATCTTTCTAAGTAGGAGAACTTGCACAATCAGTGGCTGACTAAAAACTTTTTTGGCCCACTGTATATTATACTTTATCCAATATATCATACTTTATTAGACTTACTTTGTGGGGCTTGGTAGGTAGCATACAGTGGGCCAAAAAAGTATTTAAGCGGATAAGAAAATGAATGAATGAATACCTATTTAGTGTTAGTTCATATATTATACTATAGTCGCTCTGGTGGTTCAGAAGTAAGAACCAGCAGTTTCGAAACGGCAGTTTCTGATGGCTTGGGTTTGTTTGGTGTGTTTACTGGTGCCCTTTCCTATGTGCACCTCTGTGCATCCAGTGAATTTGAGATTAGGCTACAGACCCTTCTGTGACCCTAACCTGGTTAAGCTGGAGTAGAACAGGATTCCTATGCTTTTAATTGTGCTACAGTAAAATTTCACTTCAAATAACGTTTCATTTAATTTATTATACTATAGTTATATTTCACTTCAGATGCAATACAGTACAATATTCATGCAATGCAGTTAGACAGACAAAGGAAACATAGTAATTATTAAACAGAATATTTAACCTCCAGTTACTGTATGGTAATACAAAAAGGAAAAATGCAGGAACTCAGGAGCCAAGCGATGGTGTCCATCAACTTCTATTAAAGATCCCACATTAAAAAAAGCATTTACAGATTAAGTTTCACCTGTAGTTAATAAACTTGCAAATTGGATAAGAGAAAGCAGGGTTTAATTCAGGGCTATATCAACTATACAGATGCAGTGAAAGGTCAGAAGTGAAGAGTGCAGCTGATTGGCCGCACATGCATAGTAAAGCGTGTGTGGGGGGATTAAACTGCACCACCGTGCACCCACTTTACTTACACTGCTTGAGCGCTCACAGTGTGTCAGACTGGAGAGTTGAGCGCACTCGCCTTCCATTCCAATTAAGGAGTTCAACTTATTATAAAGAGCATCATGCCAGTTCGGAGGGGACACGTCGCTCCTCAGAACACCTTCTTGGACACCATCATCCGCAAATTCGAGGGCCAAAGTAAGAACATGGTTTTTAACAGTTGTTGTAATTGTAATTGTAATTGTGATGTGTGATAATAATAATAATAATAATAATAATAATAATAATAATAATAATAATAAAATGTAATCCTGAAATTTACAACTACAGCTTCTAAAGCAATGGTTTATTAGTTGATGCCTAAACATTAAAGTAATTGCATTATGGTCCTTTTAGTGTAAATATCATTTAGAATAATTAATAGTTCTTTCTAAATAATATGATTATGAATAAATGAATAATAAGCCATGAATAATAAGTTCAATGTGAAGTATAAAGATAAAGATATTATTTAAAATGATTATTATGGATTAGTATTTCACATATGAGTTCAAATTGTATTTTGGTAAGAAATCCACTTGTGATATCTGGAAGTAATATTTTGCCTACACAATATTATGAAGCAAGGTAAGAGGAAACAAACGCCTGCACTATACAACCTACCCAGCATATTTTCATTTATATATAATTAATTCAAAAGTATTTTTATTTTATTTATTTAAAAATATATATTTTTAATGGGGGACATGGTGGTGCAGTGGTTAGCACTGTTGCCTCACAACTCTGAGATCCCTGGTTTGATCCCAACCTCACACTCCACCTGTGTGGAGTTTGCACGTTCTCCCATATCTGCATGGGTTTCCTCCCACATTCCAAAGACTGGCATGTTAGGTTGGTGTTTCTAAAGTACCCTTAGCATGTGCAAACCCTATGATCAATTGGCACCCTGTGTCATCAGCTAGGCACTGGCTTTCTCACGACCCTGACTAGGATTAAGTGGATAAGACAACAAATGAATGAATTAATATTTTCCAAGGGCACTTGAACCACTTGAATATTTTATATTCCTTTGATTGTTAGATAAGAAGCCAGATGCAGTGTCATTAAAACTTTGATTCCTTTAATTGTAATTACATTATATTAGTAAATATATCTGATTATCACACAGAACTCATATAGTTCTTTAAATCTGTTTAAATATACCTTGTTACCTTCCTTGTTGACATATGAATCTACAAACATAAATGTATTAATCACGTACTGTCTTGGGCACCCTTGGGCAAGTAACACATTTTATTGATTTTGTAAATGAAAATAGTCAACGCAACCCCTGGACGGAAAAACTCTAAATAGAACATACTTATACCAGTTAAAAACTTGAAATCTTTAAATGTTTGGACACCTTTCCAGGTGATGTTAATGAAAATGTTATTGAAGGTCTTAGATTTCCTTGTTAATAGTTCATTAAAATTTGCCTAAATATGTGAATGTGCATACACATATTGGCACATAAACGAGCCAAAACTTTATAACCACTTGTTCAAACTGACACCCATATGAATGCCTGGGTTTCCCAGCAGAACATTTTCCAGAGCGTCACTCCCTCTACCTGCTTGTTTTCTTAATGCAGTGCATCCTTGTGCCATCACTTCCCCAGGTAAAAGGTGCACACACACCCAACCATCCATGTGATCGAAAACAGGGCTTACTGGACAAGGCAACATTTTACCATTGTTCCAAAGTATAGATCTGACACTGTTGTGTCTACAGTGTACCAGGATTAGCATGGACACTCTGACCATCTGAGGCTATGCAGAGCCATACGCAAGCGGTGATGCACTTTGTGCTGAGAAACATATCAGCATTAACAATTGTCATAGCAGCCCTTATGTTGGTTTGAACTAGAACTGATTGCCTTTGATGTCCTTGCACATCAACGCACCTTGGTTGCCCAATACCCTGTCACCAGTTTGTGGTTTGTTTCTCCTCAGACCACTCTCAATAGGTACTCAGCACTCTTATCTGGGAGGCTTTCAATTTCAGCGATGCACCAACCCAATTGTCTGGCCATAATAATCTGATGCTTGTCAAGGTTACTCAGGTCTTTACACTTGCACATTTCTGCAAAATTAACGAAATCATACATTGGACCTAACCGTTTCCTTACCTTCTAACATATTCCAGATAAACATCTAGATAATTATGTTAACTAGATAAATAGTAATGTTATTTGATCCATGAGTGGTGATAATGTTTTGCCTCATTGGTGTATGTACAACATAGGACACAATAATGCATGAAGTTGAATACTAGGTTGTAATAACCTACACCTAATCTAAGGCAATATATAGCGTTATTAAGAGATAAGAATCTAGTGCTTGCTTAGTCGCTTGGTATAAATCAGAAAAAGTTCTTACTGTTTCATTAAACAGTAAAATTGTTCCAGTGATTAGGAGGGAACTGAACAGTTTTAATACCTGTGCCCCTTCTTAACAGATCGTAAATTCATCATAGCCAATGCACGAGTGGAAAACTGTGCCATCATCTTTTGCAACGATGGCTTCTGCCACATGTGTGGCTACACCAGGGCTGAGGTGATGCAGAAGCCTTGTACCTGCAGCTTCTTGTATGGGCCCCATACAGGTAGGTCAGCTGTGGCCCAGATGACTAAAGCTCTGCTGGGCTCAGAGGAGAGGAAGGTGGAGATCTCCCTGTATCGAAAAGATGGTAAGCCTTTTGCAGCATAACAATTTGAGTGTGCAATATACATCAATGCTGGTACAAACTTGACAAGTTTCTGCAAAATCTGATCATCTATCTTTTGCCAGCACGATTCACAATACTACAAAAACATGAAATCCTCAAATCTTTCTTTCTGCTGTATGAATCGTTCTCCACAAAAATGCAAACAAGCCACTAGTGGTCTAAACACTAGCGAACTCAGACCTTTGGCCCCCTACTGTTTTGTGTGTATTGTAAGTTATCAAATGAAGGATAATATACTGAACTTCTGATGATATTGGAGAATTCATTACATTAGCCTTAGCTTCACATTTCATTTAGTAGGGGTGTATCACCAGCTAAATATAATCCTCTTAAGTCAAATCCCAAATTAGATAAGTAAACTACAAAATGTTGCCCTCTCCTTCAAACAGCAGGGTAACACACAAGGATAATAACACATGAGTGAAAATAAAATGGCAGGAATCCAGTTTATAAGATTAACTGGAGTTTATCAAAAGAGAAAGACACGTTCTTAAATGCTATCATACCAGGTAATGCACAGAGCAGTTTAAAATGTTACATGAATAACTTAAATTCAGACAGGGATGCATTATCATAAAATTATAACTTAAAAATGTAAATAAGAATTTGGATAGTAAAATGAAATAGTTCTAAAATGGGAATTTCTTTATAAAGTTTACAAGTTTAATGAGGTGTAGTAATGATATAAGCAATAACGTCCATAGGGAATTATACTGCATGATTAGAACAGGAAGACACAGAATAGGTACAGATACAGATAGATAATGAAAGATACAGGAAATGTTTCTATCTAAGGCAATGTACAACTCAGCCAACTAAGGGGTGTTTCCTCAAGGGCCCAATAATGGCAGTTTGGCTGAGACAGGATTTGGATTGAGAATCTAAAGCTATAACCTCTAAACCACATCAGTCCTGACAGAAAGTTAGAAAACTAACTTATTTACGGTGCTGTGGTAGCCTAGTGGTTAAGGTACTGGATTATAGATCATAAGGTACAGTGTTGAAATCCCACCTCTGCCAAGCTTCCATTGTTGGGTCCTTGAGCAATACCCTTAACATCTAATTGCTTGGATTATAACACTTAAGATTGTATAGTTGTAAGTCGGTCTGTATAAGGGTGTCTGCCTAGATGTAGATGTTCTTCCTTTGGAAAGCAGCGCCAAGCAAAATGCCAGGCTTATTTACCAATTGGGAACGCCCAGTCTTCACAAGTGTAAACACTTGGTGCATAATTGTTCACTTACAAATCAGAGCTTTAGCACTATAAAAAGGCTACAGATGTGCACAGCTATGTACCAGGCATGCAAAGCATGCCAACCTTGGTCCATACAACACTGACCTTCTAATTACATTCTTGGACACACTACACCAGAGCAGCCCAGGTATGTTGTCATTTGAGACAACATGAGTTTCCACTGGGTTGCTATGGTCATCTTGTTCATCAACCACCCACAATTTTATCATTCTATACCTCCCACTGTATTCTCCGTTCAAAAACCCAACTGAAAAGTTTTTGTAAGCAAGGAGATGGAAAGCATATGACCACCATCCCCTTACACACCAATGGAGATTCATGTGGGGAAGTTGATGCGAGACCTTTTGTTGTCTGGATCTGTCACTCCACAAGATTCCTTTACCACTTTTAGCCCAACTGAACATTGCTTGTGATGTAGACGAGGTGCTGTGGCTTGACCAAAATAGAAGGCAGGGCACAGTCTAATTTATTTTTTGTTACATGCTTCATAGAATTTACTTTTTTGCATTCAAACTTTTAGTTAATCGACTATATTATTGATTTACTTTTTTTTTTTTAAGAAAATCCTTTCTCACTGAAGGTTTTCCTAGTTTTCTCATATTGGGTATGTAAAATGTTACATACAAAAAACTATTGTTGCATGTGTTTATTTTTATGGATTGGAATACATATATTTCAGCCTATTGTAACGATCTATATGATGTCATTTGTCATTTTGATGCAAAAATACGTAAACATGTTTTGAACACAGTGTTTGCTTCTGCTATAGTTTTGCATTTTGTGTTTTGTGTTTAGAGGTTTAAAAAAATGAGCCAACGATTCAGTGCGTGAAGATGTAAGAAAAACTATAATTGACAATATGATATACAGACTGGTGCTATACTGCTAAGTGTTGTAAAACTACATATATTTGACATAAAACTGAAGCAAGATACAAGAGCAGAACGTAGTGATATATTCATTCCCATAAGAAGAATGTATGGTCAGAAATAAATCTGTTTTGTTCCATTTGCAACATACTGTATATTTCCAAGAAGCCGTGTAGTGATATCATGAAATTCTGATTTAAATCTCAGTCATCTTAAAAGGATCATTTCAATTGTCCACATTTTTTTAATTTACTTACCTCACTTTAGTTACCTCACAAATCTTTGCATACATAATGAAGTGGCACTAACTGACCTATTCTCAATATATAGGCTCAAAGACACCTGTGATTGGCTAGTGACATTTTTATGATGGGGAGAATGGAAAGACAATAACCAGTTAAGCTCTCTTTGACACCAGTGGCTAAGCATTATGTTTTATAAACTGATGGGCAATATACAGTACTGTGCAAAAGTCTTAGGCTAGATTAGATATACTATTGTTTTAGAAATGATATAATGATCATATTTAATTATTTTCTCAGTCTCTTTATTGGAATACAACCAGCAAATACAGGAAATATGTATGTAGTATACAAACTGGGGAAGACATTAGAAAAAACAACAGCTTCTTTAGGCTACAGAGGCACGACTTTAGAACTTACACTTGAGCAAAAGCAGCATCCGGGAGCTTCATTGAGGTGATCCTTCTACAGTTTGAAGAAGCTTGATCATGAATGATCTTTTTGAAAGGGTAGCAGCCAAGAAACCACTTTCTGGAAGAGGAACACGGTGAAAAAGTTACGATATGCTAAAGCTCACAAAGACTGGAATAATGATTAGTGGAAAAGAGTATTATGGAGTGACAAATCCAAGTTTGAAATGTTTGGGTTCAGTTGTGGACAATATGTTACAATATATGATCATTATACCACTACAAAAACAACAAATCTAATGATTCTCTAAGACTTTTCCACAGTACTGTAAATACTCTACTCTTTCAGGCCCTGACTATTGTGACAGTCAATTGTGAGCACCCATGAGTTCATGCATATAGAAAAGTCAGTTGCTCTATGATGTTTCATGACCAGCAAGCACATGTTCACTTTCACCCTCCCAAACTGGAAACTATAGTGCAAAAGAAGACAATAAACTAGTGGACATGTATTTGCAAAGATGAGATTTATTGCTGTTGTTTTAATGAATTACTAGAATGTATTCATAAACTAGTAAGAGTGAGAGATAGCATTTTTTCAGCTAATTGGCTGGAGATTTACTGGAGAGCATTGGTAGTAACTACTCTTTATATTCTGATAATAATTTTATTTGCTATAGTTAGACTGAATAATGACTACAGCCATCCTAGATAGTCGATTATTCATTCCTCCTCACTTGTACAGCACAGCACCCCATATCCATTCACAATTTAAATGTAATTAATTAGACAGTTCTGAACAATAACACTGGGAATTCTTTAAGTTGAATTCTTACAGAATTGCACTTTTTCTTCCATAATTACACACATTTTCTGGCTCATTTCCTCAAAACTCTAAGCACAAAACCACAAACACAATGCAAAACTGTACAGGTCACTAGCAAAAGTAAACCCTACATTCAAATTCACTTTCCAAAATGAATTTTGGCATCAAAATGACACACCATCATATGAATAGATTTATCCACCAACCAACAACACGAACTTGCTCAACACAAAATACTGCTAGAAATTTCTTATCAGTGTTATGCCTCTTGCATATTTCAGTGTTTCCAGTGTTTCACTGTAACCAGTTGTAAAAGCTTGTCAAAACAATTTAGTATTTTGGAAGACATACTGTATATTTTACAATACATGTAACAGTTTCATACCCAACAGGAAAAAACAGTGGAGAAAAAAGTGGCTAATTATTATTTTTTTCTTCAAAAATCTAAACGGCAAAAGACAAATGCAAACTGTAAGAAGAAGAAAAAATCTGGCTGCCTATTGCCTCCTATTGTGGTCTGGCCATGCTGTTTTCCCTGGTTAAATAGCAGGGAAAGAATCTTCTGGAGTAATGGATCCAGTTACAGAAATCCCTGATATCACCTTCATCACATGCATCCTCCATTGTTTGGTGAAAAGAATGCAAAGTGTATGGAGCACAAACTGAACGTAGAGGGCACCAGAAGACCCACACATACAGTGGTGCTTGAAAGTTTGTGAACCCTTTAGAATTTTTGATATTTCAGCATAAATTTTACCTATAACATCATCAGATTTTCACACAAGTCCTAAAAGTAGATAAAGAGAACCCAGTTAAACAAATGAGACAAAAAAATTATTCTTGGTCATTTATGTATTGAGGAAAATGATCCAATATTACATATTAGTGAGTGAAAAAGTATGTGAACCTTTGCTTTCAGTATCTGGTGTGACCCCCCTGTGCAGCAATAACTGCAACTAAACATTTCCTGTAACGGTTAATCGTCCTGCCACACCGCTTGGAGGAATTTTAGCCCATTCCCTCCTACAGAACAGCTTTCGCTCTGGATGTTGTGGGTTTCCTCCTCACTTAACTGCTCGCTTCAGGTCCTTCCTCCACAACATTTCGATTGATTAGGTCCGGACTTTGACTTAAGCCATTCCAAAACATTCACTTTATTTCCTTAGAATTCTCTGATATAATTCAGAATTCATTGTTCATCAATGGATGGCAGAGACGTTCTGGCCCAGATGCAGCAAAACATACCCAACCCATGATACTACCATACCACCACCATGTTTCACAGATGGGAATGTTTCTTATGCTGGAATGCAGTTTTTCCCCTTTCTCCAACAATAATGCTTTTTTTTTAAACCAAAAAGTTTCTTTTTGGATCCATCATTTCCACAAAACATTCTTCCCAATGCCTTCTGGCTCTGGTCCACTTGATCTTTAGCAACTGCAGATGAGCAGCATGTTCTTTTTGGGAGAGCAGTGGCTTCTCCTTGCAACTCTCCATGTACAACCATTGTTGTTTTCATGTTCTTCTGATGGTGGGACTCATGAACATTAACTTAAGCCATGTGAGAGAGGCCTTCATTGCTTAGAAGTTAACCCAATGGTCCATTGTGACCTCGCCACACATTTACATGGCCTTGCTCTTGGATTGAATCTTTGTTGGTCGACCACTCCTGGGGAGGGTACATGGTCATATGAATTTTCCTCCATTTGTCCACAATCTGTCTGACTGTGATTGGTGGAGTTTCAACTCGTAAGATGGTTTTGTAACCTTTTTCCAGTCCTGATGATCATCAAAAACTCTTTTTCTGACCTCTCAGAAATCTTCTTTGTTCATGCTATGATACACTTCCACCAACCGTGTTGTGAAGAGCAGAACTTTTGGGGTGCCCACTCACACTGATTGTCATCCCACTGATTGAAAACAACCTGACTCCAGTTTCACGTTCAAATTAACCCTGCCCTAATCTTAGAGGTTCCATACTTTTGCCATTCACTAATATGTTACTATTTGATTCATTTTCCTTAAGAAATAAATTACCAATTATCATAATATATGTTTGTTTCATTTGTTTAACTGGGTTCTCTTTATTCTACTCCTTAGGACTTTGTGGTGAAAATCTGATGATGTTTTAGGTCGCATTTATGCCATTGAATGCATAAGTATCAAAATTCAAGGGCGCCCACAAACTTTCAAGCACCACTGTAGACTGTACTCTTCTGCGCCAGAATCAGGGAACTATTGGTGCCAATTAAAACAATAGCTTATATTAACAGTGCCGGTTAACTCAACACACTCCAATAACCACAAGACTCCCCCCCTCATCAGAGGTGGGATACTAACTTGAGTTGGCTCAGCACTGGAAAGTAGGTGTTCTACTACTGAGTCCACTTTGGTTCATAATCCCAGTAAGAACCCAAATACATTTGTTTCGTACCCATTTCTTTGGTGCTGTAATGGTGTTTCTGTTTTCCGTTTATTGTATGTGTGGGTCTGATATATTCCAGTGTTTTAAGTATAACCACACTTATAATAATGGTATATATCGTAAAGCACTTTGCTATTTCGCCAAGCAAGTGAATCTCAGGCTGACTGACCATCAGCAGGGGAAGGAAATGCGTGATGTCTGGGGAATCAGAGGACAGCTCTTAAGGCTTTAAATCCCACTGGTAAATTTGTTTTCATATGGTGCTTATGGTATTATGAAAACAATATCCGCTCCTCTTTGGTATTAACCTTTCTGACCTTTGATAGTTCCGTCCTTGGTCCAAAACAACCAAACTCTCCCTGTTGAGTTAAGCTTTTATTTTGCAATGATATCTCTTGGGTACTTAGATCTTTAATCCTCTCTCTCAATGTTCTCATGATTTAAAGAAGGTTTAGATAACCAACACAGTTGTGCAATTGGTGCAGTATCTGACATGACAGGATGCCTTCAGCATGTCTACTCATAGCTAACTGCAAATGATGAAGTAAGGTAGGGAGATATGTAACTCAGAAACAAGATGGTACAACAGGATGAGCTATACCATAACAGACACTGGTGAATGAATGAATTATTTATAAGACATATATACATATATATATAGATATAATCTATTAGATTATATATATATATATATATATATTAAATATAATTTACCAGGAATCTTTTAATAATCATTGTTTACTTGGTTGTAGGTGTGGATTCAATCAAGATAATTTGTGTGACCATTTCTTTCTGCATGAAACTAACATTGAATAGGGCTGATTTAACATGCTAAGGAGGGTTTGTTTCAAAAGATTGTTTCAGATGTGAGTTCTACTCAACGGACATATGATTCATTCACACTGATTTCTAAAATGTGAAAAAACAATGTCCTGTCCTCATTTCCAGTTCTATAATTAACTGGTCCTATATTCCTTCTTCTTCTAATCGGCTTCTCCCATTTATCAGGGGTCGCCACAGCGAGTGAAACTTTTCCACCTCACCCGTCCTCCGCATCAACTTCCCTGCATATCTCATTTACCACAACATATAACTCCTCTTACGTCTTCCCTTTGTCTCTCCTCTTGCCTGCAGCTCCATCTTCAACATCCTCCTACCATCTATCACTAACCCTCCTCTGCACATGTCCAACCATCTCAGAATTTTTTGTCTCCCCAATTTACCAACCTCTGCTCTCCCTCTGATTATCTCAGTCCTAATCCCTTTCCATCCTGGACACACTCCTAAAGAGAACCCAACATCTTAAGTTCCTGTCCCACCTCCAGCCTGCTTCCTGCCTCTTGTCAGTGCCACAGTCCTCTACCCCATACAACAAGGTGGTCTTCACTACTCTCTTAATAAATCTTTCCTTTCACTTTTGCTGGTCCCCCCCCCTATATATCGATTGTCAAATTCTAAAACTCAGGCTGGTTTTCCTTACAAGTGATATTAAACCATACGTTTCCATCAGCCCAACTTGCCTATGTGCACATATTTTGTACAGAGAAAGTTGTTACTACAACGCTTTCCACACTAAATTGAACGTGGCAGCGTGGACTCCTTATAGTATGGGTCCACAAAGAATGGAGCCCGCCGGTTGGAAATATGAGCTAGCATCATACTTGGATCAGTTTTTATGTACTGGGGGCCCTCTAGTGGAATTGATTTAGATTTTAAACATATTGCTGATATGAGGCGTGCTTATGAAGCGGTTTTAAGGTATTTATTGACGCAGAAGGCTCTTGGCTAAAGTTCCCCGCCTTTGAATGTCTTAAATTATACATTAAAAAAATAATGGCCAGGATTTATACGTGGACATCTCTAACATATCTATTTTAAAATTTAACCGAGGACAATTCTAACCAGTCCTCTACCACTCACTAACCCCCTGAATCCTCCAACATAAATGTTTTATATTTCTGTGCAACTTTGATTCACGATATTATCTGTTTTTTTCATACAGAGTGTGTTTTCCCGTGCCTTTGATGACGTGGTAAACCAGTGAAAAACGAGGATGGGCTAGTCATTATTTTATTCTGAATTTTGAGCTGGCGGACCAGCAGTGGAGCAAACAGCTAAGAGCTCATTATCAAAGGGGCGCAACCTCATACTCTCATTCCATGGCTGCTCAAGTGCTTTAAGGCTATTCATTTTGGTTTCCATTTTGAAATACTCACTCACCTTTCCATATAACCCCAGCTTAATCTAGTCAGGGAGGGTTCAGGGAGAAAGCACGGTCTACTGTTACACAGGACATTAGAGGGGACCATTCTTGACAGGGCACAGGCACCACACAGCAGGAGGTTACAACAGTACGAATTTAAGAACTAACCAAAAAACGGAAAAAATGTACTTTGAGTTTTTTCATACAAAACTGTAAATTGCTTGACAGTTTTATTTGTGAATTTTCACAGTTTTTGACCAGGAAGTCCCGTTCTACTATGAAGTTGTGAATGGGACGTTTGGCCACTTCATGTTCTACTGTCCAATGTCACAGTACGTTGTATCCTGGGTATGCCACTTGTAATAATTTCCACTGTAAAGCTGTAAGGGGGGAATTTCTGAAAATATTCTTATCTACAAATTGGGGGCCACTGCAAAAACGTTTGGAACCATGATTAAATTTGTTTAATTTTCCAATGAACAGACATTAAATCAACCTCTGCAGAAAACACCTTCAGTCAGTTTGAGGTCAATTAAAGTCACATATATTTCCTATAGCATTTGTTACAATGGAGCATTGTCTCTAGCAGCCTTTTAGATATCTTCTATGTCCAATGAGGCCAATCCCAATTTGGGCAAGTCTATGGCAACGTGGAAAGGAAAACTTCCTAAAAAATGTTATAAGCAAGAAACTGTGAGGACCAAAACTTAAATGGAACCCATCCTTCTGGGGCAGCTATTTGATAATGTAAAGAATTACTAAGTTAATTTAATTTATAAGTTCATAGTAATGTTTAGTAAACATAGACCTAAATAATATTAACAGAGGGAACATTTTAAAATAGCATAAATATAATAAGGTTACTAAATAACAGGTAATCTAAACATTTTAGAGAAAATGAAATATTGAGTTGTAATAAAATAAAGAATATAAAAGCTGTAACATAAGACAGATAGTGAAAAGAATATCAATAGCATGGAGGTGTTCTGAGGTTCTAACCTCATAAAAGCTTTAGTGGGTCATCTGTGCCTCATCTGTACCTTTTCTTTCCTGTCCCAAATTTTCATATTTTTGCACAGTAAAAATGTCATGTTTCCCTGCAAAGTCCGGGTTCTTTTACATGTAAATTTAAAAACATTACATTTTCAAATCAACTTTAACTCTAAATAAAATTATACCTCTATATCAATATGTGTTTTTAACTGATGTTGATTTATTTTGGTAAAAGTCTTTCTGTCCCTGTTTAGCTTGCAGGTGCAGTTCAGGCTACCCGACCCTTGTTGCAAACTCTCTGAGCAGTAACCTAGCGTCTCTTGAATGAATGATGCTGATTTGGGTCTCATGTGCAAGTGCCACCATGGGCCCATGATCATGGCCCTGGACAAACTACTGTCCCGCCTATCCAAGCGTACTGCACTCAGGGGGGCCCACGTGCCCGCGTGGTATAACGAACCAACTCTGGAATCCTCATCAACGATTTCCATCACGCATCATCACCATCTCAACTACCACCCCGAGGGCATGTTACAGGAGTCCCTCATGGCTTCACTGCCCGAAGAACTCACCCTCCACTGCCAAGCATGTCCCCACAGTCGCCTCCATATGAAAGTCTGTGTAGTGCACGGAACCTCCCTCACCAATGACTTCAGCTGGGACAAAAAATGCCCATCAAGGCCACACAGCACAGGTGAGGGTGGGTGACTGTGGTGCCCCTGTTGCAGTGGTAGTAACTAGCAGTCAAGTTTTACATATGGTGGCATAGTCCTTGAGATTTTTAAAATGACTCTTGGGGCGTATCTTAGAGACAAATGAGGGACATCTCCTGGTCATGTGTATAACGTCTCCATGGTTTCCACTAGGAAGTAACCATGTGGCATATTTTGAACCTCACCCAAGCATACAACAGAATGTACTACTTCCACAAAGAAAGGGGAATTTCATTTATCAGCATATCAAGTAATTGCTTAACAAGTTCATATCACGCAATTGTACTTTATGGGATTATCATCATTAACATCACTCTCACACACAGCCAATTATATAGTGTCATATAGTTATATCTACTTTAGACTCTACTATATCTTTGCAGTCTGATGGAGGAGTCTGGGTTGGCATGTCGAACAGACCTGCCTGCCTGCAACTGTGCAAAGTTGTAAAAATTTTTGTGGGAGAGTAATAATTGCAATGGAGTTGTTTTTTCATGATTGGCCTAGGCCCCTGGTTCCAGTGAAGAAATATATCTGATGATTCAGGATACCAAGACATTTGGCCAATTGTATGCTTCCAACTTTGAACAGTTTTGGGGAAGGCCCTTTTTCTGTCTGTGGCCTTTCTTTTTCTTTCCCAGTGTACAAAGCAAGTCAATAAAGCTGGTTGGATGAGTTTTTAGTGTGGGAAGAGCCTGACTGGTCCTCAAACAGAACCCTGACTCAACCCCACCCACACTTTGGGCTGATATCTAGAATGGAAGGTTGCGAACCATCGGCTCTTCATCCAACATCAGTGTCGATCCATTGCGCTAATGTTTTCCTGGATGAATGAGCAAAACATTCCCACAGCACAGCCCCAACTGTTGGTAGAAAACCTTCCCCTAGTGTAGGTGCAAAGGGAGACCACTCCATATTAAATGCCCATGAAATTTTGAATGGGATGACATAAAAGCTCCTGGGTGTATGTGCCCCAAGACTTTTTGTCCATATGCTCCCTACTATCACTTCTAGAACTTACAAAAAGTTTATTGGAATGACTGAGAAGCTAGCAGTTTTGCAAAATGTGTACCAAAGAGAACAACCCATACAGGTGCAAACAATGTTGACAACGTCTTGTATCCTGTCCGTTTGGTGCAGTGCTTGCAATCGTAAAGCCAGTTTGCCTAACTCCTACATCAGACTCAGACCTGGTACGGTTTCGCATGTTTTTAAACCGTACATCCCTTATCAACACCACCTAATCGACTTCAAACCAGATCCCTTGGTCACTCTTCCTCCGCGATATTGATAATTATTGCTCCTTGCAAGCTGATAGACCGCACACACACTGTGACTGAAAAAGTCACTCAGGTGGGGAGTAACTACTCGCTTACACTTGTTGTTAATGATCATTTTTCAGTTATACCTAAAGTGGGGCTTAAAAGTTTGTGAACCCTTTAGAACCCTTTTATTTCTGCATGAATATGACCTACATCATCATCAGATGTTCACACAAGACAATAATGAAGATAAATATAACCCAATTAAACAAACAAGACAATACTTGAGACAACAGACTACTATATAATATGCTTCACACTAAAGAAATATGTATCCTGCTATCATGCAATCTTGGCTTTTCATACTACAGTGCAATTTGTTTACTATTCATGATTACTCACATAAGATGTGGAGTTTAGGAACAAATATATAACCATACTACATGGCATAACTTTTAATACTTGATTACAATTAAAAGCAAGCACTTTAAGTAGAAACTTAAACTTCCACTTTTACTGGAGTAATTTTTAGTATTATCTTAATTTTCACTAAAGTATCATTTATGATTTGTAATGAAAAACATGATATTCAATTCAAGAAAAATGCAAAGCAGAAGCATTTTCATTAGTGGTCTCAGACTTTTGGCCCCCACTCTATATCCATATATCTGCAATATCATCTCTCTGCTTTTCCCTTCTCCTGCTGAGTAAGTGCCGACATAGTCAGCAAGTCATAGTCATGTTGTCCTTTTAGGGGAGAACTTAGGGTGTTTCCAGGCCAAGTTTTGGCCATATGGTCAGTGCTGTTCACAGTGGAGAGAAACTCCAAATTAAACAAATTATGAACTGGACCAAATGGTGCCCAAATATACATCTTATGGATCATCTATACAACCAGTCAGCTGATTTGTCATGTTGCTTCCTTGATTTAACTGTGTCTGAAAGGGCTACTGAGTGAAGAAATCATATTAATTAAAGTCTAGAGAGAGACTGGAAGAAGGTCAGGCTACCAGCTGTAATTACAACTCACTGCTAATGAGATTGTATACACATACACATCTCAATTCTCAAACCCTATATGGAGACTATGGACAAGGTTTTAGTGATTATAGAAGAAAACTGACTTCACTTAATATAAAAAGGCATTGTTCAATTCAAGTCTTTGATTGATAAGCTTAATTTCACACTAAAATTACAAGTACTTGCATCCCTGTGTTTATGACTATGTTGTGCCCTTATCCCTTTCCCGACAGTTTTCCCCAGTAATGCCTGATGTGATTGTCAAATACACAGCAAAGACCACAATACCTTGAATACTCAATACGGAATAGCGCTAAATCCTTCAGGGTCCTGGGTCCTCTCGTCAGCTAACTGTTACATATTCATGTTGTCCTCTTTGGCAAACAGTGGATATGCTTTGTCTTCTTAACTGGGAGATAATAAATACAAATTAGATTAAGATAATTAGAATAAGTACTCTTTCATAGGTTGAGAAAGTTTGTATATAATTGCACTTTGTGTAACTGAATTCTAAAGCATAAATAAAGAATACCGTCTAACCTTGTTCTCGTTATCTCGCCAAACTCATCTCTCGCCACCTGTGATGGCAGGACGGATATCCCTCCACGCACTTTACCTCGAAAAGCCACCAACCTCGGCTCTCGCCCTTGAAATTCTTGAAATATGATAATTCTTGAAATATGATCTTGCCAGCAATGAAATTCTACCCCACTAAGCAGCCAATTTTTCAGCCGACCGGTCGGTAGGTGTGACTTTAATTGTACTGACAGGGTCGGCTTCCCTGCTCTTTCCTCAGCTGGCAGCTCACTTTGGTGGTGGATCTTGAACCTGCTCACTCTGATGCTTGTCTGGCTGCTAATTGTTATTGCTCCGTTGATGTGTTAATCTCATCGTCAGTCATTTAGTACATGTTTATGTACATAGTATATGCGATTTTAAACACTGCTCAGTAAAACACATTATGTCAGCATCAGGTATGAATGTCACTGTCTTTGTCTGATTTTGTGACCTCGTTAAGTCACCAAACTCGCCTCTCGGCAAAAAAAGCTGTGAAACAGAGGTAGGCGAGATAACAAGGTTTGACCATATATTAATAATTGTTGTTAAAGATAAGATTATTTCTGGAATGCAGTAGTAGTTTTATGGTATTTTCTTTCTTTCCAGGAAATGAATAAACACATTCACTGAGATAAGTAGATAGCACTAAGTCGTACTCAAAGAGATGCAAGTCATTTTAAACAGAGTTCCTCAGTTTAGAAACAAAGGCACCTTTTTATTTATGCATTTTCTCTGGTTCAGGTATTGTCTCTGGGTGATGATGTCCTTCCCGAGTACAAGCTCCAGACTCCCCGCATCCATAAATGGACCATCCTGCACTATAGTCCCTTCAAGGCTGTGTGGGACTGGGTTATTCTGCTGCTGGTCATCTACACGGCCATCTTCACACCATACTCAGCCTCCTTCCTGCTCAGTGATGAGGAGGAAGCTGAGATGCAACGCTGTGGATATTCTTGCAGTCCTCTCAATGTAGTGGATCTCATTGTGGACATCATGTTTGTTGTTGACATTGTCATTAACTTTCGAACAACATATGTCAATACAAATGATGAGGTGGTCAGTAAGCCTGGACACATCGCTGTGCACTACTTCAAGGGCTGGTTCCTTATTGACCTGGTGGCTGCCATCCCATTTGACCTACTTATCTACCGCTCTGGAGAGGAGGTGAGAAGGTTCCAGTTTGGTCGCCAAGATTACTACAGTACATAAGTTCACGTTCAAAAATGTAATTAAGCTTTAAAAATGCCATTCTTCTTTCCTCACCAGACAACAACTCTGATTGGTCTGCTGAAGACAGCTCGACTGCTGAGACTGGTGCGTGTGGCACGTAAACTGGACCGGTACTCAGAGTATGGAGCAGCAGTGCTCTTCCTTCTTATGTGTACCTTTGCACTGATTGCACACTGGCTGGCCTGCATCTGGTATGCTATAGGGAACGTAGAGAGAAGTGGGCCGTCTAGAATTGGCTGGCTGGACTCTCTGGGAGATCAACTTGGCAAGCCATATAATCACACAATTCCAGGTTCAGGACCATCCATTAAAGACAAGTATGTCACTGCTCTCTATTTCACCTTTAGCAGCCTGACCAGTGTGGGCTTTGGAAACGTCTCACCAAACACAAACTCTGAGAAGATCTTCTCCATTTGTGTAATGCTCATTGGTGGTGAGTTTCTAATTTGGTACCTACTATGATTTAAATTCCTTTTTGATCAATCGTCAAGACCAGTATCTCTCTGGTCCTTCCTTTAGCTTTCTTATGATCATAACCCAGAACCCATAGCTGAATGTGTATGACTTGTTCACTGTAAAATGTAATTTGTTTTCAACCTGTTAAACACTTTCTCTACAGCACTGATGTATGCCAGCATTTTTGGAAACGTGTCTGCTATTATCCAGAGACTGTACTCAGGAACCGCTCGCTACCATACTCAGATGCTGCGGGTGCGAGAGTTCATTCGCTTCCACCAGATCCCCAATCCACTCAGGCAGAGACTGGAGGAGTATTTCCAGCATGCTTGGTCCTACACAAATGGCATTGATATGAATGCAGTGAGTACTATTTCTGTTTGTAAATTGGTTGTTTTACCAATATAAGTATTTAGTCAGCCACTGATTGTGCAAGTTCTCCTACTTAGAAAGACGAGAGAGGTCTGTAATTTTCATCATAGGTACACTTCAACTATGAGAGACAAAATGAGAAAAACAAAATCCAGGAAATCACGTTGAAGGATTTTTAAAGAATTTAATTGTAAATCATTGTGGAAAATAAGCATTTGGTCACCCACAAACGAGCAAGATTTTTGGCTCAAACAGACCTGTAACTTCTTCTTTAGGAAGCTCTTCTGTCCTCCACTCGTTACCTGTATTAATGGCACCTCTTTGACCTCATTATCGGTATAAAAGACACCTGTCCACAGCCTCAAACATTCAGACTCCAAACTCAACCATGGCCAAGACTAAAGAGCTGTTGAAGGACACCATGAAAAAAAACTGTAGACCTGCACCAGGCTGGGAAGAGTGAATCTACAATAGGCAAGCAGGTTGGTCTGAATAAATCCCAAGAACACCATACCTACTGTGAAGCATGGGAGCGGAAACATCATGCTTTGGGGCTGTTTTTCTGCAAAGGGGACAGGACGACTGATCCGTGTTAAGGGAAGAATAAACGGGGTCATGTATCGTGAAATTTTAAGCCAAAACCTTCCATCAGTGGGAGCATTGAAGATGGAACGTGGCTGGGTCTTCCAGCATGACAATGATCCCAAACACACTGCTTGAGCAATGAAGGAGTGGCTCCATAAAAAGCATTTCAAGGTCCTGGAGTAGCATAGCCACTATCCAGACCTCAACCCCATAGATAATTTGTGGAGGGAGTTGAAAGTCCGAGTTGCCCAGCGACAGCCCCAAAACATCACATCACATCTGCATAGAGGAATGGGCCAAAATACCAGCTACAGTGTGTGCAAACCTGGTGAAGACGTACAGGAAACATTTGACCTCTGTCATTATGTTAGGTTATGTTACAAAGTATTGAGCTGAACTTTTGTTATTGACCAAATACTTATTTTCCACCATTATTTACAATTAAATTCTTAAGAAATACTACAATGTGATTTCCTGGATTTTTTTTTTTCATTTTCTCTCTCATAGTTGAAGTGTACCTATGATGAAAATTACAGACTTTTTTGCCCCACTGTAAAGGTCAGAGTATCTGAACCTCTAGGAGTTTTTTTGCCTTTAAGTTGTACTATTAAGTTGTGCCTTTAAGGACATCTGACAACTGCAATTTAATTAATAAGTAATAATAAATATCTCTATTGATGGAGCCCAGTAGTGAAACTGATTTGTTTTTCTTTCCATTGTTGACTTTCATCCTTGAACAGGTGCTTAAAGGCTTCCCCGACTGCTTACAAGCAGATATATGTCTGCATCTCAACCGCAATCTGCTGCAGAACTGCAAAGCCTTCAAAGGTTCTACCAAAGGGTGTTTACGCGCTTTAGCCATGAAGTTTAAGACAACCCACGCACCACCAGGAGACACTTTGGTCCATTCAGGCGATGTCATAACAGCCCTTTATTTTATCTCCCGGGGTTCCATTGAAATCCTAAGAGGAGATGTGGTGGTAGCCATCCTGGGTAAAGTTGGTATTTTTAAATGCTTATGAAAGCTTTGTTCAAATATTTTGGTTGAATCATTAGCATTAGGTATGTTGTCTGTTTAGGTTTAATCCTGATCATATAAACCCATGGTAGTAATGTACTATTTGTGTGATATAACTTTGTAGGAAAAAACGATATATTTGGAGAACCTGTTAACTTGTACGCCCGGCCTGGAAAGTCCTGCGCCGACGTGAGAGCGCTGACCTACTGCGACCTGCACAAGATCCAGAGAGAGGACGTTCTAGAAGTGCTGGACATGTATCCGGAATTCTCAAACTTCTTCTGGAACAACCTGGAAATCACCTTTAATCTTAGAGAAGTATGGTTCCTGAATGAAATGATTCAAATTGAAGAAATAATTCACATTATATCAGTAACACTTGTAAACAGATGATATTGAGAAGAAGCCAAGACATTTTAAATGTTTTCCCACCTTTATTGCAACAACAACAACAAAAAGCCTTTTGCAGGTCTCCATTTTCCATAATCTTGTTCTGTATTCATAAAGATTCTTAGTGCTAAGAGTTGCCTCTAGTGACAAAATTATAAGAAAAAGGAGTTAGGAGTAGAGAGGAGGACATGGTCTCCAAATAACAGTGAGATAATCAAATTCTACCTTTTAGATCATGCAGGAATAATGTTTGTGGTTGGCCTTATTAGAGATGTGCTCACATCTCCTATCCAGTGCAACAATGCCATAATGATTGAAATGAATGCTACATCTGAACCAACTCCACCACTTAAACCAGTGTTTCTCAATCCTGGTCCTGGCGCCCCACCGCTCTGAACAATTTAGCGCTTCTCTTGTTTAAACACACCCACTATAACTCAATAATGGGCTTGTTAATGAGCTGAGTAGTTGGATCAGGTGTGTTGGGAGGAGGAAAACACTAAAACAAGCAGAGCGGCGGGGCACTAGGACCAGGATTGAGAAACACTGACTTAAACAGACATGGCAGCAATCAAAGTAACTGAAAAGAGCGAGACGCATTTTCTCCAGTTAACAGGCTCTCCAAAAAGAACATTGCTGCTCATCCCGTGGCATGCCGGTAAGCCAGTCGGCTCTTTTTGTGAATAAAACCAAAACAGTTTGGTTTAAATGAGAAGTGTTATGTCTGGATAAAGAAAAACACTGCATTCCAACATAAGACCCTTATCCCATCTGTGAAACATGGTGGTGGTAGTATCATGGTTTGTTCCTGGCAACAATGAAGTGAATGTGGGTCATGCGACCATAAGCATGTAAGTTGTTCTAAGAAAGACCAAAGTTAATGTTTTGGAATAGCCAAGTCAAAGTCCTGACCTTAATCCATAATAAATATTGTGGAAGCAGTTCATGTGAAAAAAACCTACAAACATCCCAGCGTTACCAGAAACGTTAGTTACAGTTATTGCTGCGTAAGGGGGTCACATCAGATGCCGAGAGCAATGGTTTGCATACTCTTCTACTCACAGATATCTAATATTGGATTATTTTCTTCAATAAATAAATTAGCAAGTGTAATATTTTTGTCCCATTTATTTAGCTGGGTCCTCTTGATCTACTTTTAAAAATCTGATGGACTATTGTGAAAAGCCGATGTTGTTTTAGGTCATATTTATGCACAAATATAGAAAGTTCACAACCTTCCAAGGACCACTGCAGGTCATCCCAGTGTTGTGCATTTCAATGGTGGGAATGATCCAGTCAGTTAGGAAGTGTATTAAGACTTGTTGGAACTGACAATAAAAATCATATAGCTATATTAAACCTCTGCTTATCTCTTCAAATAGTCTAGAATTACTTCTGAGTCATTAAAGAGTGAGGAATCAGGAAAGACCTGCCTGAAAAATCATGTAAACAGACCAAGACTCTCCTCCCATCATAGTATTGATAAAGGTACTGTACCTTATTGCATTAATGAGAAAGTAATTACAGTTTTGTTGAGTGCTATGTGTAATAATCCAGTACCAGTTGAGTAATTCTGCCGAATGGGTGCCATTTGCTTGTTGTAACTCTTAAAAAATTTAACTTCATTTTCTATAGTTTTTCAACACTGAGTATTTAGTTTAGATTGACCTTCCCAGTCACAGTTACAGTATCATCAAAAATAGAGGAAAAAATAAGAGAGAGAGCTTACTTTTGGTCTTCAGAAGATCCAGATGATACAACGTCCTATTGAACATGTGACTTGTGGTATGTTCCATAATTTTCAGAAGAGGAAATATGTTAGGGTAACAGGACTCCGTGAAAACCTGGGAACATGACCAAAATATGTACTTTAAAGTAAATTATGATGGATTTCTTATAAAAAAATATTTAAGGCATAGATGGGATAGGGAGACACAACAACAAAAAGATTTCTAAAGGATTTTAATCATTATATTCATGGTAAAATATAATGTTAGACACTAGCGACAGCTAACAAGTACTATTTTTCAGTGTTATAGGTAGTTTTTTATTAATGTTTTAAATTATATATCTTAAATTTGCAATTGCATCACTGAGCAGGACACTTTGCTTAATAATAAAATGTTTTTTCTACACTTTATTATATTAATTATTAGTACGTGGAATTTCCTTGGGAACGAAACGGCACCCATTTGGTGGAGTGGCTCAGTTACATATGACAGTCTAATTTCCACATTGTTCACAAAGACAAGAGTGCAGTATAACTGACAGCAATGTTGGTTCAAATACATTTTAATTAATAAATTATGTATTTTACTTCCATTCAATTACCTGTGGTCTGCTCACTGTTATTAGATGACGTAATGACGGCAGAGACCAAATTCAGCCAAACGACACCACTGATCCAGAGAGACAGGCAGCATGAGAACAAACAACACAAAGTTCAAGACTTGGATTTCCCATCATCTCACCCTAGCAGTGATGAAGAAGATGAAGCCAGAGAATCCTTCTTTCAGAGTGAAAATCCTGGCTTCCACATTGGCAAACTAAGAGAGCACACCAGCTGTAACCTCTCAGGTACCAACTGTTGTTTGTCCTGCTGACTGAGACTGTTTGCACAGTGTTTGTATATTTGTTAAAACAACACATTGGGGAAAATCCAGATGCTTTACCATCATTATTAATACCTTAAACCAGGAGCTTTTTCAGGGGTCTCCAATATCTTCAGTTTCTGGCGAGAGAGTCATGAGCATCAGTATCGACAGGTTCCCAGCCACAGCATGTCCTGCCCTCCTCCTTCATCTCCCTCCATGGGCTTCTCACACACAACCACCCGTCCCCAATACAGTAAAGTAGAAAGCAGACTGGAACTCTTGCAGAGACAGCTTAATAGGTGATGTATTAATGTATTATGGTCTTCAACTGTCCGGGTATACTGCTGATGTCCAAGGGTAGTCTTGATTTTTTTGATGTATTTCCACAGACTGGAGTCTCGTATGTCCACAGACATTGGAGCGGTCATGCAGGTTCTTCAAAGGCAGATGGCTCTGGTGCCACCAGCCTACAGTGCAGTGACCTCTCCTCCTGAATCATCCCTTAACCCACCTAAACTTGGACAGAAGCTTGTGCAACCAGTGAACCCTTTAGAAACTGAAAGATCAACAGATCACACTCAGGTAACACAAGCTCAGTCATTTACATAGACTAGTATTAGTCTTGTGCTCATTGTCAACTTCTTCAAGTACATCTACCATATAGGTTCATAATGCATTACTGATGGTAATCCATATGGACAATTTGCTGCACCATCCAATGCCATGCACACAATACTTTAATCATTATCTAATATTTTGTAGATCTCTGACCTTAAGGAGACTGGAGACATCTGTACAAAGTCCTGTGAGTCACTTCAGTGCAATGAGGCACTCCAGCTCCTGGACTGTCCACTGGCTTCCTGTCATGAGAGCCTGGAGTTTGACCAGGACATCCAAACAGCTTCTGCAGATGCTGGGACTCTGAGCAAGTCCAACAGTCCGGAGAGGTTTACCAGTGTAGGAAACACACTCACCGACAGGCAGATAGTGGGTATGACCGGTCCTCTACAGAATCCTACTCTGGAAAGAGAGCTCTGTAATTCTACTAGACATCAACATGCTCAACTGAGGCTCGATTTCATATCTTCTGAATGTGGACGACGTCTTTCTTTGCAGGGTCAACACTTAAAGGAGAAGTATTCGAAAATTCAGCAAAGGCATGCCTCAGACCCAGGGTGTTAAACAAATGAACTTTTTTTTCATGTTCACAATGAAACAGAGTTGACTTCCAGTCATAACTACTCATGTGCCCATGTAACCGTTTATCATAGTTTATAATATTTTCAGATATTCCCTGAATTCTTTTAAAAATACATAGGTGGTAATTATCCATGCGTTTAATTGTAAATAGTTATTGTTCTGAGTAACAAGCTTTGAGATATTTACAGAATTCAATTACTATATACAGTGCTAAAATGCCAGCCAAGTTCAATTTATCACAGTTTTAAATATAATCCCAAATTAGAAAAAGTTGAGACGATATGGAAAATGCAAATAAAAAATATATTCAATGTTCCTTACATTCCTTTGACATTTATTTCATTGTAGACAATGTGAACCCAAGATATTTCAGCTTTTTTCTGGTCAACTTCAGTTCATTTGGTACTAATTATCCATTTCTGCATTTCAGGGCTGCAACACATTGCAAAAAAACGTTGGTACAATTTAGGGCTAGTAATGAGATAAAAATAATAATAACAATGTGTTTTCAAACAGGTGATGTCAACAGGTGATTATAATCATGATTTGGTACAAAAACAGTATCCACTAAATGAGTCTTTGAGGAGAAAACATGGGGCTGAGGATCTGCAGTTTATCAACAAATGTGTGAGAAATTTATTGAAATGTTTAAAAACTATGTTCTTCAAAGAAAGACTGGAAGGGATTCACATATTTCTTATTTACATATGTCTTATTTAGTATTAACGTTTTCTGATTTGGCTTGTTCTGCATTGTCTTGTTGACAAATGCACGGACGTCCCTGGAAAAGATGTAGTCTTGATGGCAGCTTATGCTGCTCTAAAATCTCAGTGTACTTTTCTGCATTAATGCTGCCATCACAGAAGTGTAAATGACCATTGCTAAGGGCACTGACACAACCCCATACCATGACAGAGCCTGGCTTTTGGAATTGTAGCTGATAACAGTTTGGATGGTCCATTTTGTCTTTGGTCCAGAACACACAGCATCCATTTCTTCCAAAAAAGACATGGAACGCTGATTGGTCTGATCACATTTTCACTGTGTGATGGTTCATCCCAGATGCTTCCAAGCCCAGAGAAGTTGACACCGCTTCTTTTTTGCACAGCATTTGTGAATGTAACTCTATATTGTAGTGCTTGATAAAGGCTTGACAAAATAATCCCTTGCCCATGTGGTTCTATCAGCTATTGATGAATGACGGTTCTTGATGCAGTGCCTTATGAGAGATCGGAGATCACGTCTCTTCAGTTTAGGCTTGTGCATTTTCTCTTTATGCACTGAAATTCCTCCAGATTCCTTGAATTGTTTAATGACATTATGCACTGTAGAGGGAGAAATATGTAAACCCCTTCCAGTCTTTCTTTGAGGAACACTGTTTTTAAACACTTTTTTATTTTAAACACTTATTTTCTTACACATTTGTTGATAAACTGGAGATCCTCTGCCTACCTTTACTCCTCAAAGACTCAGCCTTTCGTGGATACTGCTTTTGTACCAAAACTTGATGATAGTCACTTGTTGATATCACCTGTTTGAAATCACATCATTATTTAGATTTGTAACCCATTACTAGCCCTAAATTGCCCCTGTCACAACTTTTTAAGATATATATCAAATTTGGGCTTTCATGAAACTCATTCATTCATTCATTCATTTTCCATATCCACTTAATCCAATCAGGTTCATGGGTCATAAATATCAGTCTCTCCTCATCATCATTACTATCAGCCATCCCAACATAGCAACAAAATGATGTACGTTGAATATCACGGTTTAACTTTTCGCACATGCCTAGCCGTGAACATTTATAGTGGCAAAGTGTAAAGACATTAATAGTTTAATGTTATTGATTTAAATGTGAAGTTAGAGTTCATTGTACAGAACCCAAGTTCCTATTGTTATGTAAATCAGTCTAACAAAAAGTTGAAAACATCAGTGCTTAATGTTTTATTTTAGAGAAAAGAGTTATTTAAATGTATCATCACCTGTTATTTGGTGAATGTAACAGTACTAGTTTAAATTACAGTCTTGTGTGTGCAAGGACTTGGTGGAGCAATATGATCACTGAAAGATATTAAACTTGTATTTTTCAAGCAATGTAATGCGCTTTGAGTTACAAGAAAGAACACTAGTCTGTATTTGAGGCAAACTATCTCAGACTGAGTGATATTATTTATAGGTTTTGTGAATCTTCACTGGCATCAGTTAAAATGGTGGCGTATACATCATGTTTATAATAAAACCATGTTATTGAACAGTATTTTAACCACTTGTTCTCTAGTTAAATAATCATGGAATGTACATGTACAGTGGGGCAAAAAAGTATTTAGTCAGCCACTGATTGTGCAAGTTCTCCTACACTTCAACTATGAGAGACAAAATGAGAAAGAAAAAAAATCCAGGAAATCACATTGTGGGATTTTAAAAAGAATTTAATTGTAAATCATGGTGGAAAATAAGTATTTGGTCACCGACAAACAAGCAAGATTTCTGGCTCTCACAGACCTGTAACTTCTTCTTTAAGAAACTCTTCTGTCCTCCACTCGTTACCTGTATTAATGGCACCTGTTTGACCTCATTATCTGTATAAAAGAAACCTGTCCTCAGCCTCAAACAGTCAGACTCCAAACTCAAGACCAAAGAGCTGTTGAAGGACACCAGGAAGAAAAATTGTAGACCTGCACCAGGCTGGGAAGAGTGAATCTACAATAGGCAAGCAGGTTGGTGTGAATAAATGAACTGTGGGAGCAATTGTAAGAAAATGGGAAGACATACAAGACCACACTGATAATGTCCCTCGATCTGAGGCCCCACGCAAGATCTCATCAAAATGATCATGAGAAAACAGTGAGCGAAATGCAGCCCAGACAACTACATGGAGGGACCTGATGAAACGACCTGCAGGGAGCTGGGACTAAAAAGTAACAAAGGCTACCATCAGTAACACACACACGCCAAGAGGGACTCATATCCTGCAGTGCCCAGGCATGTCCCCCCTGCTTAAGCCAGTACATGTCCAGACCCGTCTGAAGTTTGCCAGAGAGCATATGGATGATCCAGAAGAAGATTGGGAGAATATCATCTGGTCAGAGAAACCAAAATAGAACTTTTTGGTAAAAACCTCAACTCGTTGTGTTTGGACGAAGAAGAATGCTGAGTTGCACCATACTTACTGTGAAGCATGGGGGTGGAAACCTCATGCTTGGGGCTCTTTTTCTGCAAAGGGGACAGAGCGATTGAATCTGTGTTAAGGGAAGAATGAACGTTGCCATGTATCATGAGAATTTTAAGCCCAAAACCACCTTCCATCAGTGAGAGCATTTGAAGATGGAAAAACGTGGCTGGGTCTTTCAGCATGACAATGATCCCAAACACACCCCCCTCGGGCAACGAAAGGAATGGCTCCGTAAAAAGCATTTCAAGGTCCTGGAGTAGCCTAGCAAGTCTCCAGACCTCAAACCCCATAGAAAATTTGTGGAGGGACTTGAAAGTCCCAAAACATCACTGCTCTAGAGGAGATCTTGCATGGAGGAAAATGGGCCAAAATACCAGCTACAGTGTGTGCAACAAACCTGGTGAAGACTTACAGGAAACGTTTGACCTCTTGTCATTGCCAACAAAGGTTATGTTACAAAGTATTGAGTTGAACTTTTCTTATTGACCAAATACTTATTTTCCACCATAATTTACAATTAAATTCTTTAAAAATCCTACAATGTGATTTCCTGGATTTTTTTTTTCTCATTCTCATAGTTTCTCATAGTTGAAGTGTACCTATGATGAAAACTACAGACCTCTCTCATATTTCTAAGTTGGAGAACTTGCACAATCAGTGACTGACTAAATACTTTTTTGCTCCACTGTATGTATATGTATATATATATATATATATATATATATATATATATATATATATATATATATTAGTTTCGATATATAACCTTGAGTGTTGATGTAATCTTGTGTCTATTGTTGAATGGCCTTTGATGTGGAAGAGCAACGTTAAATAAAAAAAAACTAACTAAATAAATGAGAAGACCCTCAACAAAATGTGTAACATTACTGAACTGAACACACTCACTCATCCTACGGCAAGAACTTAAGTCATATCAATACTATTAGAAAATGAACACTAAAATTCTTTGTAATTTAGTAAGATATTGAGGCAGTATTTACAGTTTTTATTTGACTTAGTTTAATTTGAAATGTTAGCCTCTTGTATTAATGTTCACTGAGTTGTATTTTTGTAACTGTAGGTTTACAGTAAAAAAATGATCTCAACAAAAAGAACCATCTTAAAGGAAGCAAACCTTTGTCAATATATAGACATAGCCACATGTGACATAGCCACAATAATTAACTACAGGTACTTAAAATTAATCTTAAAAGTGAAGATGGTTTTAAGGTAACTATACAGATTAAGTGAATCCATACTTTAAATATAAACTCAGTGGTGACTTTAATGGCATTAGGATCAATTGCATGTAGCATGTAACAAATTTTTTATTAACTGCGTCTCTAAATATTTAGGTATGAGCTATCATTACCTTGTAATTATTATTCCAAGACAGAAACCAAAAGAAAAGGACTGAAAGCATTTGCTGCCCAGGCTTTTTATAAAGATGCTGGGGCATTATGGGAAAGGTAGTGCCTGTAGTGGATTTGTGTGTGTGTATTGTAGTTCTGTTCAGCAATCGGAGGTAAAATTTACTTTTTACCCCCGTAATTTTAGTGGGGTACTTGCCCCAGTAACGTGGGTCTGATGATTCCTCTAAGGTGTGCCCCCTGTGATGAACTGACATGCTGTCTAGGATAAGTTCCTGCCTTGTACTCAGTGAAAGCCAGCGATTATTAATGATTAATGACAGGGTTCGGTGGATATAGTCATTTGGGGTTTCAAGTCCTAGCATTGCCAAGATGCCACTGCTGGGCCCTTTTGCAAGGCCCTAAACTGTATCATGTAAGATTATATTAACTGTAAGTGCATATTCGAATGAAGTGTCAAATTAAAACACTTGTAAAAAACATTTTAAGAACTGCTACTATAATTAAAGGTCAGTGTGTAGCTTAAAGAAGTGTTTTTACAGAAGAGCAGATCAGACGTCGAATCAGCATCAGTGAGGTGACAGTGGCACCGAGTGGCACCGCGATACTTCTCAACTCTCATTGGATGAGCTCTATGAGGGGTGGGATGTAAGTGTGTGTGTGTCTGTGTGTGTGTGTGTGTGTGTCTGCGGCGGTCGTACAGCCTGAAATCGGCGCTACACCTGCTGACGCTGAACAGACACAAGGGCATCATTGCAGTTTGAAAACACCTCGGTGAGTCAGTCTTTATGTCTGCTATATTAACACCACTCCGTTATCTGGCAAGCGGTGTTAATGGAAAATAACCAGACAATAGCATGTAATCGACGTTGCGATCGGATAAAGCGGCACCAGCATTTATAAGAAGTGCGTAATGCAGGTTTCGTTTTCAGCAGGGAATGCGCGCAGCTCAGAGAAGCACATTACCTGAATCGTAATTATTGTGGAGGAAAATTTATTCTCATGCGCGCTGTTAATGCGCAGTGAAGGGCTGAGTTATTATGCATGTCGCATAACGTTTTTCTCCTTCATATAACCAGGAATGGCAGAGATTTGAATTTAATCACGTCGGCAGATTGTGGCGTAATTGCGTTTTGCTGTACGGTGGTACAGCGGCTGGTCTTCACATGACATCACTGGCTGTGCGTGACGTCTAACTGCGCCAGACAAGACTCGAACATATAACCTTGTCTAAGATGAAAGACGTGCTACAACAACAATGCCTTTCAGATTTTTAGCGGCGTATAGTTTGCCGTGCATAAACATTTTCGTTTGGGGTTAGGCCTTGGATTTGTGTGAAAAAAATGTTCCAATGGTGTAAATGTTCTATTGGAATTACATTGTCTATCCTCATTCCTGCACTCATTTTATTACGCATTTTATTACACATCGTCCACAGAGATGGCTTTTTAGGTAGGCTAAACTGTCTGTTGATGGGCAAAATCATTGAAAATCATTCTGCAGCTTCATCTTGGTGGAATTCAACATATTAGCTATTCAGTTATCTCACTGCCATATTGAACTGCTCATTCATTAAACTCAAACTTAAACTTCTTATGATGATTAAGACAGAGAGTTAACTGACACTCACTGAAGCCCATGCATCTGTGGGTGTATGTGGTGCGATCATGTATTTTAGAAACTGCTTTTTTTGGTTTGTTTTGTATATTTAACGTCGTGGTTATGCACGACAGGAGCAAGGTTACATTTAGTCAGATACATTCACATTGGGCCAATTTAGAGCAACCAGCTAATCTAATGCTTGTCTTTGGACTCCATCGTAGGGCACTTACATACATACCTACACACACACACAAAAGGCACTTTTAGAAACACCAACTAACCTTTGAAATGGAGTGAAGGAGTGAACCCAAAAGGACACACGAAGGACTTACAAACTACTCACAGGTGGAGTGTGTGACCGGGTTCAAGCCTGGATTCTCGGAAGCTGAGTCCCCAACAAATGACTTTAATGCATCATTTTGAGCCACGTCAAGATGCACACACTTAATTGTCAGTTAATGGAGTGTTGGGAGGTGCATTTTGCAGAGTTGTCTAGGCATTTATTAGGAGAATGCACGGTTTCTCTTAATGTGACTGGTTGACGGCTCAGAACCTTTAACCAGCTGCCAGTCACTAAATTGGCAACTTGATCGATTTCAACAACTCGGTTCCAGTAGTTTTAGAAATTACAATATCATAAGTTTATAAAGGTAAAATAACAAGATGTTTTATTTTGTAAAATGGCTTTGTACTAGGGAACACAACTAACTGCTGCTCTACTGGAGGGAAATAGGAAATGTACTGCTATGGCTGGCCAGCAAATTGTATGTAAACATAGAGTGGGGCAAAAAAAGTATTTAGTCGGCCACTGATTGTGCAAGTTCTCCTACTTAGAAAGATGAGAGAGGTCTGTAATTTTCATCATAGGTACACTTCAACTATGAGAGACAAAATGAGAAAAAAAATCCAGGTAATCACACTGTAGGATTTTTAAAGAATTTAATTGTAAATCATGGTGTAAATAAGTATTTGGTCAATAACAAAAGTTCACCTCAATTCCTTGTAACATAATCTTTGTTGGCAATGACAGAGTCAAACTTTTCCTGTAAGTCTTCACCAGGTTTGCACACACAGTAGCTGGTATTTTGACCCATTCCTCCATGCAGATCTCCTCTAGAGCAGTGATGTTTTGGGGCTGTCGCTGGGCAACACGGACTCTCAACTCCCTCTGCAAATTTTCTATGGGGTTGAGGTCTGGAGACTGGCTAGGCCACTCCAGGACCTTGAAATGCTTTGTACGGAGCCACTCCTTTGTTCCTCGAGTGGTGTGTTTGGGATCATTATCATGCTGGAAGATCAGCCCCGTTCCATCTTCAATGCTCCCACTGATGGAAGGAGGTTTTGGCTTAAAATCTCACGATACATGGCCCCGTTCATTATTTCCTTAACACGGATCAGTCGTCCTGTCCTCTTTGCAGAAAAACAGCCCCAAAGCATGATGTTTCCACCCCCATGCTTCACAGTAGGTATGGTGTTCTTGGGATGCAACTCGGCATTCTTCTTCCTCCAAACACGACGGAGTTGAGTTTTTACCAAAAAGTTCTAATGATCATTTTGACCCCACGGGATGAGATCTTCCGTGGGGCCCCAGATTGAGGGAGATTATCATTGGTCTTGTATATCTTCCATTTTGTTGCAATTGCTCTCACAGTTGATTTATTCACACCAACCTGCTTGCCTATTGTAGATTCACTCTTCCCAGCCCGGTGCAGGTCTACAATTTTCTTCCTGGTGTCCTTCGACAGCTCTTTGGTCTTGGCCATGGTTGAGTTTGGAGTCTGACTGTTTGAGGCCGTGGACAGGTTTCTTTTATACAGATAATGAGGTCAAACAGGTGCCATTAATACAGGTAACGAGTGGAGGACAGAAGAGCTTCTTAAAGAAGTTTTTACAGGTCTGTGCGAGCCAAAAATCGTGTTTGTTTGTGGGTGACCAAATACTTATTTTTCACCATGATTTACAATTAAATTCTTTAAAAATTGTATGCGTGTTGTATGTGAATTAGTACCATTGCAATTATTACAATTAAACATGTGTGAACACTTGCTGCACACACTAAACCTAATAGTAATCCTTACCTACATTGCTTTTTGCACACAGAGGTTTTGTTCATCCTCTTCTAACTTTTCATCGGCGGTCAGTTTCTGCCAACACATTACAAAATAAAGCCAAAGTCAGATTTATTTATATAGCATGTTAACCAGTAGAGCATTGTCTCGAAGCAATTTTAGAAATATCTACTCCCAGAGTGCCAGCTGAGCAAGCTTATGGTGAAAGTGGCAAGGAAAAATTCCTTGATGAGGGAGAAACTTTGGGAGGACTAAGATTCATCCAGGACCCAACCTCCTTGGACAGCCTAGATCTTACATCAGCCTAGATGTTAATTCAATCAGTAATAAAATATTTAAATACATAGAAGACAATAATTAAAATGGAGAACATGATAGACAGTATAGAATATACTTAAATAGTATGTATAATATGTAAAAAAAATAGCACTGAATAAAATAGCTATTAGCATAACTACGAGGTGGCTGTAAAATAGTCTGGTAGGACAAAACAAGGTTGTGCTTTGTTGTTGTTTAGCGTACCAGTTGCCTGTAGCTTTCATAAGCCAGACAATGAAAGACGCCCCTCCAGGTCAGGATCTCCTCTTGTCAGCAGGAGCCATCCATTATAATAAACCACTAGGCCTATCATATTGATGATGTGCATATAAATAGATGCCCCAGTAAAGAGCTTAATTTAACTGCCTTTGCATCCTTATTCCATTAGTAAATATTTACAGTCATTTACATACTGAAGATTGTATTTGGGGTTTTTTATTGATCATGGTTCAATAAATGCTACCATTTATTTATGGCAGTTGTGCTTTTAACTATGTCACCAGGTATTTTAACAAAATGATGATATGTAGAAATATACAGGCAATTTTATAGATGCTCCAATATGATGCTGGGAATAGATTGATGCTGTGATAGATTTTATTTGGATTTAAGTTGGTGTATTTTCCAACTGATCCACTGAAGCATTTATTCTGTGACTCTGTGATGTTGACACCATACAGATCATCCACATGGAATACAGGACACTATTATAAAAACAGGTAAACATCCACTTTCATTGACTTTTTTGCAGATTGCTGAGGATGTCAGTATTGGAACAGGTTATAGAGCTTGATAAATTTTTTTATTATATTAAAATGAGAAGAAATGAGAAGAATCCACCCTGAAGAAAAGTAATGTTCAGCTCTGAAAAAAAAAAAGAAACCAATGCAAAATTTTTGTTATTTGTAGATACTATGTGTACTATGTGAAACTGAACTTTTGTTTTATTCTATAAATTACTGACAACTTCAAATAAAAATATTTATTTGCAGCAATGACAAGAGCATTTATTAACTCTAAGTGACAACTGGATATAACAACAAAGAAGATTCTGTGTTTTCAGACCTTGTTTAATAACACAAATAATGATGCAGAGAAAATAAGTTGAAATTCATTTTCAACAAAATAATACTAATGTTTTAATGTAGGAAAGTTCAGAAATCAAGATTTCAATCAGAGCTTTCATGTGCCTTGTACTTGTTCCTCAATAAAAAAGATTTGGTTCAGGTGATCACCATATCAGTACCTCATTAAGTACAATTGTCTGTGCTGGAATTCATCAGACACTGGAATTGAATTGCTCCCTAACATGTTCCCTTACATGAAGATTGATCTTTTTCCCAGAGTTGTATTATAAAATATGTAATTTGCTCATACAGGTAAACCCTCATACAGGTAAACCCTCATACAGGTAAACCCATTGTTAGTTGAATTTATCATAAATTGAGCAGTTTAATATGTGTATATATATATATATATATATATATATATATATATATATATATATATATATATATATAGACACACCGTATTTTTCGGACCATAAAGCGCACCGGATTATAAGACGCAATATCAACGATCGGCTGCTAACGGGTATATTTTCATACATAAAGCGCACCGGGTTATAAGACGCATTAAATGAAACAAAACCCTTAAGTTCCCTCGGAAGCTCAGTTTGTTTTCTTTACCTGGCGCAGGGCGTCTTCTTGCTTCCTCCACTTCCGTATCATTGATTCGTTAATGTTTAATTCTCTGGCAGGTGCTCTATGTCCATGTTGTACTGCGTGACTGATAGCGATGAGTTTGAAATCCGCTTCGAAAATTAATGAATGAATGCACGTACCCTAATGCTGAAGCACATACCGTATTACTCCGTGATGCTGCACACTACGGTTGCCGTGAGCTTCGTAATTTACCAAGACCGTGTTAAAACATTTTGACAGATTTATGAGCGCCGTGTACCATCTACAATCGGTTCTAGGTCAGAAAAAGTCGAAATATCAAATTGAGCCATTGTAAATTTGTGGGACTGTGGTGTAACGGTTATTGACCTAGTGTTTAAAGTACTGGACTGTGGACCAGAAGGGCCAGGGTTCAAATCCCACCTCTGCCAGGCTGCCACAGTTGGGTCCTTGAGCAAGACCTTTAACCCACAATTGCTTAGACTATAAGATTGTATCAATTGTAAGTTGCTCTGGAATTGTAAGGGCATCTGCTAAGTGGATAAATGTAACTGTAGTCAGCTCAAGAGGAAAGGGATGCATTTTTTGGTCTAATTGTTATGCATTTTATTGTGTGATCCATCAGATCAATAGAATGGACTTTAGAGGTGATTTTCACACATATGGCTCTCCAAAGTCAGGCCAAGATAGTCTGCTGAAGAAAGATGTTGTGGCTGATCTTGAGGCAAAGAGCTTTGACAGCAAAGTTGGTGACCCATTTGATAAGATGGATGGAAAGAAAGAAGGTGAGCACAATATTGGGAAAAGTTTTGCCATTCTTAAAACATATTACTTCTGATACTTTTTTAATTTACAATTTTATTGGTCTATCACATGGTGTTTCTAAATGGTTGTGCATGCACTGGTAAGTTTATGGTTAGGTGCTGACTCAAACATACTTAAGAGAAGCCTCAATCATGAATAATGCAACAGCATTAGCAAAGCATCCTGTTTTACCCACTGCTTATCCTTGTTAGGGTCACTAGTGAGGTTCTGGAAATTAACCGGAATTCAATGAGAACATTGGCCATCACATTGCAAACCCCGCAGGATTTGAATCCAGGCTCTCGGAAACTGCTGTTTCTACCGGCTGGCTTTTATCATCCAGTAAACAGAGCTATTATTATGAGTAATACTCAGATACATTAGTACTGTTCTGTTTCTTGCTCATCAATCCTGTCCGATAGGTTTTATACTATGTAATTGACCAATAAGAAAATTTTATGAATTACTTGCCTACAGGAACCGTTTATGACTGGTCATCCTGTGGACATCAGGAAAGTGCTTTGTGGCTGGGAACTTGAATGGGCACATCTGGCTGGTGGTGGTCATGGTAATGGTTAAAACCTCTACATATCTAATTTCACACATCCTCTGATAGCATATTGTGGGTAGTTTAGCCGCTTACTGTGTCGGACTAAAATATATTTCGTTTCAATCTGCCAATTACAAGTTAACTAAGATCGTGATCTGCGAAAAAAATGCACAATGGTTTTTATATTTCTTAACTGTCCCTAGCATTGGTGTTATGTCCTGGATCCCTGGAGGGCTAACTGGAAGTCAATGCCATGCGTTCCTCGAGCAAACCACTCTGGCCAGTTTGAGAAACAGAATCCTGTAACACGACAGACCTGGTGAGATCAACTGTGCATATCTGCTCATTTCAGATTACACGCAAAGCCAAAATTGGTATGGTCATTAATTACACGAGGGGGAACGGAGAGGGAAGGATGAAGGGATGGTGGTGTAGAGGTGATCAGGTGAGAAAGGCGAAGAGGGTGCGGGTGGAAAGGGCAGGGAGAAGCTAAACTTGAAAGGGGAAGAGAGGTGACTAGAGAAAGCGATTGCACTGAGAAGAAAGGGGATAAAGGCCAAAGAGAGGTAAGAGATAAAATGAAGAGAAAAAGGAAGAAGGAAAGGAGATGAGCAAGAGGGGGATAGAGAAGAAGAGTGGAGAAAGTCAGGAGAGGTTAAGGAAGAAAGAAACGGAGAAAGGAAAGGAAGGTGGGTGGGGTAAGAGAGAGGAAGAGAGGGGAAGAGTAAGGAGGGATAGAAGAAAAATAGGAGTAAAACTGTAGTAAGAAGTTATTCCCTCTCATTTCTGTGGTCCTCCTGGTTTTCTTCCTCGGAAATTCCGTTCCTGCTGCATTACCTCTCGGTCATACCCTTATATGCAGCTCTGTAGGCACAATCAGCTCAGATGAAAATACACCTCAGCAGCTGGTCATGGTATGCCCCATTCACAGTTCACTGTTTCTCTTTCATGGCCCCCCCCTCAAAAGGGGGTCCTTACGATTACCTAAGAAATAAAAATCGGTCTCATATACTATATATCTACATTCCATCGAATGACAAAAGTAACAAGTGAACCCTAGTGAGACCTGCAGACAACTCGAATCACACTCTTGAAAGCTAAGAACAACCTGGTATTGTTCTACTTCTTTTTTATTTTCAGTAAGGGTTTTTTCAAATTTTTATAAAAGATACAAATAAACTAAGTACTAATTATACAGTGCAATACTGTACAATTTTTTCTATATTGTATTTTAATTAATATTATTGTTTGATAATAAATACTATGTGTTGCCAAAGTTTTCTAGACTGCTTGCCAATCAGTTCGTAGTACACCTGTCATAAAACATAGCCGTTAACATAATTGATTAAGATTGAAGTGATTGTTTTGTTTAAAAACACTATAGTGGGCATTACCTGCCATATGTAGAACTAAAGAACAAAATGGCATTAAAGCAATTTTTAGTCATTGCATTAAGTAAACATAAACTATCATCACCTTTCCTGCAGCGTGGTTGACTTTCTTTCAATATTTGCGGATTCTACACTTCATGATGGAAAAACTAAAGAAACTGGCTCGAACTGAAAGGCGATCAGCTCTCAAGATTTTGGAAAAGAGCTGGGGCTTTATGGCAATGGTATCGACTATAGCTAATTATGTTCACGTGTCCGTAGTTTCTTCTCCACAATCCATGGATAAAATTGGGAACTTTTACAGTCGAAAATTCGTATGGCACAGCAACATTTTACCCCTGTAAAGTGGGTCTGATGACACCTAGGCTATGTGCAAAGTGTCTACTGTGCATCTACTGTGCAAAGTAACTACTGCACAACTGTGCTAATGTCCAATCAACATCCATTTTGGTCAACATACTGTTTCACAGAACATAATGTGGCGGTTAAATGGTACAAACCTGTATTATGCATTTAGTAATTCCAATCCATTTTAACATTTTTTTTCAGCAGAATTAAAGTTTTTCATCAAGTCATTTTTCATTATTTCAATAATGATATTAAGAGCCTTTGTTACATTTACAGCATTAATGAGTCAGCCTTTTTCTTTGTAACTTAATTACTGAAATTTTACAATGGTGCTTGAAAGTTTGTGAACCCTTTAGAATTTTCTATATCTCTGCATAAATATGACCTAAAACATCATCAAATTTTCACACAAGCCCTAAAAGTAGATAAAGAGAACCCAGTTAACCAAATGAGACAAAAATATTATACAGCTGTCTTTATTATTGAGGAACATATCGCCATAGTACATCTTAATGAGGGGCAAAAGGGTGAACCTTTGCTTTCAGTATCTGGTGTACCCCCCCCTGGCAGCACTACTCAACTAAATGTTTCCGGTCCGTGGATCAGTCCTGCCACACCGGCTTGGAGGAATTTTACCCATTCCTCCGTACAGACAGCTTTTCACTCTGGAGGTTGGGTGGGTTTCCTCACATTAACTGCTCTCTTTCAAGTCCTTCCACAATATTTTGATTTGATTAAGGTCAGGACTTTGACTTGGCCATTCCAAAACATTCATTTTATTCTTCAACCATTCTTTGGTAGAACGACTTGTGTGCTTAGGGTCGTTGTCTTGCTGCATGACCCACCTTCTCTTGAGATTCAGTTCATAGACAGATGTCCTGACATTTTCCTTTAGAATTCTCTGATATAATTCAGAATTCATTGTTCCATCAATGATGGCAAGCCGTCCTGCCCAGATGCAGCAAAACAGGCCCAAACCATGATACTACCACCACCATGTTTCACAGATGGGATAAGGTTCTTATGCTGTTTTCCCTTCTCCAAACATAAGGCTTTTCTTTTAAACCAAAAGTTCTATTTTGGTCTCATCTGTCCACAAAGCATTCTTCCAATATCCTTCTGGCTTGTCCACGTGATCTTTAGCAAACTGCAGACGAGCAGCAATGTTCTTTTTGGAGAGCAGTGGTTTCTCCTTGCAACCCTGCCATGCACACCATTGTTGTTCAGTGTTCTTCTGATGGTGGATTAGCCAATGTGAGAGAGGCCTTCAGTTGCTTAGAAGTTACCCTGGGGTCCTTTGTGACCTCGCCAAATATTACACGCCTTGCTCTTGGAGTGATCTTTGTTGCTTGACCACTCCTGGGGAGGGTAATAACCCAGGAAAAAATGCACTGTGGAAACTGACTTGCTTGACAGTTTTAATGTGAATTTTCACAGTTTGACAATGAAATTCACAGTTCCACTAGGACGTTTTCATGGTAATTTGGCCACTTCATGGTTCTACTGTCAAATTTCATAGTACATTTTTTCCTGGGAATGGTTTTGAATTTCCTTCATTTGTACACAATCTGTCCAAACTCTTTAGAGATGGTTTTGTAACCTTTTCCAGTCTGATGAGCATCAACAACTTTTTCTGTGGTCCTGAGAAATCTCTTTTGTTCATGCCATGTTACACTTCCACAAACACGTTGTGAAGAGCAGACTTTGATAGATCCTTGTTCTTTAAATTAAACAGGGTGCACACTCACGCCTGATTGTCATCCCATTGATTGAAAACACCTGACTCTAATTTCACTTTCAAATGAACTGCTAACCCTAGAGGGTCACATAGTTTTGCCACTCACTAATATGTAATATTGGATCATTGTCTTCAGTAAATAAATGACTATGTATAATGTTTTTGTCTCATTTGTTTAACTGGGTTCTCTTTATCTATCTTTAGGACTTTTGTGAAAATCTGATGATGTTTTATGTCATTTTTATGCAGAAATATCAAAAACTCTAAAGGGTTCACAAACTTTCAAGTACCACTGTAGAAGAGAGAACCTAAACAACAGGCCGTTAAATGCCCAAAAGTGGCACTTTTGTGTGGCTGGGACTTGAACCTTCAACATTTGTTTCAATAGTTCTGTTGAGACATTAGTGTCTTCTTTTCAAAATCATGGCTTATACACCATTCCAAACTTCTGCTGTACTGCTCTACAGGATTCCCCCAACCAGGAATGAATGTGAGTGCTAACATAAATGTGGACATGGCCCCTTTCCAGTCCACTAAACCTCCCAGCACAGCTGAACCTCAGAAGTCATCTCTCCTACATGCCAGTGAACCATCCAATCCATTCCAGGCTCCCAAACCTTCAGAAACAAGTCCTCCGAAGAGCTTGGACAAACCTGCAGGTAAAGTTCAACTCTACGTAAAGTACCTACCACACTGCAGACTTGTGCAGGTAAGATAGACTTTCACTATTAACTAAATATTAACTAAAACTTTCATTATTTGGAATTCGAGCATAGGTCATGGTGCTTTTGTGAAATACCTGGAATTGTGTTAACTTATTAACTGAAGTTTATGGTTATTATTTTACTTTAGAGGCAGCTGTTCCCACTTGCTTTCCCCTCACAACTGAGTCAGCACATTATATTAGAGTTATAGATGTTGTTTCAATTCATTTTCTCTGTATTTTTTGTTTATTAATACATTAATAAAACAGAAATGTTTCTACAATACATTTTTGTGAGCCAAGTTCCAATATTTCACCCAGAATGCACAGATTAAGTAAAGTGAATGCATTAAAAAGGCAAGATTGAATGTTATTAACCTGAATAAACATAAATTACCTAGCTTAACCACTTTGGCTTCCAGTATTGCACTTTAGTCAATAATCTGTATTGTTCAAATACATTTGGAAATGCAATTGTAAACTGAACTGTCTGTGTCTCCATGTTTCCCTGTCATCTTCTCTCTACATGGTAACACTTTTAATTCATTAGGATAGTTATATCCCAAATATTACCATGTTTTTACAAATTGTGTCTCAGGATATCTATCTCATGTAGTCCCTTTGTGAAGCAAGTGAGCTGTGGTGGATAATTCACCAGTTTCTCAATTTGGCCTTTATGTTTTAGTATTACATATTGCTGTTGCATTTTGATTGCCTTTGTAAATTTGATGTACATAGTAAAGAATGACACTTCCTCTTCCTCTTTGTGAACCAAGAAGAATCAGGAAGCCCTTGGACAGGTCAGGACATGTTCTCCCATTCCCCCACCAAAGCAGAGGAGAGTCACTCCAAACCTTTGTGTTTCCAAGGGATTCAGAATAAAGATGGCACATCAACAGAAGAAGAGTCAGCTGAGGATGGAGTTGTTCAAAAGAGGCAAAAATGTGACACTACTGAAGAGGCATTTGGTCTCTTGGAGAGCCTGAGGTCTCCTGAGAAAAGCCAAACGAAAAATTCTAACCTGGAAGGTTCTTCTTCCCCAGGTGAGGGGGAGGACTGGAAGAGCGAGATTCGAGAGTTGGGTGGTGGACGGATCCAGGCCAAGAAAAGTAAGAGCAGGATGAAGCTCCCGGAGGAATGGAGCAGCCAATCAAATACCAGTAATCCCTTTACTCCTCCAAACCAAGTCCTGCACTGAACAAAGACGTGGACATTTTCACTCCTGACATGTATGAGGCAGAAAGCTCTTCTACCAGTGTTGCACTGCCTTCCTCCAAGCCAGATGCATCCTTTGCCACCTCGGTTCAGTCAGCCACCCCAGTAGCAGCAAGTCAGGCAAATGTCAGCTTACAATCTAACAAATCCGATCCACTGCAGAGCAATCAAGCCCTGACTGCTTCCTCACATGTAATCCCAAATCTCACTGCTAGCCCTGACACTGCTGCAAATCGCATTCCCACTCCACATGCAGACACCATAACAACGCAGAACACAGTTTTATGTGGGCCATCCAATAGTGTCCCTCCCAGCACTATAATAAGCCCAAACCCTGCAGATCAAGCCTCCCTCACATCTCTCACAAAGGAAGCACCACGAGCAAACTCCCCCCAAGTGAAAGGTTGGTGATACAGAAGAGTATATGGAGATGAATTCCTTAGTTCATGGCTCAGTGGAGTGGGCCCTCATCTGCTTAAATAATGTCATTGTACTCTAATAATCACAGCAAATGTATTTCACACTTATGGTGTTCATTAAGGTTTACGCTTTACAGTACTGGGTCCATTAAGTCTGAATATGATGCATAACGTAAGTCACAATCTCGGGGTCTACCGAGTTGCTTTATTGATAGTGGAACCATTATCATTTGAAAATGCCCTGTTCAGACTGGAGCAAAGTTCTATATAGAATGTCTTCTAAAATATAAATATTAGACATCTGATCAATTTGATTATGACTGATCTACCCACTGATTTGTGACATTCTTTGGTAGGACATTTTGTACCTGACGTTAAGCAGAGACAAAACAACCTACCCAATACATGAAAGCTTGTTAGCAACCTTAGCTAATTTGTGTTTTGCTCCGTGGTGTTTCTATTGTTTCCTTGTCAAGTTACCAATGTCACAGAGAAGTTAAATATGTTTTAAGGGAGGTGCTGAACTAATCTAATCAAGATTATGCGCCATTTTGTACATTTACGTAAATAAACTAATGAAATCTTGATGTTTAAATGACAAACTTTTTAATGACACTGAGAGGAAAGATGAGGGAGTGATTTAACGTGTTTACATGAGCTTTAGAAATAGTTTAGGAAAAAAAAAATCTCAGTGCTGTAGTGCTGCTTCAGGCCAATTAACCAGATAGTGATTACGTTATTAATTTAAACTGAGAATGTGATTGTGGTACCTCGGTTCTCGACCACTTCGTTACTCGTCGAATTCGGTTGTCAACACAATCTGAGGAGAAAAATGTGTCTCGGTTCTCGTCGTTGGCCCAGGACTCGGCGCACTTGCTTTAATTTCTATAAGTCAAGTCACATGACTTGTTTCATCAGACACATGAGATCACGATTCAGTACACAGTGCTTACTCAGTGCAGATTTCCACTTTGTTTCTCGTGTTTATTTTTATTTTTACATCATTTTATTTATATCTACAGTACAGTAGTCTTAGTGCAAATAATTCCCCATGGGTTCTAAAAGGTGAGGGATAACAGCCAACCAAAAGGAAAACAGTGAGAATTGCTGCACAGTATGATACTCTAACACATTTACTGGGCTTTCAAGCTGCAGCTAGCAGAGCAGCAGCACTGAGTTCACCAATAGAGTAAGTGTTTTGCTTTTATTTTTCACTTTCAATCCATTACTCACTAGATTACATGAGATTTTTCAACACTTTTTATAACATAAGCTTTGTGTTTTTTAAACACTCGTTAAACTCCTTAGTTTAAGATACATTCAAATTATCATAGCAAGCATCTGTACAATACAACTCCATTAATGCATATAATGCCTTATTCAATGTGGATTTTCTGGAGATCTGGAATAGACTAATTCAGTTTACATTATTCCTTATATTAAAAGTTTGCTCAGTACTCATCATTTTCGATACTTGACATGACTATTGGAACAAAATTTCACGATGAGAACCAAGATACCACTGCTGTGTTATACTGTAAATGCTCTGTGGTTTTTTACTTTCTATTGTCCTCTGATACTTCCTGCAACTTGCCAGTGCTGTCAGAACTCATTTTTTTTGCTTTGATTTGCATCAACAACAGCAATCTATTGTGTTTTTGCTTTTGAATGTCAGCAGCCCTCCTTTTTCTTGCAGCATGTCCTAGAAGCACTGATGCGTTACTGTTGTGTGAAAAAAGTGGGCTGTTTGATCTTGTGGATTTTTAAACCCTGAGTTGACCTTATATACGACTGATGTAAACCAGTTAACCTTTATATATGGCTGTGATTTAATGAAATTTTTCTGTCTCTTCCTTCTTTTGGGCATTTCCACTTTATGAAACATGGACATCAAACAGGTAAGATTTCTCAGTTTGTGCTATTGCTCTAGCACTTATTACAATATAGATTTGAGGATTAACATAACATTAAACCTCACTAACATGACATTATATAAAACGTGTATCAAATATATGAATGCAAATGAGCAATCAATATTTCATCTGTGCCATTGCGAGTTTTATGAAATGCCACCAAATTCATTTGTCCGTCTCCAGTAGTTTGCTTCATATCCATAGAAAGTCATGCCATTAGAGTAGATCATGATCAATATAATGGAGATATTATTTATAGTTACTTGTCGTCACATGCCATGTCATGTACGCTTTATGGTCAAAAGTTGTACAAAAACACCTAAACATCACATCCAAACTATGCCCATTAACATAACGTTTGTCTTCCACTGCTGCTATATAGTAGGCTTGCTGCTGCGTTTTGAAACATGATTTGATTCAGTTCAGTTACAAGAGCATTAGTGTGGTAGAATGCTGATAAGACCAATCCTGCAATCAAGATGGTTCATCCCAGGTGTTGGATTTGTTCAGATCAATGGATTGGTTTGAGAATTGTTGGAAGTGTGTGGGACCTGAGGGAGTCAGGTCATTTGGGTATGTTTTTTATTGAAGTCACTTCTATTGGGTTTAAATGACTGTTGGAGGGTTGTGAATTTACTGAAGGTCCAATTCTGTTGGGTTGAGGATTGGTTGGAAGGTGTTTGGATGTGACCTGAGGTCAATTCTGTTGGGTTTGAGTTATGTTGGAAGGTGTTGGATGTGACTGAGGTCAATTCTGTTGGGTTGAGTACTGTTGGAGGGTTTTGGATATGACAGGTCAATTCTATTGGGTTGAAGATTGTTTGAGGGTGTTGGATATGTTTGAGGTCAGTTCTGTTTGGTTGAGGATTGCTGGAAGGTGTTTGATTTATTACATCAGTCTTAGAAAACTTTACTCCCCTATCTCATTGATTTTAGCAGCAGTTTGCAATTCGTAATATGGAAGAGAAATGTGTTGTATCAGAAGACAGTTGTTCCTTGCTTCACCTATTTTGTGCTTTAACAGTCAGTCTGTCCTATGAGCTTTTTGGCCTACATTTCATATACAAGTGGATGTTTTTTCAACTACAGTAACAACACTTACAGGTTAGCAGGCAACCCTAGCATGTGATAAATACCTTTTGGAAATTGCCATGTTGAAAGTCACTGAAATTTTCTCCACCACCTGTATTACTGCAGTTGTTTGTCTATGGAGATTGCATGAGTGCACATGTGAGGAATGGGTGTTACTGAAGTAGCCAAACCCACTAAATAGAAGGTGTCTCCACATTATTTGGCTGTGCAGTGTCTAATTGTCAAGTCTTGTTCTTAGTAGTGTTTTTATTTGGGCAGAAATATGTACAGGTCACATTTCATACTTGAATCCTCTTTGTTTTTGTTTTTGAAGAGAAACATGACACAACTGCTAAAGAAAATGTAGAAGAGAAGACAGACAATTTGAAAGAGAAATCGGACAAACCTGAAATTAAAGATAAGGCTGATAATTCTACAAAGCAAGCCGAAAATAAGGAGAAGGTCCAAGAGGTGGAGATAAAGGACATTAAGCCTGAGAAGAATGAAAAACTTGAGAAAGTGGAAAAAGTTGAAGAGAAGGAGAAGAACCATGCTGAAAAAGTGGACAAGACTACGAAAAATGAAAAGAATGTGAAGACTGCGACGGGGACCACCAAACCCACTACAGCTAATGGAACTAAGGAACTGACCATTCCTGGTAGCAAAGCTAGGGTAGGTCTGGAGAAACAAGGACATACATTGATACGCAATTCTGCTATAATTGCTGCTAAAGGCATGATTTCTTTCAAGACATAAATTACTTAAGAGAGTGGTAATTATTGACATACTATTCTTTATTCTCTTTGTTCATGTGTGGATAAATTGGATGCAGTCAAACAAACCAAATTCAACAAAACCACCCATTCCATCCAGTGGACAGAATTCTGGTGCCCTCAACTCAAATTCAGCCAATAAAAAAGGTCCTGTTTCCAAGAAGTCAACTCCAACTGCTGCCACAAAGAAGCCTCCTGTTACCGCTGCTACCCATGAGGCTAAGGTAAGACACAATTCATGATTCACGAGTAGCGATTCAGTACACAGCGATTCAGGTTCACAATAGCCATCAGAGAAAATCTTGTTTTTCTTTATTTTTACATCTACAGTAATATTTTCTTAGTGCAAATGAGTCTCAGTTGACCCTAAAAAGGTTAGTTTATAAGAGCCAACCAAAACCAAAACAGGAATTGAATGCCCCAGAACACAGGCTGCAGTTAGCAGTTATGCTAGTGCCCGGAGTTCATTAATAGAGTAAGTGTTGCTTTTACTTCTCATTTTCAATCCATTACTCACTAAATTACATGAGATTTTTCAACACTTTATTATAAAATAAGCTTTGTGTCAATAATTTTAGCCAACTGTAGGTTAATGTAAATGTTTTAAACATTAATTTATTATCATTAGGCTTCGTTATTACACACTATAGATCGCTCTACCAAACACTTGTTAAACTCCTCAGTTCATGATACATTTAACTTGTGATGGATTTTTCGGAATGTATCCTCGTTGTAACTCATGGAGCAGCTGTACAATACAACTCCATTAATGCATATAATGCCTTATACAGTGTACATTTTTGGGGGGTCTGGAACGGATTAATTTAATTTATTATTCAGTTATTCCTTATGGGAAAAACTTGCTCGGTACTCGACATGCCTTCTGGAATGAATTAACGATGAGAACCGAGGTACCACTGTAAACAGTATAAATAATATGTGAATCCTCCTATCCATATGTCCTTGGTGATAACGCTACCATTTGCTGCTGTAACAGCCTCCATTTTTTTTTTTATACTTATGCAACAGTTCTTTATGCATGCTCTTTGCGATTTAATGATGTTGACCACTGGTGTTGGGAGATGAGGTCTGACACACAGTGATCTCTGCAAGCCCGTAAGATTCGTCTGTCCAAACCATTCATTCATTCAAATCTTTATGGACTTTGCCTTATGCATAAGGCTCATGAGAGGGCCTTCCTCCAGATTCTTTTAAAGTTGGAAATTCACAATTGCATAGAATGTCATGCATGCTGTTGTGTTAATATTTCTTTTTATTAGAATTAAGGGGCAATAATCAAGCCATACAGTCGAACACTACCCATGTTTAGCCATGGAAACTCAATTCGCAAAGCATTAGAAGAGCTTACATTAAGCTGCGTTACAACTGAACACAGCTTAGACACTCCATATTACTACACACTCTCATATTGTGTAACGTTCGGCAGTCTGTCAATACGTGGTTGACTGCTGTTGCTCTTAGATGTTTCCATTTTCCTGGACCTTTTAACAATGGGAGTGTCTGAAATAATTAATCCTACTTATTGGGAGGGATGTCCACATACTTACCATGTAATTTACCTATCAAACAAGCTACAGCTATTTTACTGTGTAGAGGCTCTGTTCTGGTTCAAACAATACCTAGACCTAAGCATACTCCTATCCCCATTTACAGGTGACTGGATAAATCTAATAGTCTCCTTACTGATTAAAAGAAACTATTCAGACTGCAGCTGTGTCAGTGTTCACCAGACAAAGAGAAACAAGCTTTTATTCATGTCTGATGTGTGTGTAAAGCACATTGAATTGCCTTTGTCTGTGATATGTGATATTTGTTATGGCTGTAAAATGGTTATGTATACAAACCATGCCTTGCTTTGTCCTACAGTGCATTCAGTCTTGATAAAAAAAAAAGTCCATCATCTAATAGCCTGTGGTTTATAATAATGAGAGGAACAATCTAGGTCTCAAAGCAGCACCATTGTACCAACTCTCACTTAAATCTTTGACCAGATATTTTTTGTCCTCCAGTCATGAACAGTAGTGGTGGTTGAAAGTTTGTGAACCCTTTGGAATTTTCTATATTTCTGCATAAATATGACCTAAACCATCATCAGATTTTCACACAAATCCTAAAAGTAGATAAAGTTTTAACAAACGAGACAAAAATATTACACATGGTCATTTATTTATTGAGGAAAATGAGCCAATATACATTAGTGAGTGACCTCTAGGATTAGCAGTTAATTTGAAGGTGAAATTAGAGGAAGGTGTTTTCAATCAATGGGATGACAATCAGGTGCGAGTGGGAACCCTGTTTTATTTAAGGAACAGGGATCTATCAAAGTCTGCTCTTCATAACACATGTTTGTGGAAGTGTATCATGACATGAACAAAGACGACTTCTGAGGACCTCAGAAAAGGAGTTGTTGATCCTCGTCAGACTGGAAAAGGTTACAAAACCATCTCTAGAGAGTTTGGACTCCACCAATCCACAGTCAGAGAGATTGTGTACAAATGCAGGAAATTCAAGACCATTGTTACCCTCCCCAGGAGTGGTCGACCAACAAAGATCATTCCAAAAGCAAGTCATGTAATAGTTGGGTCACAAAGGACCCCAGTGTAACTTCTAAGCAACTGAAGGCCTCTCTCACATTGGCTAATGTTAATGTTCATGAGTCCACCATCAAAAGAACACTGAACAACAATGGTGTGCATACCAGGGTTGCAAGGAGAAAGCCACTGCTCTCCAAAAAGAACATTGCTGCTCGTCTGCAGTTTGCTAAAGATCACGTGGACAAGCCAGAAGGCTATTGGGATGAATGTTTTGTGGACGGATACCAAAATAGAAGTTTTCGCTTTAAAAGAAAGGCGTTATATTTGGAGAAAGGAAAACACTGCATTCCAGCATAAGAAACTTTATCCCATCTGTGAAACATGGTGGTGGTAGTGTCATGGTTTGGGCCTGTTTTGCTGCATCTGGGCCAGGACGGCTTGCCATCATTGATGGAACAATGAATTCTGAATTATATCAGGGATTTCTAAAGGAAAATGTCAGGATATCTGTCCATGAACTGAATCTCAAGAGAAGGTGGGTCATGCAGCAAGACAACGACCCTAAGCACACAAGTCATTCTACCAAAGAATGGTTTAAGAAGAATAAATTAATCTGACCTTAATCCAATCGAAATGTTGTGGAAGGACCTGAAGTGAGCAGTTAATGTGAGGAAACCCAAACCAACATCCCAGAGCTGAAGCTGTTCTGTATGGAGGAATGGGCTAAAATTCCTCCAAGGCCGGTGTGCAGGACTGATCAACAGTTACAGGAAACATTTAGTTGCAGTTATTGCTGCACAGGGGGGTCACACCCAGATACTGAAAGCAAAGGTTCGCGTTCTTTTGCCACTCACTAATATGTAATATTGGATCATTTTCCTCAATAAATAAATGACCAAGTATAATGTTTTTGTCTCATTTGTTTAACTGGGTTCTCTTTATCTACTTTTAGGACTACTTTTAGTGTGAAAATCTGATGATGTTTTAGGTCATATTTATGCAGAAATATAGAAAATTCTAAAGGTTTCACAAACTTTCAAGCAACACTGTATATAAATATCTAGAATCCCCAACAGACTCAAAACACTAGTTATGTACTTGAGATTTTTGTCATTCTTTCCAACCATTTCCACATAATCTTTAACTCGCTTCTATTTCCGTCTTTCACTCTCCCTCACCTCCTCCGCTGTGTTTACCTAGTTACCACACAAAATACTCAGGTTACTTTTAACTCAATGATTGTTTTTCCCTTCAGACATCAGAGAACACTGCACCCAAGCGTAAGCCCCCAGTGCCAAAATTCAACACCAAAACCAGTGGCTCTTCAGGTAAGACAATTTGATTTGTGCTGTTACATTCTATAGTTATGAATTAAAGATTATAATAATTTGGTGTGTTCATGGTACCATTAACGTCTTGCTTTAATTTCTGTTATACATTTTAATTACATATTTAATGTTAATTTAAAAATAGCTAATAAAACTGACAACTTGACAGTTTTCTACTGCTGTGTTGTATGGTTCTAAGGTCTAGTTTTACAGATGAATCTAAACCTTGTGGTATTCTGAATTTATTTTAATGAGGCAGAAATTATTTCTGTGCAATAATTCAGTGGACACACCTAATAAATAACTAAAGAGGTGATTTAAATAAGTAAGCCTTTATCATGTATTTGATGTCAAAAATACAGTGGTACTTCGGTTCTCGACCACCTAGGAAGTTGTCGATTTCAGTTCTCGACGCATTTTAACTAGAAAAATGTGTGTCTCGGTCCTTGTTGTTTGCGCAGTACTCAGCACACTTGCTTAAACTTGTATGAATCGAGCCGCATGACTTGTTTCAGCTGAAACTCAATTCACGATTCAGTATACAGTGATTCAGGTTCACAATAGCCTTGCTCAGAGAAGATGTCTGCTGTGTTTATTGTGTTTTTCTTTATTTTTACATCTACAGTGCTGTATTCTTAATGCAAACAAGTCTCCAAGGGTACTAAGAAGATTAGTTTATAAGAGCCAAACAAATGCAAAACAGAGACTGAATGCTCCATAACACTGGTTGCAGTTAGCTTAGTTCACCAATAGAGAAAGTGTTTTACTTTTCACTTTTCACTTTCAATCCATTTTCATGAGATTTTTTATGCATTGTATTAATGATTTTGGCCAACTGTAGGTTAATGTAAGTATTTTAAACATTAACTTACTTATCAATACTCGTCATGAGGCTGAATCTCCAACTACAGGCACCGTAATGTAACTGCAGTCATTTAAGGTGGACCAGAAAATGTGAACAAGAAGCTGGAGAATAAGAACTTCAGCTATGATACACCGAACATCCGTTTAACACCCAAGTTCTTGATATATTTAATTCATTATGGATTTGTCAGAACATATCCTCTGTAAATCAGGGAGCACCTGTACAATACAACTCCATTAATGCATATAATGCTTATACAGTGTGAATTTTCTGGGGGTCTGGAACAGATTAAATCAATTTACATTATTCCTTGTGGAAAAAATTTGCTTGGTACTCGTCCTCTTCAGTTCTGTGCAAACCTTCTGGAATGAATTAATGACGAGAACCGAGGTACCACTGTACTGAAATCATGTAAAACAGATTAGCCTGACTCCATTTGGCATCGGCATTACTGAAAGAGAATTATTAATGTATCAGAGATGTGAGTATGCAGTTATCTAAAGACAGTATGTGTGTAACTATGTGTGTAAATGGACTGTTGTTTTAAGACCTTTCATGGACCTTTCGTAATTGACCATAATTTAGTTATATTAGGAATATTATACTTGTTTTGTTCTCTTTTTCTCCTTTTGGCTTCTCCCATTAGGGGTCACCACAGCTCATAATCTGTCTCCATCTGCCCCTATCCTCTGCATCATCTTCTGTCAGACCACCTTCATGTCCTCCTTCACCAAATTCATAAACCTGCTGTTTGTCCTTCCTCTTCTTCTGATATACCTTGTAGCTTTCTTCCGTACATGACCAAACCAACTCAGTTTTACCATTCTCACTTTGTACTGTCCCTCTAATATGCTCTTATTTAAAAAAACCAAACAAGTTAACAAAATCAGAAAATTCTCACAGTGCACTTACTCACCTCCTGCCTGCTGGCAGTTTCTGCAACAGCTGGAATACATTCTGTCTCGTGGGTATACGCATATGCACCATGACTGCATTTAGTAAGAAAGCCTATGAGTTCTACTTCAGAAGAAAAATAGATGACCAAGACAAACTATGGGCTCCTGGCATTTGTTGTGAAACTTGTGCAGTCAGCATGAGAGCTTGGCTCAGAGATACTTGGAAATCAATGGCATTTGCAGACTCAGTGAGAACAGAAAGTTTGCATAATGGACTATTACTTCTGTTCAGTGAACTCCTTACTTGCGTTACTCGTTTTTGAGCAAAAGGCATGATTCCCAAGGCATTTACAACAAACTTCTTCTGTATTAGCAATTTAGTGTCTGTCTACATAATTTGTTTCACCCTGGTGATGACTTTTTGAAGCTTTGAATCATTTTAAGCAAACTCTTTGAAAAATTATTCAGCGTTTTGGAATGCTATTTCTGTGCCTTAGCGACATCTGCTAGCCAGATTTGTACAACTGCCATGGAAAAAATGGGAAAAACTCCATACAACGATGATTTGACTTTGAACATGAATGGTCCTTTTTCTTAAATAAAGCTTTTAAATTACTATAAACTATTTGTATTATACTTTTACTTTCTAGTTGGAACAGATTAACATGGGCTTTAGGGGTAGCTGAGAAATAAAGAGAGTAATGGGACTACCTTTTCTATGAGGTAATGGGTAAAGCATTACAAGAATCTGTAATTTAATTTATAAAGGATTAATTTTTTTATTAACTACCCAAACACTGGAATGAATTCATTCTTATATGTAAGCTTTATATTTATGTTTATATTTAAACTTATATTTAAGCATCTTTTTTAGCTTTGATTTCAGTTTTTTAGTTTTCTTTTAGCTCCATATACAATTTTTAAACTCTAATATTGTGTCTCAGCTTTTCCCCAATGTTTATAAATTGTTACTGTATATTGATTCATTTCTTCTGATTCCTTTGAAGTGAAAACTTCACTGAAGACATCCCCATCAAATGGAGCCAGCACACCAGGCACTGATGGGACTCAAACCTCTCGGCCAACTCGCATCACCAAACCTCCGGTGCCCAAACACGTGCCACTACCAAGGAAGCCCCCAGTGCCCCGAGCCCAATGCAGTGCCCCTCAATCCGCAACCACATCCCAGTCTGATCTAAAAAAAGTTTCCTCAAAGGTCGGTTCTACAGACAACATCAAGTACCAACCTGGTGGTGGCAAGGTACGGTGAACACTGATTAAGCCGGATTCATACTTCTAAATATAGAATTTTTGAATGGGAGGGTTATCTCTCCAAAACTGAATGTTTATACTTTTGCAGCGATTAGCTAATACGGATGTGAATGAGTGTGGGTGAAGAACATGAGCACAATGAGGCAAATAAGCAGTGTTTCAAACCTCCATATACCATGCCAAACTGTGGGGCAAATTATTATACTACCAAATGAGTTAGCATTTGAGTATACTATTAGGTATGTAGTAAGCTGTTTGGGATAGAGCCTTTGGGCTGAGGAGAGACGTTTTGTACTTACACTGAAGTGCTAAAAATATGTTCTGATGGTGTGGTAGTATTTTTTTATTTGGCAAATCAGCTTACTTGTAAGAGGTTAAAGTGTTTTGTAATTTTAGTAGCATGACTTAAGTTGCTCTGGTGATGGACAGATAACAGATGAAGTCAGACAGGAATCGTCGTGGACTATGATGTTTGCAGATGACATTGTGACCTGTAGTGAGAACAGGGAACAGGTAGAAGAGAACTTGGATAGGTGGAGGTATACTCTGGAAATTAGAGGAATGAAAGTCAACTATAGTAAGACAGAATACATGTGTCTAAATGAAAGGGAGGCAGGTGGAACAGTCAGGCTACAGGGATCAGTGGTCACAAAGGTCCAGGAGTTCAGGTACTTGGGATCAACCTTCCAAGGAAATGGGGAGTGTGGAAAGGAGGTGAAGAAGAGAGTACAGGCAGGATGGAGTGGGTGGAGAAGAGTGTCAGGAGTGCTGTGTGACAAAAGGGTCGCAGCAAAAGTGAAAGGAAAGTTTCATAAGAGAGTAGTGAGACCAGCCTTGTTGTATGGGTTAGAGACAGTGGCACTGACACTGACAAAGAGACAGGAAGCAGAGCTGGAGGTGGCAGAACTTAAGATGTTGAGGTTCTCTTTAGGAGTGTCTAGGGTGGACAGGATTAGGAATGAGATCATCAGAGGGACAGCACAGGTTGGAAAATTGGGAGACAAAATTCGAGAGGGAAGACTGAGATGGTTTGGACATGTGCAGAGGAGGGATAGTGGATATATTGGTAGGAGGATGTTGGAAATGGAGCTTCCAGGCAAGAGACGGAGAGGAAGACCAAAGAGGAGTTATTTGGTTGTGGTAAATGAAGATATGCAGGGAGTTGGGGTGAGAGTACAGGACGTGGAGGACAGGGTGAGGTGGAAACGTTTAACTCGCTGTGGTGAACCCTGATAAAGGGAGAAGCCGAAAGAAGAAGAAGAAGACGACTTAAGTTATGCCATATACTTAATGCTCAATATTGGTTCATTACAAAAAAAACCTCAAGTATATGAAAAATAATTTGACCATTTTTGATTTTCCATAAATTCATGCACAGCCTGAATAATTACTCTTCTCATATACAAATATGAACAAAAACTGTTCTCATATACCAGTTACAAGCTGTGATATGCTTGCTGCTGTGTGTTAAGCCTAGAAAACACAACTAAATTTTAATATATTCTTTGTGGGGTTTTGAGTGACCATATTCTTATGGTTTTACATGTTTAAAGGTTCAGATAGTCCACAAAAAACTGGACTTCAGTCACATCACCTCTCGCTGTGGCTCCAAGGACAACATCAAGCATGTCCCAGGAGGAGGGAATGTAAGTTCTTATTGTATTAATGTTGGATCTCATTCTATAGTCATATGACTGGCACTTCTGAAAAAAAAAAAAAAAGATACCTTAGTCTTTGGGCAACTTCTCAAAAAAGGTGCACCAGATAAAGTGAGAAACTTTATGTTGACAGGTTTAAGTACAACGGTAGTCTTTACTGATATCTCTCCTAAAGCTCAATGGGGGATCGTTGTGAGATTGCTGGAGTCTTGTCGTATAGGACAATTTAGTAAAAGCCAGATTTTTCCTTTCCATTTGATCTCATTGCTTCCTGAGAGAAACAGAGATTTGAAGGAGATCTAATTTTTCAACTTACGTTTCCAATGAATTTTTTCCATATTCTGTTCACTTCACTTGGAACCACTTGTGGACTATCTATCAAGTGTGAAAGAAATCATGTGGGTGCTTACTAGGTGTTTAAATTAATACCAGTAAAGGGTAGATACAATCTGAAGCTTATTTGTGAATAAATCACATGTATTTCCAATTTCTCTCTGACCTTTTCTCATACTATTTTAACCTAGTTTGGTTTCTGGAAAAAGAATTTATTTAGTTTTGTTATGTATTATGCATTAATTGTGACAGCCTGCTAACATGGTAACCCTGTTAATGCAATGATCTGCAGGTTCAAATTATGAATAAAAAGGTCGACCTGAGCAAAGTGACCTCAAAGTGTGGTTCCAAGGACAACATTAAGCACAAGCCTGGTAAAACGCTGCTTATATTCTGCCATTTTTTACTCTACAGTGTAATGGTAAATTTTCTAGCAATAACCAGAAATCCATTATAGGCGGTGGAAATGCGAAGACTGAGTCACCAAAACCCAAAACTAACGACAACGGTGGACCAAAGGACAGTGAGACAGCCAAAGCAGGAGAAAACAATAACAAGGTAGGTGTCACATTTATGAGTTTTAGAAAATAATTGTACATTTTCTATGACTAGTTAGATGTGAGCAGAATACCACAGATGTTTGAAGTCTGATTATATAAATGGGATGAATGTCAAAGAAACAAAGTTATCATTAATTAAACCATAGTTGTGACAAAGCAAAACACCAAACTTGCCAAAAATGACCAAAACACAACAGGAGATCAAGTTTTCATATAATGAGCTAACAAAGCATAATGTAAAAGGGATTGTAAAATAGATTCACTTATAAAAACTCTATATTTAGGAAGTTAAAATACATTTAAAAAAACCATAAGAATTGTGGGATTGCTGCAAAACTTGGCATGCAGTTATGTTGTAGGCAGATATGTAAATGATTACAGCTGTGGTCTGATTAGACACTGGGCCATACCACAAGAGGGTTTAAAAGTGCTTCCCCTGCTGCTCTATAAAAAGGCTCTCAGAGGCTACTTTTGGGTAGTGTACCTCTTGGTGAGAGATTGTTGACTACTAAACATGCTTCTATGACACATTTGCCCACAGTTAAGCCTGTAGATCCTCCACACTCGTAGGTTGCCGAAGCTGGCATCCCAGCTGATCCCATAAATCTGTTATCTCATGTCATGGGGTGACCGACTGCAACCGGATGTGATGGCTCCCCAGATCATCACACCAGCAGTTGGGGCAGTGTGTCACTCCACAACAAAGGCAGGGTTGAAATGCTTACCACAAGGCCGCCATACCGTCATCGGATCCCAAACAGAACCTGGATTCATCGATAAAGACAATATGGTCCCAGTCCATATCAGTCCAGGTTTCTTGTTCCCGACACAACTGCAAACGAAGTCGATGGTGACTGGCTGTCAATGTGAGGACACATAATGGACACTGTGACAACAGACGCTAAGCACCTGGAAATGATCCTGGGTAGAAACAGAGGTGTGTAGTGAAGGTGCCACCTGTGTCTAGATGGTGGACAACAAAACCTGTGAGAGATGCTCATTCTTGTTGGTGGATCAAATGATCCTCCCTACTGGTGGTTTGTCTGAGCCGCCCGGAGCCTGTTCTACATGTGTGTGTGCCCTCATGAAATCACTGTTCCCAACACCTAGAATGGCATAGATGAGGACGGAAACGACCAGCCTGCTTCTGTCCAGTTATGTGCCTCCTCTCAGTCTGTCAACTGGGCAAACTGTTTTTGTGCGTGTTGTAGAGGCATGTCTAGCAGTCAACAATCTCTCACCAAGAGGTACACTACCCAGAAGTAGCCTCTGAGAGCCTTTATACAGACAACAGGGGAAGCAACTTTACACCCTCTTGTAGCAAGACCCAATGCTTAATCAGACCACAGCTGTAATCATTTACATATCTACCTGTGACATAACTACAAGCCGAGTGTTGCAGCAATCAGTCATATCTGGGTGCGTTATTCTTTTTGTCATTGAGTGTAAATTTCCGAAGTCAAAGTTTGACATTGACAACTATAGAAAACCTTCTTACACATGTCCAAAAAGGTCAAATATTGCAAGACCAAAGCCACAGATCATCACAGTGGGCACAAGCAGAAATGACTAATGATGATACATCAGAAGCTTTGAGCAGAGTGCTGGATTATTGCTTTCCCTGCAGGTGTAATTGGTCCAATGCAGTTTACAAATTCATTGTGAAAACTGTACACTATATGGCTAAGAATATGTTATTAGTGTATATAATATATTAGTGATGTCGGTTATTCAGCCACACTCCTAGAACTCAATGTGACTCAATATCACACCCTTATAGGTTTTCACCTCCCCAACAAGTCAGTTCATTAACGTTATGCCCTGCCCACCTAAAATAAAATTCATAAAGAGAGGGTTTGTCAACTTTAACCTTATTAACTGAATATTGTTGTCCCAGTCACCCAGAGGAGGATGTGTTGCTTATTTTACTGAGACAGTGTCTGTGGTTAAAAAAAAAAAATACTGTACAGGTTTGTGCCATTTAACATTTATGTTCTGTGAAATAGGACGTTGAACGAAATGGACGTTCTTCAGAAATTAACATAGACACGTAGCAGCTTGGATACTTTGCATATAGTGTTTTGTTTAAAATAATAATATTAATTACAACACAATATGAAAGCATATAATACAGGGATGTACTGTACAATACAGTCATTCTTGTCTTTGTATCTTTTATCAAATTTGAAACAGTGAAAACAAAAAAGTTTCTTTCTATCTTTCGAGGTTTCTGTCATACTAGTTTCCTGTCATTCACACGTGAATTAGATGTATTTAAGATGTCATTGATTATTTATGATTTTATTTCCTGGCTGACCCCCATCTCCATCATGCATCTTAGATGAACTGAAATGTCAACAGTGTACCAGGGCTTGTTGTGGAGCATCAGTACCCAACCTCACAGTCACTGGGTGTCCATAAACTTGAACTATATTGTGTACACTGACAGACCAACATTATTAGCAACCTTTCTGTAGTCCTATAGACTGCATTTGTTCTCTGTTTCCAGCCAGGAAGCCCAGCTGCTCCTAAAAGCCCTCCCATCCAAACAGGTGGTGAGGTGAAGGAGAATGGACTGAAACAGAGCTCTCCTGTTCCTCAACCTGCTCCCTCTGCAGAAGGGGGGCTCGGCAGTTCCCAAAATCTGGATAAGTGCATTCCAGCCACAAGTAAGTGCATATATACTCATTAACAAAAAAATAAAGCACTCGGATAGAAATGTTGGATTGCTGCAAAACTCAGCATGAAGTTATGTCTTAGGCACCTTTAAATGATTACAGGTGTGGTCTGATTAGACGCTGGGTCTTGCCACAAGAGGGCATAAACTGCCCTATAAGTGTCTCTGAGACTTTTGGGTAGTGTACCCTTTGGTTAGAGATCGATTGCTGCTAGACATGTCTCTACGAAGCATTCAAAGACATTTATTCTAGATTCTTAAAAAGGTAAAAGCAGAGTGCTTCTTGACTAAGCTTGACCACAGATGACCCTTATAGGCACAATAACAAAAATCAGTTCCACTGTTTGTTTCATATACCACATAGTTCATGCAAACGTTTTAAACTCACTAATATCACACCTATATTAGACCAACAGGAAATGTTAATGTGGAGAAACCCTTGAGCTGTCAATTAATAAAAGTAATAATAAAAGCATAAATAATACCAGATGGGCAGAATAAATATGAAATATGGTGTAGGAGGTTTGCACCGATGCTTGTTTGGTTGAGCTCTGTAATTCCTTTTCCTCAGACTGAGTCTTGCAAGCTGAGCTTCCGAGAGGACGCATAGACTTACATGGAATCGTGGCACCAGTGTCATCTCCTGGTCCTTCCCTGAGTGGCAACCACCTCTCACCCACAATGCATTGCAGTATTTCTCTGCGCTCCACAGTCTCCTTTGTCTCAACGTAGTCTGGTGCATAGAGTTGCCAGGGAATGGGTTTGAACCAGTACACTAGCAGAACAAAAGCTGATCATTTCCCACTAGCGTTTGTGTTTCTATTGTTTCTCACAACATTGTCAATAGCCTCCTTGACCATCTTCTCTGCATCCTCAGATAGGCACAGACTGGATCTGAGTGCAAAGATTAAGGATATTTGTGGTTTTATTTGAAGTATTGCGCGTTTGGTTTCCAGTTTAACTTGTGTGGTTGCACAATTCACAAAGTGAAACAGTAAACGTCTAAACTAATATTATAAAGTGTTTCAGGAGGGTTTTATGAGGATGGTGACTCGGATGTCAAATAGAACATCACTAATGGAAGTGACTCCGCTGCTTCACTGTCCCACTAAGATCACAGTGTGTAATGGATCAAGACTAAAGTATATTGCGCCAGGATTACAGGGAGCCAGTATTAACCATGTTCTTGGGAACACATATCCTCCGATTAAACTCCCATAGAGATATATACACTTGTTAAAATCATTATGCAAGCAGTAAGCACAATGTGTTATAAGCATGCCAAACACTCTGGTTAACTCAGCTGAAGTACACAAACAAAGCACCATCCATTCACATAGTCTTAATATCTTTACATAGATCATACGTCATAGACACTCGCTTGTTTAAACAGTGGGGCATTTACAATTTCTCTGTAACATGTTTGCATAGATTAATGCCACAATGGGCTGATTCATTATGCTATGTCAACAAACTGGCTCAGTCGCCGACGCTACAGGGGGAGATTAAACAAGAGGGATGAGAATGCAGTAGGGAAATGTTTTAATGCAGCACAAGGGAAATGACGTGGTCGAAGGTCAGTCTCAGCTGTTAGATTGAATTGGAACTATTTTGAAAGAATCAAGCACAAGACTAATTGACAATCTGTTACATCTAACCTGTTATATTGCATCACAAACCATCAGCAAGTGCTATCTAATCTTACTGTGTGCATCCATTTTACTCAGAAATTTTACATAAGCAAATAATGTTTACTTGAAATGCTAATTAATTAACCTGAACAAGTGATGTCACAAATATGCATGTAATATTTGATATTTATATTCAGTTTTCCCTGTTAAACTGCCTTTAAACTAAATTTAACTCGTACACAGGGTAGGGTGTTATTAGGGAGAGATGATATGTTTCTATAAAATTGACACTGGTATATAAATGAGAAGCACAAAACAACACAGTGAAGCTGAGTATGACTAGAAAACAAAAGTATGTCTGTTGATTAATGCTGGTCTGTGCTCTAAAAATCTTCCCTGTTGGTGTGGTTTTGTAACCCATGACTCACTTATCACTGTGCTAGAAACAGTGGTTAGTCATTCAATGAAGAACCCGAACCGAAGTTCTCAATACCTGAAGGGATCTATATTAAAAAAAACTTTCCATTTAACATATACATAATTGATTATGTAAAACTGGTATTTTACTTGGAGTAGTACACTTGTAAGTACATTTACTACAAGGGGTTGTAGTGAATTCAGTGTGTCACCATCTGTCTGAATCCAAATAGTCCAGTGCCTTACCCACATTCCCAACTTACCACAATTTATTAAAAAAACTTATTCTTTTTATTTTCTTTACTAAAACCAGAACATCAAATTATTTGCTCCATGAAATGCATGCTTTGTTATTATATTACAGGAGCTATATTAGCAAGTAGCGCAGGCTTTGCCTTTCTTGCTGAGAAAAACGTGTAAACGGAAAGGTCATGTTTTTAACTTTGCTAGCTGAATGCTGGTGACAGAGGACCAGAATCTTGATTTTGGGGCATAATGGTCACACTGTGAGATTTTCCAGCATGTCACATCCCCCCATCAAATGTTACAGCATGGAATGTGTAATTATGAGGGCCAGACTTTATTTTGAATCATGCATGATATAAATATTTAATTTTACTCCATTATTACTTGGCTCGCAGCAGTGGTTTTTACTCTTACCACATAGCTCCATAGATTCCAGGTTCAATTCCTGGCCTGGACTCCCCTTGTGTCGAGTTTGCATGTTCTCTCCATGTCTGCATGTTATTCCTCCGAGTACTCCAGTTTCTTCCCATGCCCCATATAGAATTATTTGCTGTCTTGTGTCCTGTGCTACCAGTTAGGCCCAAGTTCCTCGCGACCCTGAATTGGATTAAGCGGGTATGCATGAATTACTTGCCACTTTATAGTAGGAATGATCCCTGTGCTATTTTATTTGTGAACTTGGAATATTTTAATTGTGTGACATCTGTACATACCCTAATAATACGTAAACCACAACAAATACATTATGCTGTATGTAAGCGCAATGAATAAGTCTACTTGATCTAGACATCGATGAGTTACTGGGTGAATCCCAGGGTCAGAAAATACAGTTAAACACAAATAATTTTTAAAGCACAAACCAGCATTAATGTAGCAGAAATGATGGCATTTGTTTTCTGATCATATGCATAGACTTCACAGAAATAAGGAGGACCAAAACTCAAAAAAGGACCATTCTCCGTGGGCAGCTTAGGTGATATTAAACTAAGTTATCTAAATTATTAATTAGATAACATACATATATAATCTAAGCCACCCTAGGAAGATGGGTCCCTGTTTGAGTCTTGGTCCTCCAAAGGTTTCTTCCTTATAATGTTTAGGGAGATTTGTTCCTTGCCACCGTCACCCTAGGCTTGCTCATAGGATACAGTGAAGATCCAGGAGAGTAAAGCAGTGTGAACACTACATAAATGTTGAGGCAGTGCTGAAATCCATGTAAGATATGTGCATTATTTAATATGAATGTGAGCAAGTCAGTGAATATATTTAGTAAAATATGTTTGTAGGCTTATGTGTAGGTGCCTTTGTACCTAGTGTGCAGTGTTGGGATTGTGTGAACAGTTTGCAATGGTCAATAATGCATACAATAACTTTTCTCAAGTGGTAGTATTCGTCATGAATGAACTCGCATGCGTGAATGTCTACTAACAGCTAGAATACCTGCACCCATTCAAAAACCTCATACTCCCATTTATACAGAAAAGTTACACTGGCTGGTACAAGACAAAGGACTGAGCGTTATTGTGGGTATACAGGTGTGCGCCATTTAATGTCTATCCAATAAACGTCCGTTCGCTTTAATGGCCAAGGCCTTTATAAGAATTATAATAGGAAATGAAAATCTGTCTTATACACATCTAATTCACGTCTCAATGACAGAAAACTAGTGCGAGCAAACCTTTGTGACACCTCCTGAAAGAAAAGAGAATCACAGTCTGGAAAGCAGAAAATAACATAACGTTCCTTTTTTTTTCTGCTAAGTGTTTCAAATTTTATAAATGATACAGAATTATAATTATTTTAAAACTTACTGCATGATACAGTACAGTAATGTACTAAATGTTTTCATATTGTGTTTTAATTAATACTATTGCCTAAAATAAACACTATGTGCAAAGGATCTAAACTACTATGTCACGACGGTAATGTCCAACAGTGGTAGCTTGGCAAATGTGGGATTTGAACGCTGAACCTTCTACTCCATAGTCCAGTCCCTTAACCGCTAGGCTACCACAGTCACATTGTCAGACAATCCATTGTTAGGTGTTTCATAGTGTGTCAGATATGTGTGACAGCAGGTACTGTCATGAGCAACATGCAGCACAAACTAAACAGGAAGAATTTGTTAGCAGAAGCAGAAATGATCAATTTGCTCAAATAGGGTACATTAATGTACTCCTGGATTATTTTAAAACCTTTGGAAAGGCTGATACTAAATATATAGTGTGAATTATGGGTCATGTAAAATACTCAACAGAAGTTTCATCTTGGTAATGACTTAAAAATTGCTGTCTAAACATTTACATTAACATTTACAGCATTTAGCAGATGCCCTTATCCAGAGCGACTTACAATTGATGCAGTCTTACAATCCAAGCAATTGTAGGTTAAGGGCCTTACTCAAGGAGCCAACAGTGGCAGCTTGGCAGAGGTGGGATTTGAACCCTGGACCTTTTGGTCCATAGTCCAGTACCTTAACCGCTAGAAAAGTAAACTCCACAAGCTTAGTTCAGTCCCATCCAGGATTTGAATTATTAGAGGTCTGTTACCTGTGCTAATGTCACCTACAAGTCAAGATTATGGCGCACACTCAAAACCTCATCATTTGAATTTTTGCTATAACGTCTGGAGTATTTTAATCTTGATTTAAACTCTCTCCTAATAGCTGAACCACTTACTCACAATAATGAATGCAGATTAGGAATCTAACTAAACACCCTGATTCACCACTACCTACAGCCTTCACTTTTTTCTTTATCAGTGGCTGAGTAAAAGGTAACAGTTGTGAGTCAGTGGACAACATGTGCGACTGTGCATGCTGGCAGTGGTACACCCGATTAAGGAGAGCCTGCTGTTGGACGAAGCACTGTCCAATGCACAATCAGACAGTTTCTATATTAGTCTGACACCAATTAAAGTAGATGGTATTTTAAATATGCAGGACCCTGACTCCAGAATAGCAATTGCAGTCATAATGTTCTGAATGTTATATCAGAATACTTTATTGATCCCCGAGGGGAAATTGCAGAAATTGCTATAGTGAGTGGTAACTGCACTAATTTGACATACTGTTTAGGTGCATGTAGTTTGGGATGTAGCCAAAATAGATGTTCTGCTTTATTTGAAGTGTCGGCAAAATCTAAAAATAATGTAGTTTAACATGATTAACTATCATTTAAATAAATCTGAGAGCATTGTGATGTGTACCTGTGAGATATATATATATATGTATATATATCTGTATCTATCTCACAGGTACTTGTGAGAAAAAAAGAGAGAAGAAAAAAAAAACGAAAAAACCAGCACTGGTCATTACCACTGGTTAGCCAACCTGCTATTATAGTATGAATATACATGAATATTCTTAAACCCTAGTATTTTAAATGAAGCTGAATGAAGAATATTTGTATTAAATTATTTATTATTCCATATACATCATTTTAATTTAAAATCACCAGTTCAGACGCATTTGAAAACGTATCGTAACACCTATATAAAGTTCAAGCACAAATACTAGAAAACAAGTGCTGCTAGTTTGTCGTGAGGTAAAGTAAAACTGCTCTGTTGGTTTGGTCCCGAAAGCAAACTGGTACAAAATGAGGCACATAAAATTCTCCTCAAAACTCTAATTGTAGTCCATTATGATGACAATATTATGTAAACCTGCAAAATGAAGCTGAGCTTTGTTTTAGTTTATGAATAATTCATACTTTAGTGATGGCTTATGGCAGATGCTGATAAAAGGACCAAATGTCTTTGTATATGAGAACAAAAACTGAATTCCAGCTAATTCCCCGACTCGCATCATCCTGAACAGACGTTACCTTTGTGGTTTCACTGTGCTGCGGTGTCAGTGCATGTTTACTGAGAAGTTATGTCTTAAAACAATTTTGTCTTGCCACCCACTAAAGTTTTGATTTTGTTTCATGCAGCTTAATTTTAATATTATGGACTATTATAGAACATACAGCATCCATTACTGAAATTTTAACATTGTATTGTGTTGACAACAGGAGGAAACAAAAACAGACTCCACTGGAGCTAAATGTGAGAGCAATAATTGAAGACTATTTATATCACTTTCATATATGGATTGTGGTTTGAAGTTTCGGGATAAACAGACATTCCGACTTTATACGTGCACGACCAGTGTTACATTTCTTAAATTTTCTTATTGTAGCGATCTCTCACCTGGCTTGTGTGAGTAAAATCTGAAGGACTTGTGATAGGCAGGTGTGTCCTTGAGTGTCCTTTAGGAAGCAGGACAAAGAACCGAGATCCAAGATCATCTTCAAGCCCTGCAAATGTTAATAGGCTTTGATGGTCAGTCCGTCGACGTTGTCTGTGAAGCAAACCATAGGTTTACAGTGGCATGTAATAATATAAAACACTCATTAGGCAGCTGTGTTGCCCCCGTATGTATTAGGGTTGTGTGTACTCACCATTTAACTCGCAACCGAGTGACCTTTAGACCTCAGTCTTATGATGGATGTATTGATTGGAGTTGTTTTGCCTATGAAACGTATTATCTTTGTTGTGGTTGTCAATTATTATTGTGATTGTTAATCGTTAATAAAAATGACTTACAAGGACTGCCGACTTTTTTTGGAGCCTGTTTAATCGTGGTTTATTGTGGCTGAATGGTATGAAAATAATACACAATCGTATCACGCAGTATCAAAGTTTAAGCCAGGGGTGTCCAATCTATTTTTTTCAAAGGGGGCCAGACTACACAATGTCAAAATGCCTATTATATGTAAATTATTCAAAACATTGTATTCAAGATATGAAAAAATAAATGTACAGAACAGATTTTTTTAACCACTGAATTTCATTTTAGTGCAATAAGTGCATTGGGATATACCACAATTTCATGCAGATTATTTAGGGTAAACATTTCCTTTAAAACATGTCAAAACAAGTATCTTCCATTGGTATTTTATTACTCAGTTGCTATGCATTACCAGACCTTTGGAACTCAATAACAAAGCAAGGCTTAAATTTCTTAAGTCACATAACCAACTAAATACAAAAATTAATATTGAACAAATAGGCCTTGTGTTAAAGCTCTAACCAGATGCTCTAACTTACCAGAAGAGGCAGCCCACTAGAAACTAATGTGAGGGGTGGTGTTGCGCCCTCCACTGCATTATTCGTGTTAGGTTTGACAGCTGTAGCTGCGACACACAAAATGTCAAAATGACTTGAAATCTGTCAAGTCTGGACCTCATACGGCTCTTGTTCAAGTCATTTACGTACTACTGCCACCGTCAGATGAAAGGAAAAATTGCAACGTGTATTGATGTTATGAAGTATTCTCAAGAGTGATGTCGGCCACCCCTGGTTTAAACTGTCTAGCCAGTCATATGTGGGTTTAAAGTGGAATTAGATGGTGTAAAACTGGGTTAGCCGTTATCTGTAGCTTAATGGTGTAGTCCATGTTGCCCAAATTGTTATATTGCTTCACTGAGTTTTTGACACACCGGACAGTGCAAACCAGTCCTCCTTCGGCCAGCTAAGTAAGAAAAACCACGCATTCACCAGCAATGAAGAAGCACTGGCCAACACAAACCAGCTTAGACCAGCAACCAGCTAATGTGATCAGCGCTTGCTTTTTCAAGCAGGATATGTTAGAAGAACACCAGCCCACCCACTGAATGCAGGGGAAAAATTTAAAATTTAAAGTTCATTAAACTCAAACTCTTTTCGGTGAACAGCGGAGCACAACGCAGCATGCATAATCTACTTTGAAGTCCCAGACACAGACCTAACGAATGCTTATTGAAGTTTGTGCTTCTCTGAGAGTATTTGGAGAAAAAGTGTGACTAACTGGACAAATGGATTTGCATGACAGACACCAATGGCGGCGAATGGAGTGAGGTGCGTTTGAAAAGCACTCCTCTCTCTGATTATTGGAAAGTGCGTTTTTTGTTTGTCACATGAAGCACTGCTTGTCTTCTGATCAAAGTAAATCGGGAAAGACATGACTGATCTCTCAAACGAAGTAAATCTGCGCCAACAAGTCTAAATTTAATTAAAATATTTACTGCTTACAAAGATAAAATGTGTTATTTTGTAAAAACAACTTTGCATTAGACAATACAACTAACTGCAGCTCAACTGGAGAGACATAACAATCCCTTTGCTTTACTACAGCAGATATCTCCAGTCTCTGTAAAATAGTGGGTCAATTAAAGCTAGACAGAGAGCATGGTGCTTTATTAATTCACTTGTCCACATCTTCATAGCTGGATTTGATAACAAGGATTTAATAATTGCAAACTGTCGAGCACCATTTAATATTAGGATAATACATCATAGATGATACATTTCAAAACTATTTAATCAGAACATGACATCAAGTCTCAAATTCAAGATTAAAATATTACATATAACCTTTTTGTTTGGTGATTCCTGTTTAGATGCACTTAAAGCTGGTTACCAAATGGTGAGCTGAATCAGATTCCTTTGAGCAGAAGAAACAGAGTTGTCCTGAGCATCCATGTCTTATAATCAATACTTATCCAGAAAGGGCTGCAGATTGGCCAAACAAACAGGAGCTTGATTACAGTTGTGTAATCAACTGATCTTGGGATTCCTGTTGCTGCTGCATGGTTGTAATGCAGGCCCATTGTGAATGAGACCCCTGCTGAGCCTACTTTTAGTCATTGACCTGAAGTTAGTGATCCAGGTTATACACTATATAAACAAATGTGTTTGGACACCACTTCTAATTATGGAGTCCTGGTCTTTCAGCAACACCCACTTGAAGCACATTCATAACATAAAGCATACATTTCTGGATTCCCCAAACAGTGAAAATGGGTGGTACGGAATACTCGAGTTACTATTAGTCCTTAAAATTCACAGAGAATTGGTTTGCCAACTCTGGAATACCAAAAGTGAGCCAGTGCTTGTTGTTTAACATCAGAAGCTGACCTCACAGTCATATTCTAAAATGTAGTGGAAAGCCATTTTAGAAGATCAAAGGCTGTTGTAGCAGCAAAGGTGGGGAACAAACTTTTTTTTGTCTATATAATGTATGTTTACTACTTAGGGTTTTTTGATTGGTGTTGCCATCTTCAAAAACATACTTTACTCAAAATTTCAGGCCCATATTCTGATACGTCATCAGAGAACTATATTTTTACTTTTTAACTTTTTAACTTTTTGATGGAACAGAATTCCTTGTTCCATCAATGATGGCAAGCCGTCCTGGCCCAGATGCAGCAAAACAGGCCCAAACCATGATACTACCACCACCATGTTTCACAGATGGGATAAGGTTCTTATGCTGGAATGCAGTGTTTTCCTTTCTCCAAACATAATGGTTTTCTTTTAAACCAAAGTTTTATTTTGGTCTCATCCGTCCACAAAACATTCTTCCAATAGCCTTCTGGCTTGTCCACGTGATCTTTAGCAAACTGCAGATGAGCAGCAATGGTTTTTTGGAGAGCAGTGGCGTTCCTCCTTGCACCCTGCCATGCACACCATTGTTGTTCAGGTTCTTCTGATGGTGGAATCATGAACATTAAACATTAGCAATGTGAGAGAGGCCTTCAAGTGTGCTTAGAAGTTACCCTGGGGTCCTTTGTGACCTCGCCAACTATTACTCGCCTTGCTCTTGGAGTGCATCTGATTTGCGTCAGGCCACTTCTGGGGAGGGTAACGATGGTTTGAATTTTACTCCATTGTACACAATCGTCTGGACTGTGGGATTGGTGAAGTCCAAAGTTTAGAGATGGTTTTTGTTGTAACCTTTTCCAGTCTGACGAGCATAAACACTCTTTCGGAGGTCCTCAGAAATCCTCTATGTTCGTGCCATGACACCCTTCTATAAACATGTGTTGTGAAGAGCAGATTGATAGATCCCTGTTCATTAAATAAAACAGGGTGCCCACTCACACCTGATTGTCATCCCATTGATTGAAAACACCTGACTCTAATTTCACCTTCAAATTAACTGCTAATCCTAGAGGTTCACATACTTTTGCCACTCACTAACATGTAATATTGAATCATTTTCCTCAATAAATAAAAGACCAAGTATAATAGTTTGCCCCATTCATTTAACTGGGTTCTCTTAATCTACTTTTACGGCTTTTGTGAAAATCTGATGAAGTTTTAGGTCATATTTATGCAGAAATATAGAAAATTCTAAATGGTTCACAAACTTTCAAGCACCACTGTACCTTTACTCTGATTTCAATCAGTTTTCCGTAAAACTTTGCATACCTTTTCAAGTTTTCTTGTCTGAGCTTGTGTGCAGATGTCCTGGAAGTGGCTAGTTGTCAGGTGTACTTATTCTTCCACTTATTTTTCAGTAAATAGCTTACAAATATTGGTAGTTGTGGGTTGCAGAAGTTTGGGGAATGTAGCTACTTTGGATTTGTTCCCTGATCCTGTCTCTCTCCAACTCCCTCCAATATTCCTGCAAATTCGTTTTATTCAAGCACTAACATTTTTTTTGAGCCAATTGGCTTCTTTTGGGCTTATTTCCATAAACATTGTTGCTTGTTTCTCCACAACAGGGACCTGGCAACCCTGGATTTTAAACGCAGCACCTGCAAAATGGCTACCAAACACTTTTTGGGGAGACTCAAATGCATTATCTGCTTAAGTATATGAAGAATTTGAAAAATAAATAAATCAATCAATAAAAAATAATTATAATAAAAATTAAATATTAACACGTTTGAAGTTTACATCACGGCGTGAGACTATTTGCTGGTTGCAAAGTAGAAATCCAGGAAAATTATTGCCCTATTGTATTAAGTGCATGTTAAAGCACTCCCTGACTGCAAGTTAGTGAAAATGCCTGACGTATGACCTCGACGAGCTTTGAGTTTGTCCCATATTCACGTGGACAATCTGTGGTATGTGAGTGAAGACAACAGAATAATAAATGAGTAGACAAGACTGGGATATGCGTTAAACCTGATGTGATAGTATTCCATAAATTCAGAGGTGGATACTGACTAATTACTCACGTTACTGCCATTGAGTAGTTTTTTAGGGTACTTGTGTTTTTTAAAATCTGTAATTATACTTTTACTTCAGTACGTTTTGGTTGAAATATTGTACTTCACTACATTTTACAGCACATATTTTACAGCTTAAAAAAAAAAAAAAGTAAATAAATAACACAAAAAACAGAGACAACCCTAGTGAATGATGGGCAGGAGAACAAACTATCACTAAAATCACAAGAAAGGAGGAGACGGGCCAACTCAGACACCAGTGGTGCAGTCCCAGCCGACAGCGAAACCCCTGTCGAATACTGCTGAAGTTAAACTCGAACGAACCATATCTATGGACCACTTTGCGTTCAAGTGCAAGAAATGCATCAGCTTTATTAGGATTTATTACAGACCTTCAGTGGTTGTATGGTTTGAAAATGTTTTATGGGTTAGTCTGCACTAAAATGAAACATTATACCTCCCTACATTATGTTGGGTGTCGACATGTTTTATTTTGTTATTGGACTTTAATTTATAAAGATATTTTAATTAAAATCTAATTGTTGAGATATGTTAGCCCCTTGTCCTCTCACAGGAGGCCAAACTCCCACTGTTAAAAAAGTAAAAAATTAACATTTACTCTTGATTTCAGATGAGCTACTTTTTACTTAGACTTTTAGACCAGTAATTTCACTTTTAAAATTTCATCAGTGTAATACTAATTTTACTTGAGTAGAACATTTCAGTACTCTTTCCACCTCTGCAGACATAAGTCAATACCAGCCTCATCAATGACACTAGGTATTAGATCACTGCATACCTTGTTGCATTTAAAATGCTTAAAATCCACACAAATAACCACGTAGAAGACAATTACCATTTTCATCTTTATTACAAATGTACAGCTTACGAGTTTCTATTATGATTTAATTGTTTTTGCTTAGTTTATTTCTTTCCTTTTGTACAATTAACTAAAAGAATTTCTCCCATCAGCCATCTCAGAACAGTAATGATGAATATAGTGCAGTGAGTTGAACTGAACTGAAGGGATTATGCAGATGTAGGACGCGGACATGTGCAGGCTTTGTTCGTGTAAGTGTGTGTGCGCATCGATTGCATCATGGCATGAGGCTGTATGGGACAAGGCAGATATTTTAGTTGTAGGACTCACATCAAAGGAGCCCAACAATTGTGCTGGATAGATCATGAAGCTGCTTCCAAACACACCCAGCTCCATCAGTTCTCTTTGATTGGTACTGAACTCCTGTGTTCTCTTAATAAACTATGGTCACGATCAACTGGGAAAACATCTCCTAAGAACTACCGCAGAACAGACTGAACAAAAAGGCAAAATTACAATGATGTGTAACACCTACATAAGGATTCTGTTCTATGTGCGCTACCCAGAGGGGTAAACAGTCTGGAAAAGATGTGGCCTATAAACAAATAACAGTTGTGCAAAGTCAATGACAAATTCTCTCAAAATGACATTAGGAAAATATTCCATTCCCAAAATTGCAACAGAGAAACAAGGCAAGTGCATGAACTGGTGAAATTACCAGAGAAGCTTGAACAACTTAAGAAAAGCTGCAAAACAATCATATAAGGCTTATGTAATAAAGCAAACACAAAACTAATCACATAACACTGAAATAGTACTGGTGGCATTCGCTTGATGCTGACGCAACACAGGCTGCGTCTAGACAGTAAGGTTAGACAATCAGCATATGCTTCTCTCCCCATCTGCTGAAATGTGGATCCAGTCCAACCTGAAAGCCATAGGCAATTTTGACAGATCCTTAAGAAGACATCATATATTTGTGAACAATAAACCTGACTAGCGGTCTAAATGAAGCCTGAGAATGCTGATCGTTAATAATGCTTGGTGAGTGCATGTTTTTTGAAATCTCCAGTTCATCAACCCCACGAACATGAGGAGTATATATCAGTTGAAATGACTTGGTTGTGCTAACTGCCAAGAGCCTTAAACCCCTTTCACACTTGCTCATTTACTTGGGAATTTATAGGGAAGGGGTTTAGTCTGAAGCTAGACTGGCTCAAAATCAAGGGCAACGTTGCATTACGTGGGTGTACTCACACTAGGCGATCTGTACCATGCCCAAGCACGTTTGACCCCCAAAGCAAGGTTGGTTTGACTAGTGTGATCACTCCATGCCATGCCAAGGCATGTTATGCTGAACTGTGCTCAGGCCCGCTTGAAGAGTTTATTAGCTTTATTTAACATCAGGTTAAATGCCCTGTATTCACGACAGAGGCACGGTTATAACACCACACTGGTCATGGGCCAATTTAGAGTGACCAATCAATCGAATGCATGTCTTTGGACTACAGGAGGAAACTGGAGCAGTCAGAGTAAACCTATGCAGACATGGGGAGGACATTCAAACTCCACACAGGCAGAGTCCGGGGTTGGGCTGCACACTTTAAGGGGTAGGACTGTGGTGGCATAGCAGTTAAGGTACTGGACTATGGACCAGAAGGTTCAGGGTTCAAAACCCACCTCTGCCAGATTGCTACTCTTGGGCCCTTGAGCAAGGCCCTTAACCCACCACTGTTGGGATTGTAGGATTGTATCAATTGTAAGTCGCTCTGTATAAAGGCGTCTGCTAAATAACACAAACGTAAATGTAGGCTCGAGTGTGGTTTAGTTGGGTTCGGGCACAGTATGCCGAGCACGGGTCACAGAGTAGCCAAAAATGGCTGCGTTGCACAATAAATAATTCTTTAAGGCGGATGTGAGGACTGTGTGTCAACGTGTCCAAAACGACTCCAAAAAAGCCACAAGGTAAGTACTGCGGAAGTGCATCTTACTCCACCACATTCAGTAGTATCATTGTGACGCAAGTGTGCTCTGGTCCAGAATTTTCAAGTGCAACATTAGCGCAGGCCAGCAGGGGAATGGGGAGGGGGGATAATCGTGCTCTGGCACAGTACAAGGCAACCGGGCAGTGTGAGTACAGTCTAAGCCACTCACTCAATGCAGAATGCAGCTTTAAATGGCACAAACACACAGCTTTGGAACTTCCTAACGGTCTGAAATGTCCACTCTGCAGTAAATGAATGTCCAAGTGAAACTGCAGTAAGTGACTGTGGATTTTGAGTGTGAAAGGGGCTACAGATCACTCTAGAGCTACTGTTCAGCAGTACGTCGTACAATCTCACACACACTGGCAATACTAATCCTGAATCATCGATGGGAGAGCTTCATACAGCACAGCTGTTGTTTTTTTTCCCCCATTTACCACAACCTGCTGAAGTGTCTGGGTGAACCCGGATGGTGCTCTTTGACCATCGGAGTTCAGTTCCTTGTAGCTTATATAACAAAGTAACATTGACAGTACACGTTTTCCAATCAAGAAAATAATATAAAGGTGAAGCATCATAAAGCTGATATTTTCAGAAGAAAATATGGTCCAAAAATAAGTTCCCATCAAAGTCCCCTAACTTGCTACACTGGTAAAGGAGCCAATTGGATACTCTCAAAATAGAGAAAGCACTGGAAGAACTGGAGAGGAACCATCCTGTCAGAGTGGAGCTTTGAAGCAGGCAATGTAGCCAACGAACCAGCAGGTCTGTGGCTTCTTCAAAACGAGCCAATGAGATGAATGGAGAAGTGGATCTGTCTCCAACAGAATAAGACTTGACACTGGCCTAAGTCTTTCCAGGTCAACCCTACCTGCTGTCTTTGTGCTGGAAGAGGAGGGTCAACGCTACAGTGTAAACCCTTCTGTCTTTTTCCTTTGGCTATGATGAATGCACAGAGGATTCACACACAAATATGTTCCCAAAGCACAGGGGCGTTCTTTAAGATCATAAGGATCTTTCCACAGGTCGCTGAACAGCCCCAATACCGAGTAAGAGCCGAGTGTCCCATTCTCAATGCTCCCCCTTTCCTGACCGACTGATAAACAAATGACATAACCAAAGAAAATTAATAATAATAACAACAATAATACATATTTAGCAAAGTCAAAAGTAACAATCAAAACAATGATAATCATAACATTAATAAAAAAAACCTATAGTCATAATCATTAGAATAATTCCAGTGTACGTGTTTAAGTCTAAACGTTTGTCCCGAGAGGTAAAGGCCAATGGAGTGGCGTAAAAAATAGACATGGATCAAGAAAGAATAAAGACTAAAGAAACTTTTAAAAAATGAGACAGAGAGAGCAAAGTGTGTGGAAATCTGGCTGTGTTACAGGGGGATAAAAGAGGGCATAAAGAGAGGGATCCCGATAAAAAGAAGACCAAGCGATGCGAGATGATTTAAATCATTCCAATAAAGGTCTCCCATGAAAGCCCCGCAGCGTGTTGGTGCTTCTGTATGTAGTTTCATATTACCTTTGATCATTCTTTATCTGTCTTTCCATTCATTTCCCTACATGTGATGCTTCCGTTTACCATTCACTGTCATCATCTCCTCCACTTAACATCCGTGTCCTTCTTTTCATCATTCACATCCTTTCCATCTGTTGGTTTGCAGTTCCTTCCTCCACCAATACTGTGTCTTGTTTTTCTCTACTGCGCCCCCTGTGCCCGTTTCTCGGTAGGTCCATGGCCGCTCTTCCCAGCGCCGGGTCACTGCTTCTTCTCCCGTGTGGTGATGGTGACGAGTTGCTTGGCGGCCTTGGCTATGTCATAGGCGCATTGGATGACCTGCTGCGTTAGAAGCTGGTAATCAACGGCGCTGGCCGAAGACTCTGAGGGTGCGGCTTTGCGACACTCCACCTGCAGACGCGAGGCGCTGGAGGCCAGCAGCTTGAGGGAGGCGCGCACGGCGTCCAGGGCCGGCCTCTGAGGACACACGGCATGGGCACAGAGTTCAGAAACTTTAAGCTCGTTAAACAACCCAAGCTAAAAGTAGCACGGGGAATTTACTGACCTTGGGAAAGAGAGAGGCCATCTCTGTCACAGCTGAGTGAATCTTCTCTGAGCATGGCACAAAACTAGAAGCAGAGCCACATGTTACACTTTTAATGAGTTTATTATAAACTTAGGAAACAGCACTAGCGCATGTACACTGATGCTACAATTACTAAGGCAAACTAAGCTTCAAAGCCAGTTCAGAATCTGACCATGCATTGATTCCACAAAGGCTTAGTGCTAATAGTCCTGCTCCAGTGTTGAAAGATTGGACAGAACTACACAAGAACTGTATTAGTAAGACATTTTGACTCTGATGTCACTCCAGATGTGTCTCTTATAGGAAGTACAATTCTTTTCAAGTAATACTAATGTCCAATGTACACAGTAGAGATGTTCACGAGTTGCTTCACGTCAAACCTTAGAGTCTGAGATTCATACATGTGTCGAGCGAGGCCGGAGTTTCCAGTCTCCAACCTCTGCCGAGTCCAGAGTAAAGTCATAGTTTAATAGTGTATGGTCTACGAACGTATGTAGGATAGACCAGTGACTCTCAAACTGTGGTCCGTGTACCACTGGTGGTACGTGAAGGAGCACGAGGTGGAAAGCCAGATGACTTTGTAATTATCTAATAATTAAGGAATTATTTAAATGTTAAAAATGTAACGTTTTCATGTATAAATGACATAGGTTTCAGACTCTTCATAATTTTATTTGAATAAAATTTGTTTGTGTTTAAAAAAGTACCACATGGGCTACACAGAAGTTCATTACGTCTGTGTTTCGTGTAACTGTTTCCCAAAATTCAAATTTTATAAGACATTATCAGTAAGTCTGTTGCATTTATCTGCAACAACAGTTAAAAATGAATGCCTCAAATAAAACAACTATGTCATGGCTGAGCGTAGCAGATACCAGGAGCAATGAGCCCAAACTGGTAAATCAAACACACCTGTTGAATGCATTGATGATAAAGTTAATTCATCGCCCACCCTTGCATCAGCCAATGCTAATTTAGACAGAGTTTTCTCAAGATCCGAAAAAGCACTATGAGATGGTATGACGCAAGGTTCATTTTGGGATTCACTTATAGTGGAACAGGGTTGTGAGTAGAATGGGTTGTGTGCTGTGAGATTCTCAGCAACAAGAGCATGAAACCAGCACATCTAAGACGACATGTAAGCACTAAACATGCACATTTGAAGAACAAACCTGAAAACCTGTTAAATATGCGTACTGGTGTGCGGTGTATGTGTTTCTGTGATGAGACTCATAGGTGGTATTTGGAGGTTTTGGTTTGATAATGGGTGGTACTTGGTTTAAAAAGTTTGAGAACCACAGAGAGTCCACCGTACATGTGCACTGAGAATATGCAGTGTGCTAGCGCCACAGAAAGTGCATGAAAGAAGTTAATAAGGAGTGAAAAAACTGCACCAGAAGAAAATACAGATAGCACCAGCCTTGCAGTCTACAGCATCAGATTTAATTACTAGACGTGGCACATCCTCACTCGCATGGAGGTGGTTTGGCTTTGAAAAGAAAGATGTTACTCAAAAGACGGAGACCTGCAAACTACGCAGGAAATTCGGTTGCCTTTAAGTGACAATTCGACAGATATGTTATTCCCCATCTGTGACCAAACCATGGTGCAGATGATGACAAAGCAAAAGCTGTCACCAATTACATTGTGAAAGAGACTGTGCCAATTCAAGCTGGGAGAGAGCTGGGCTCAAACAACTTTTCAACACCGTAGACTCAAGATCTACCCTGCCAAAATATTGTCTAATTATCATTATTGATAAAATCATAGAAAATACTGAGATATCATTTTTTCCTCCAATATCGTACACCCCTAGTCAAGTCCAAAGCTAAATGGAAGTTTTACTTCAGCTTTGTTCTTAGGTACTGATATTACATTGTACAAAAGACAATACTCCGACTAATACTGCCTTGCTTGAGTCAGGTTCAAAACACAAGTATTTCACTACAGTACAAAGATCAGTCTGAAGGACAGAACAAAAGTAGTGTTTAAACAGAACAGACAAAACAACTTGAAATGTTTGGTTAGCCTGTAGTGTGTATAGCAAGTATGCTAGAGAGCAAATGTAATATCTGAAGTTTTAAAGGAATGAGAACTGTAAGCTAAAAATCTACATTCGCCTCGGAAAACTTGCTATTGTGTCAGACAGTTGGTATTCTTTGTTGGTAACTCCATTTACTACATGTAGCAATCTTTCTGTCTGGGATAGCTGTTATGTCAGAGCAGAGAAATCAGTAAATCTCATGGTTTGAGCCTATATTTTTGCATCTGGAAAAGGACAGCTTGCCATCACTGATGGAATACTGAATCCTGAATTACACCGGACAATTCTATAGGACATAATGTCAGGACATCTGAATCTCAAGAGAAAGTGGGTCATGTAGCAAAACAATGACCTTAAGCACAGTCGTTCTACCAAGGAATGATTAAAGAAGAGTAAAGTTAATGTTTTGGAATGACCAAGTCAAAGTCCTGAACTTAATCCAATCGAAATGTTGTGGAAGGAGCTTCACTGAGCAGTTTATGTGAGGAAACCCACCAATATGCCAGAACTGTTCTGTAAAGAGGAATGGGATCATATTCCTCAAAACTCATTAACCTTTGCCACTCACCGATACATGATACTGAATCATTTTTCCTCAATAAATAAATGATGAATACATTGAATTGAGTGGTCTTTGTTTAACTTTAGAACTTACATGAAAATCTGATGTTGTTTGATGTCATTTATGCAGAAATATAGGATCATTTACATATAACTATTATAATTAGTGATAGACCAATGAATCGGTCGGCAGATTCATCGGGCTGATTAATGCCATTTTGAGATAATCCGCATCTCTATTACAAAATATGAATATATCCACTATTCAGAAAGAGTGGGGAAAATGCAGAGAAACTTTGTTTCCTGCAGTAGAACTTGCAGCTCACAAACTGGGACTACTGAGTGACTAAAAACAAAGCTGCTGTGAGAACATTTAATGAGTGTGGGGCCATTTATGAAAAGATGAAAACTTTGTTTCCAGCTTTTTAACTTGCTGCTTTTAACGGGAAGTGGGATTAAAAACAATTTTTTTGCAAGTATTTACACATTTTCATTTTTTCCCAGAAAGAATGTGAACTGTTAGCTGGTAAGAAATGTTGTAATTTGTTCATTTAAGTTCAGCAATTTGGCGTGTCATTTATCGTTATTAGCCCTAAAAATACAACAACAACAACAACAACAACAACAACAACAACAAAAGTGCTATCGGCATTATATATAGGCCATCAGTCACCCAGCTCTCTAAATATCTGCATCGTCCCATTAAAAAAACCCCTATCGGTCGACCACTAATTATAATGAACTTTTTTATTTATTTAGAAAATCTTGATTCGATTTCTGCTTTTCCCATAAAAGCAGCTCCTTAATGTGGTATCAAATACAGGATACAAATGAAAGGTATATTGAATCCCTGAACTAAAGTTTCACTGTGGGGGTTTAAAATGACTACCTGTCATGTTTGAACTCCTGTGCAGCCCTCAGAAGCTCCTGGATGTTCTTGGTGACCTGTTCCGTCTTCAGGATGACATCCTCAGTGCAGGGCAGTGTGGGGTCTGGCTCCACTCCATCACTGCTCTCCTCCATCTCCACCCGGCTCTCTTCCTCACTGCTGCGGCCCATACTACTGGTGTACACACACACACACACACACACACACAGCTGATTATAATTCACGTATACACGTATAAAATCTGTACAACAGGCTAATTACATACACAGCTCTTACAAACAAGCATCTGAATTATCCTCCACTCACCCCAGCGTGGTGTCATATGTTTGAGTGTTGTCGTAGTCACTGTCAGTGCCACTTCCATGTTTCTCCATTTTGGGCTAAAGTACAGACAAAAGCACACCAAATGCACAAGTTCTCAAAATTCCCATCAACAAGGTTGTTCAACCGATGAAGCTCATTAATTAAATAAATCCTTTACCTTACTCACCATATATCGACCCACCTCCATGGAGGCTGACAGGTGTGGTCCCCCATAGGGGGTGGGACCTGCAGAAGCCCCTTTCCGCACCTGAAGGTGGGCACAAGCAGCACAGCTTTAGTCAGAAAACCAAAGACAGCTCAGCAGACAATAGAAGGGAAATCACACATAAGCTTTTTAAAGCTCCCAGTGAAGTAAGCAAGCTTTGAAGTGATTCAAGTAAACTGCCAATTTCCACTTGTAATGCAAGAAACTACAGGATTAACTACTATGAGAAGCAGGGAAAACAGAGACCAAAGATTTGTTAAATGTTAAAATCGAACAGACAATGCAGCAAAGAGTCAAGAAAATGATAAGAACCATTGAACTGGAAGGTCTAGAAAGTGTTCAAAATACAAGAAGCAGAAATTCAGTATAAGCAGATAAAAACAAAGTATATGTAGTCCATCTGTAGTGTACAGCTAAATAGCACATACCGGTATGTCTGCCTTACAACAATTGATTTTCAAACAATTTCACACTTGCAGACAAAAGTCGACATAAAAATAAAGAAAATCACGAGAGCCTTGATGGAGTTGTGTCGCAATCAAATCTCTTCATTCATTAGGTATAAGGTGCTCAGGATAGGTGGCTTAAGTTAGTCTTTTTCTAGTCTTGAAGTTCCCGTAAAATCAACCATGTTTAATAGTAGCGTAAGTCGTGATCCTCAGCACACACAAACAGTGACGTGAACACTGTCGTCCAGCAAGTGAGCTCTCTCCAGCACCAAATGGGAAGGACCAAAGCAAGTACAGGGACGCCTACAGCTCATCCCAAACCTCTGTAGGTGTTAGTCTTTTAAAAATCTTTTAAAGTCTTCTAGCATATGAGCAGACTTATATTGTGAATAAAACATTTCACTGTACCAAAAAAATTGTAGGAAGCATGCTTACACAAAATGTATTTATAATCCAAGTCTAAGAACAGCTAATAAATGTTCATGGCAAAATGGTCTTTTAGCTTTTTACTGTATATTTATTAGGGCTGTCAACAAATGCATTAATAAAGCATTAACACCACTAAAGATTTGAATTGCATTTTCGTTATGTAACCACACAAGTCACCCCTATGTGCAGGCTTTGTAGAAAATGGTATCCTGTTCTTCTATAGCACCATACGTTAACAGAACTATTGAACCACTGCTAACCGAATTACTGAATTAAACATGCCATTTCTAATAAAATCCCTAATAAGATGAAAACCTCTGTGTTTTGGTTTATTGAGTTCTGTCGAAGCTCATATTTTCCACTGGAAGTGCATTGCTTTTTAAATAACAAATATAAACAAGCAAAAATGTAATTAACTGAACATTTTAATAGTCTGAAAGCACTAATGTTCTCTAACTCTCCACTTCAGAAATACAACTTTTACAAAACCCACTGAAAGTATGCTCCAAAACAATCTCTTCACCTCCAAACCATAACAAGATACAACTTGCGAGTAAGCATCTGCCAGCAGTGAGGTTCAGTATTTCATATTATTTATCCCACAGGTGTTGACACACTTCTACCAAGTGTGGTTATGTGCTTACCTACACCAGAAACTATGATAAACAAATTCTAAATCATAACTGTTGAACAAATCACTGTGATCTGTAATTGCGTAGTGGCACGTACTAGCAAGTAGACCCCTCACTCAAGATTAAAACAAGCATCAAGCATCAAGACAGGTGGTAGAACAAACTTCCACTTGCTGTCTTCAAACAGTGACTGAAGACTGAAGTGTGTTCTTGGGCTATTTCTAGGTCATGGCTACTAAGAAGAACACAGCATTTCTGTAAGTCGCAGTGGATAAGGGCATCTGCCAAATGCTGTAAATGCAAATTATGTGGTCATCGTACATATATTTATGAAGAGCAAGGGTGATAACTCGCAATTCGCATTCTGCCAGGATGACCTGGTCATTCATGGAAAGAGTGCAGAGAAATTAATAATAATAATAAAAAAAAGACCCATTCAATTCAAGCCACTCTTACTATTAGGTCCATTGAGCAGACAACCAAGCACCTGTACATTCCATGAACACATTCCCAGGAAGCACAAGACAAGCTTATCCTAAGACAGCCTCTCTTGGCATATTACCCAGTGTTTTCTATCCTTAAATGTTGCACCAATCAGCCATAACCTGAAAACCACAAACAGACAAATTTCAATAGCACGTTAAGCTATGGGATATTTTGGACATTAAGTGAACAGTCAGCTCTCGTAGTTGACGTGTTGAATGTGACTTTACTAAGGGACAAATCGATATGGCCAGGAACCTGGGTCAGACCATTTCCTGAACAATAGTGCTTGTGCGCCCAAGGCTCGTCAATAAGTGACACCAACGGATCCTATCCCGTCTGGTTCGAATGGACAGACCAGTTACTGTGATACAGTAGCAGAAATATTTAATGTTGGTTACAGGAGGAATGTGTAGCAGCACACGATGCAACATCCCCCGCAGAGTATGGGGGATGCATCATAGTGCTCACCATTCTAACACATGTCCACCTACAATGGGCACACGAGTGTCAGAACTGGATCTTATCCCAGGATGCACTATGAGGAGAAGGCAAGCCAGTGGGAAGAGTGTGATTCTCTGGATAATCTGATGCCTAACTCCATCTTAAGCATGACTTTAGACCATGTGGTTTTAATGTTTTGGCTGATCGGTGTATAGTGGTACCTCGGTACTAGTCGTTAAGTCGTTCCAGAAGGCTGGTCAAGAACCGAAAACGGCGAGTACCGCGCAATTTTTTCCCATAAGGAATAATGTAAATTGAATTAATCCGTTCCAGACCCTGCAAAAATCCACACTGTATAAGATATTATATGCATTAATGGAGTTTGACAGTGGGGTTATGAGTTTAATATGGTCTATACTCGATCATAACGGAGGCTATTAAACATGTTTAAAACATTTACATTAACCTACAGTTGGCCAAAATCATTAACACAAAGCTTATTTAAAACAAAGTGTTGAAAAATCTCATGTAATTTAGTGAGCAATGGATTAAAAGTGAAAAGTAAAAGCAAAATACTCTATTGGTGAACTCCAGGGCGCTAGCATAGCTGCTACGCTAACTGCACTAAACACGAGCGAAACACGAGCGAATCTTGAATCGTGTTTTGGCTGGAATGAGTCACGTGGCTCGACTTTAAGCAAGTGTGCTGAATGCCGAGAGAAATTTTTCTAATCAAAACGCGCAGAGAACCGAATTGGACAAATTCCAAGGTGGTCGAGAACCGAGGTACCACTGTATATGCAGTATAGTAACTTTACCTCTGTAAATACAAGCATCAGTCCATGCTCCTGGTACAGTACGCATGTTACTTTTATTTAATAACACATGTCATCTAGAGCAATCCTCCAATGAAGGAAGTGCAGATTGTGCTGATGTATGATCATGAGGTGGCAGTAAAGAGCAAGTGTTAAAATCAGTAATGAATACACAAAAGGCAGGTGTGAAGCATAGAACACCCAGGCAGAAGCAGCAGGCTACCCACAAGAGGAGAGAGACAGGCTGTCAAAATGGTTAGGAGTTCAGGGATCATGCGAGCCGCTCACACTTACGCTGGAGCTGAAAGGCTGCAGGTGGCCACTCAGGGAGTCCAGGGCTGGGCCGAGGGTTTTGGGGGCAGCCGTGCCAGGCTCATACATCGAGAAGGCCTGTCTGTCTCTGCGTAATGGAGCCGAGGTGGGTGCGGACAGGCACGAGTCTCCACCAGCCGTTCCTCCACCCGGCCCTCCTCTCACCCCAGAGGGCCACAGGCCTTGTCCGCCACCCCCTAGAGACCCCGTCGGCCCAGCCTGGCCACCCCGCAGAACTATGTTCTCCGTCTGCATCCGTGAAATCTATGGGGATGAAGGGGGGGTGGGAAGGGATCAGCCAGTTGCAGACACACACATCCACATATAAATAAAACACAAGGAGTAACTCCAACATGAGTGCTGAGGAGAGGCACAAGTGAGGACCATCTCATGCTGGGACAAGAGTCATTTTCAGGGTGGGTTTAACACATACTGTAGTCGCGTATGGATAAGTGTGTGCACTCCTGTACATGTTTGGGAGTTGGATGGGGCTGCAGAATCCTGCAATGAGTGTGTGAGAGAGACTGACAATCTGAGCATGAATTATGCGGACGCTGGAAAGACAAACACGTAATGATAGCTGTCAATTAACTTATGATCAAACATGAATGATTCTCTCACATCTTTTCACATATGTAAACTAGACCATGCTACCACACAGGTCACTTCAGAATTAATGGCACCCTTGGCAATGGTGAGTAAAATAAGGTAATACAAATGGTTAGCTTTATTTCCCACTGAAAATGTTAGAGAAGCGGAGATATGCACCTTTTAACGACCATCCGATAAACATCCGTTTGCTTTAACAACTGGGGTCTTAAATGATAAGAAATTATAATAGGGAAAAAAAAATCTATCTTCTAACAAAGACACTGTACGGCGCTGCCTGACGTATGATGTTAAAGTACACAGTACTGTACTGAAATCTAATTATCATAGCTTACTTAATAACTACTACAAATTCCTATTTTAATTGCTTATTTATGTACTGGCAGCAAATGATTATTGTTTTGTTTAACTCTAGTGCAGTGTATTTACTTCTTCGGCACCAGCTGGTCACACCAGTCAATCAATGCTGCGGACCCACGAGCAGAAGCAAAACGTCAAGAGCTGAAGTCCATCATTAACTTGAAAGCTCATTACCTTACCAGTCAAGCTTGAGACTAGACACTGTTCTAACTCGGTTGATGTGTTTAGAGACTTTTTAGTGCAAGTTATTCGTGTTTGTGCGTATAGCTCCCGCTACATATGTGAAACAAGCTGTAAATGGCGCTCGTAAGTGCATGTGGCTGTCCTATTGTAAGTAGAACTCCTCGGTTTGTCCCAACACTACCTGTATACTCTCTCTGTCGGTTACCTAGAACTGTATAAACTGGTTCACATTCACTCGCCGAGTCCCTGTTTCATCTGGCTGATCTTCCGTGTTGTTTGTAATATGCATTTGTCTTCTGTCAAACAAAAGTATCAGTTGTTTCAATCACTCACCAAACACTTGTGTTCTCAGTGGTAACTCTGACGCATTTGGGTATCGTTTGCACAAAGGTTTCTTGTGAAAATACCATTTATATTTACATTACAGCAGCCTAAAACACTGAGTATGGTAATGTCTGGTCAACGTCCAAATATTAAATGGCGCACACTTCTATAGCATTTCACTTAAGTTAAGGGGCTATTTATGGCTTCCTGTTGTGGAGAAGGAAGGATGAATGGGAATAAATCAATGCGCATTAAAACTAAAGAAGGAGAAAAACAAGTGGCAAGTAATAGAATAGAAATAGAAAAGGGGCACGAGTGGTTCTGAACAAAAAGTATAGATAAGACAGAACAGAAATGGAAAGGAAGAAAAGTATACAAATATTATAAGGTAAATCTAGTTCACCTTTTAAATCTAATAGCCAAGAAAAATTACAGTATTTTGGCATTACATGGGAACCACTTATACAACCCATGTGACAGTTTGCTTGACAGAAAGACAGGGGTTTCTGCTTCCACCACTGGGCAGGCCTGCAGAAATATCATGATGATTTAACCACAATATTCTGAAAGACATGGCAATTTTCTTTTCTTTTATTTCCTAACCACACTTAATCTAACCACAAACCACATGACAGACACAAAATTAGTTCTCTGATCACAGAATCATGCTTTTGAAGGTGCTCATTCATCCAGCCCCCTGACCCAAAACCAAAATGAATATCTGAGAAGTGTGCTGAAGTGGACAGTGCAATAGGAGAACAAAGGTTCCTGGAGGATCCTGTATCTGGGAGTGTTTTCTGATTCCTTGCTCTGTATTCAACAATCTAGTCATGTATTACAGGAGAAGACTCAGTGCTGTTATACTGGCAAAACTGGGTGTCTCAAAGTACAGGTATAACGTCATAGAATGTCCACCTGTCAACGTCTGTTCGTCTTAATGATCGAGGCCTTAAAAATTATAATAAGAAATAAAAAAACTCCTGACGTAGGGAATGTAAACAGTTGGTCACCTCAACAGCCAATGGTGGGACTTAGAGTTTAATCTTACCGGTTGTGTACTCGAAAGCTCATTTTTGGACTAGAGACTTGGTTGATGTGTTCAGAGACTTTTTTTTGTGCAAGTTGTTCGTGTGCATGACTTTCCACTACCTATTTGTAACAAGCTGTAAATGGCATTCGTAATTCTATGTACCTGTTCTATCAATGTATTTTTGGCTTCCATCAAACAAAAGTATCAGGTCCATCATATCATCGCCTTAAATGTTATGGCCTTTCTATACACAGGATTGTAACAGTACATTACTGGATTATCTATAATAATTGTGTAGTTGTGTAGATCCATCCAACTTGTGTTTTCAGAGGTATTTGTGACATAACTACAATCATTTGCTGTTATGGGGGGCCTGTGGAGGCGCACCAAAAAAAGGAAAAATAACGGACTCAAGTGCGGGGGTCACACCAATGACCAAGGAAAATAAGATTGTAAAAAGGGGAATCCCGAACAGAGCGAGGAGGCTACTGAAGGGCGGCCCGTCACGGGATTCGATACCCGAGTAACAGTATCCGGGGGCGGGAGAAACTACGCTGCACCACGGATTCTGTGACCTGACAAAAGAGAACGATGGCAATTAAGCCTAAGGACAAACTAAGGAGTCGCTTCCTGGAGATCTTCAAACAACACGGATCGATATTATTAGGATAACCTTCTTAAAAAAAAAAATGAAAGAGAAAGGCAAAGGAAAAAGCTGGGAATGATCCCGTCAGCGCTTCTGGCACTGAAACTGCGGAAAAAAAGGCAACGCACAGTACTAGAGCGCAAGCGGGCGTTATGTGTGTGGTGGGGGGAAAAACTCTCGTGCAGACTGACCTGTTTGTATGGTGGGGGGGAGGGAAGACGGTGAGCACGCGCCTGATGTTACGTGCGAATGTGGGACACGAGCCGGCCGTATGTGTGTGTGCTTGTTAACTCTGTGCGTGCGCTGCGAGTGTGGTGTAGTGTGTCGAGAGATGAGCATGTGCCCGGGATTTCGGCGAGGGCCAGGCGAACTCGGCGAGTCTCTTAGGACGCTAGGAAGCGTTTCGAAAGCCCACGGGAGAAGGCTATACTTGCCCCGGCGTGCAGTAAGCACCGGATTAATTGCCGGGGGAAAGGACAGGACCCGCGGACTGCGAACTTACCAACGCCCCGGGGGAGAACCGGGAGAAGAAAAGAGCGGAAGATGGCCGCGGGCGCTCGGGGCTGGACCTTGAAAGAGACGGAGGTGGTTAAGTTTTTAGCGTTACCCCAAACTTTCCCTAACATACCGGCTAAGGGCCCTAGCAATTCCTCAAGGTTTTTGCCTTTTACATATCCCGCCTCCTAGGCGACACGGGATTTACCACTGTCCTTAGCAAGTTCTTGCAAAAGGGTGGTTACGGTCTTCTTTTTTAGAAGAAACCACCTCTCCAACCGTCGCGTGGAATACGAGGACAGTGCGCAGAAGGCCGGCAATTAGGAAGCCTCATTTTATAGGTGGCCGGGGCCACGGAGTGTAGCAGGTTTCACGCGGAGACAACTAGGGGGGGGAGGGAATGCGCCCCCTGATCGTACCCCCCCCCCTAGGGGCGGCCCCCCCGGACGGCCCCTGATCAGGACGAACGGGGGGAAAGGGTACCCGGAAATGCTGGATGAGGGTGCGAGTCCAGGATGTGGCGATCCGGGGGACCCAGGACTCTCCTAGGGACCGAGACCTCCCGTCCACAGGTATTGGGTTCTTACCTGGACCGCGGGGAGGCAGTCTAGCAAGCGCCGGGACCGCATAGGTGCGGACCCAGAAACAACACGGGGCAGACGGGTGGGAGCTGGGGACGGGCCACGGGTCTGGCAGAGTAAGAGGTAGGCTTTCAGCGGGAAAAGTGGGTGGAACGTGGGGTGTACCTTCATGGACGGGGGCAGGTCCAACCGATAGCTCACCGGGTGTTGGACCTGCGAAGACCTTGAAGGGAGGCCCACATTACTTAGAGCCAGCTTACCCGAGCACCTTTCAACGGGAGCATCCGAGCCGATAGAAGAAGCGTTTTGCCCCGGCTGGGTAAAGAGGGCGCGGGGCCTGCGTGCGGTCCGACCTGACGACGCATGGACTACGCGTTAATCCTGAGGCCGCCCGGGACTGGAGCCAGGATTGTCGGCATCGGCGGGTGAATGCTCCGCCGAGGAGGACACCGACGTTCGCCTCTTGGCGAGGGAAGAGAGGAGGATGGAAGCGGAACTGGCACTCGAATGGGGACATGCGAGGGCCGAAGGCCACAGGGTGTGTTATGGGGGAATTCGGGGGGGCCCATGGCAGATGTTCCGCCAATGTGGAGGGGTTGCCCGCCGGTTAGACACAGGACATGCGAGCTGGGTCTTGGTTCACCCGTTCGGTTCTGGCCGTTAGACTCCGGGTGGAAACCCGAGGAGAGGCTGGCCGTGGCCCCCACCGAGAGCGGCAGAAAGCCGACCAGAGCGACTGATAAATTGGGGGCCACGATCCGACAGTAGGTCACGGGGAACCCCGTGGCACCAGGGCCACATTGCCGAGGAGGATGAGTTCCGAGCTCCTTGGCGGATGGCCCAGTTGGGCATACGCCACGAAGGCTTGCACCCCTTGGAAGAACCGGTCGACGCCACGAGACAACCGTTGTTCCCCTTGGACGGGGCAGCAGACAGTGACGAAGTCCAGGGGAGACATGGGACCAGGGGCGGAGGGACAACGGAAGAGGTGAAGAAGGCCGGGGGGCCTCCTGCGAGGGGTCTTGTTACGAGCACAGACCTCGCAAGAGGCACGAACCTGCCTAACATCCTCCTCCATACGTTGGCCACCAATAGGCTCTGGTCGGGGAGCATGTAGGTGCTGGCGGCAGGGTGTGCCGCAAAGGACGCTTCGTCCCCAACGCATCACTCGGAGGACGAACAGAGTCCGGGACGAACTACGACCGAGGGCAGTGCCGGGATCGGGTTCGGACGACGGGCCTTAGTGACCCACATCGCGATAGCCCAGGTGAGGGCTGCGAACCACCCGGGGGGTCGGGAGAATAGGGTCTGGTGAAGGGGGAGTCTGTGGGATCCCATTGCCTGGGATGCGCGTGGGCTTGATGTTCTTGGAGGCCCGGCCGGGAAGGTGACAGTGAAGTCGAACGGCGAAAACAGTGGATCCAACGAGCCTGGAGGGCGTAAGCTTTTGGCTGCTTGATGTATGGCCAGGTTTAATGGGGTCCGTACACAACCAGGAACGGGGGTCTTGGCACCTTCCGCCAGTGACGCCACTCTTCCATTGCCCCCAGCTTCATGGCCAGGAGGAGCTTCCGATCCCCGATGGGGTTAGTTGCGTTCGGCCGGGGAAAGCGCCGCGAAAAGTAGGCAACGGGTGGAGTTTGCGGTTCCGATCCCGTGAGTTGCGACAGAACGGCCAACCCACGCCGAGGTCGGAGGCGTCTACCTCGGAGACGAAACGGTTCCTAGGATCGGGGGAATCTGAGGACGGGGGGTTAGTTGAGCCTGTATTGTGGCCCGGGAAAGACTGGCGGCCTCGGCGTCCAACGGAAGGGACTTGGGACATTGCGCGTGATGGCGGTAAGCGGGGCCGCATTAAGGGATCCGAAGTCCCGTACGAAGCGCCGAAAAAAAAAAATTTGGCAAAGCCCAGGAACCGTTGGGACAAGACGGAGGGAGGTGGGCTGGGGCCACTCGGCACGGCCTGAATCTTGACCGGGATCAATGTGCCGACCCCTGGGGACACCACGAAGCATAAAGACGGCGCGAGAGGGGGTGTGGAAAACCGACTTTTCCAGCTTCACATTAGAGCCGGGTTTCCAGGAGAAGCTGCAAAGGACCCGGGGCGGACGTGACGATGTGTTCTTCAAGAGGACCGGCTGAAGAGAGTATGTCCGTCGAGGTAGACGAATGCATAACGGTACAGGGCCTCACGGAGCACGCATTTTACAAACCGTTGGAAGAAGCCGGAGATTCATCCGCCAAAAGGGCATCACCCGTATCATAGTGCCCTGTGGGCGTTAGAAAGGATGTCTTCCACTCGTTTTTCCCCCTGCCGGATGAGGGACGAGGTTTGTAAGCGCTAAGGAGGTCACAGCTTGGTAAAAAAGACGCGGGCCCCTGGAGCGCTTCGAAGGCAGTCGCATAAGGGGAAGGGGGGGTGGTGGCGGGTGGTAGCGGTCTTTGACTGTGATAGCGTTGAGGCCCGGTTATATAGGTATCATGAACGGGCGCAGGGTGGGACCCTCTTTATTGGCACAAAAAAGAAAAGCCCGCTAATGAGGAGAGGAGGACGGTCGTATGAAGCCTGCTGGAGCGCTTCAGCAAATTGTATTTGCCGCATTGCCTCCTGTTCAGTGCGGCTCAGGGAAAAGGGCTTCCCCGGGAGGAGGCAGTACCCGAATACCCTGGCAGGAGGTTGATGCGGAATCTGTAGTCCTGTGCGGCGGCAGGATTTGGGACGCCCATTTGCTTGAATACCACCCCAGATCTCGGTAGGGTGCGGGGGGGGACGCGGAAAGGTCGGGTGCCGTATGCCGAACGCAATCCGGGTGGATGGGGGGGGGGACAGCGGAAGCAGGCATGACTCCTGGCACCGAGGAGACCAAGCGTAGACGGATCGGGGGTCTGCCCAGTCGATCCGTGGGTTGTGGAGTCGCAAGCCACGGGTACCCAGGACCAATTGGAGTTGTCGCATACGGGTGGGACTAAGAGGGACTCTCTCGGAGTGGGAGTCCGTCTCCATGGGAGAGGCAGAGGTCCTATGGGGACAGGCCCCCTGCCAAGGACCGACCAATCAACGGGCCTGAGTGGTTGGGCTGGGGAGGACCTGACAGCCGAAGACGCAAAACGCCGTGCAAGGAGCGTCGTCAATGAATTTGCCCTCAGCCCCGGGTAAATCGAGCGTAGGCGGAGAAGAAGAGAGGCGGGTCCGGCCACCCATCCACTGACGGAAAATGACAGGGAGGGTGAGGGCCTGACAGGGGGGCAAGCGGATGCGCCTAGGGACCGGCCCCCCCGGACCGGTCCTGGCCCTTGCGTTTCCCGGCCCATCAGAAGGCGGGGAATCGGCCCCACCGGAGGGGTTCCATCCAGCCCTTCCGAGCCTCCATAGGGTTCGGTGGGTTTCGGGAAAGGGGTTGCGATGGGGGACCGCGGGGTTCAGGACCAGTGAAAAGGGAATTAAGAGGAGTCCGGAACGAAAGAGAAACAGCAACGCTATAAAGGGCACAGTGTGTCTCAGACGGAGAGGGGAGGTCAAGTCAATGGGTCGGTGGCGAGGGAGATTGTAGAGGTCGTCACGAGCGGTGGACCGGGGGGGGCGGGTCTCGAACGGCCCAGCCCTCATCCTTCAGGACTCCGTTGAGTCCCCGTTCGTAGCTGGATGATGAGGGCCCGCCTCATTCCAGACCCTCTCCGCCGCCAAGGTCGGGAATCAACGGTGTTTGTAGCCGCCCAACGAGAAGGGAACATGGAGCAATGACATGAGGAGTGCCAAAAGAGGTGAGGACCGCCACCCGATTCGGAACCTCCCAACGGGGATGATGAAAAAAGGTTCCCCTTGAGGGCATAGCCGAAGGTTTCCTCATTCTCGCAGGCGCGGGGAGAGTAATGGGTTCCCAATGGGATGGGGCCGACAAGACAGGGCCCGGCCCCGAGAGGAGGGACATAATGTAGGCAACCCGGGATCGAGGCGTGGAAATTGTGACGAGTGCCCAGCTCAAGGAACAAGCGAGCACTGCATAAGAAAACCATGCCAGACAGCTCGGGTGGCGTTAGACCATGCGAACAGCCTAGGGAGCGGCGATGGGGGAATCCCCCCGCGAGGCGAGGAGGGCGGAGTAGAAGTAGGGATCAACGGAGGCGGAACCAGAACAGGCGGAGGGGGGGCGAAAGGCCTGCGCATGGATAAAAGAGAGGTTGGCCGAGAAGAATAACTGGAACGCCTCGGTTAAGGGGCCGCATACACTGTGAGTTGAGGAGGGTGAGATGCTTGCTCATGACGCCCCAGGCGTAACGCCCGGGGTGACGAAGAACGGCAGCCGACCTGGGGGTGGGGACCCTTCTGCGGGCCATATAGTGCGCCATCCTGCTGAGTCCATATGGGCCGCAACGTACTGTATATGGGGGGCCTGTGGAGGGCCCCCACCAAAAAAAGGAAAAATAACGCGACTCAAGTGCGGGGGGTCTACACCAAAGACCCAAGCCACGAAATAAAGATTGTAAAAGCGGAGAATCACGTCCAGAGCGAGGGAGGCTACTGAAGGCCGCCCCCGTAAGGGATTCAGGATACCAGAGTCACAGTATCCGGGGGAGGGCGAACTACCCGCCTGCCACCACGGATTTCTGTTGACCTGACAAAAGAGACGATGGCCACTAAGCCTAAGGACAAATCTAAGGAGTCGCTTCCTGGCGATCTCAAACAACAAAGGATTGCTGATATTATTAGGAGAATCATTGCTTAACAAAAATGAAGAGAAAGGCAAAGGAAAAAAAGCAGGGAATGATCCCGTCAGCGACTTCTGCACTGAACCTGATGAACAGGGAAAAAAAAAAGGTAACGCCAACAGATAATCAAAGAAGACAAGCGGGAGTTATGTGTGTGCGTGGGAAAACTATATGTGCCAGACCTGACTCTGTTTGTATGGGGGAGGTGGGGGGAGCGGGATAGAAATGGGGAGAAAGACAAGAAAGGAAAAGGAGGGAGGAAGGAGGACAAGAGAAGGAAGGTCTCAGGGTGGTGGGGGCTCGGCGGTATTGGGGGATTTGGGCGGGAAAACACACAAGATGCACCTTTCTGGAGTGGAGCAGAGGTAGATGGGTGGGGGGGGGTGGCGGTACGCGGTGCTGGTCGGGGGACGAGCGAGAACCCTGGCGTTAACTGCGCATGTGACCGGGATTTGGCGAGCCAGGCGGCACTCGGCGCGGCTTATGGACGTAGGAACGCGTTCGAAAAGCCCACGCAGGAGAAGAAGGCTTATAATTGCCCCGGAGTGCACAGAGTAAGCACCGGATTAAATTAATGCCGGGAACGACACCAGGACCCGCGACTGGAACTTACCAACGTCCCGGGGAAGAAACGGAGAAGCGGGGGAAGATGGCCCGCGCCGGCACCCGGGCTGCGAGAAAGAGACGGGAGGTTAGTAGAGTTACCCCAAACTTTCCCTAACATACCGGCTAAGGCCCCTAGCCAATTACCTCAAGTTTTGCCTTTACATATCCCGCCTCCTAGGACGACACGGGATACCACTGTCCTTACGACAGTCTTGCAAAAGGGGATGAAGAGGTTTCCATCTCTTACCCGAATTTAGTAGTAGAAGAAACCACTCTCCAACAGTGCCCGTGGCTGGAATACGGACAGTGCACCGCCCGAAGGCCGGCATTAGGAAAGCTCATTTTATGGGTGAGCGGCAACGGCGTTTTAGCGGGTCCCGCCGGCGACCCCTAGGGGCGGGAATGCGCCCCCTGATTTTGCAATGAAGTGTTCTTGTGAAAATACTCTTTATATTTAACATTACAGTAGAATAAAAAAGACCCATGACCCATGGACAATGTCCCGATCAACACCCATTTTTTCACAGAACATAACGCGACATGTTAAACCTATACCTAAATGGAGGGAAACCAAAAAAATATTTTTGCAATTGCAAACAAGTGCTACATCTATTATGTACTATTATCTACAATACATAGGCGACTTGAAAGTTTGTGAACCCTTAGAATTTTTTATATTTCTTCATAAATATGATCTCACCACGGAACATACATAATCTGATTTGTAATGAAAAGTCCTAAATAAACGCTAGAAAAAGGGAACCCAGTTAACAGAAGTTTCTGAGGACTTGCTGTTGATGCTCATCAGGCTGGAAAAAGGTATAAAACCATCTCAAAGAGTTTGCGACTCCACAATCCACAATCAGACAGATTGTGTACAAATAAAGGAAAAATTCGAGACCATTGGAGTGACCCCAGGAGTGGTCGACCAACAAAGATCACTCCCAAGGAGCAAGGCGTATGTATGCTTTTGTGTGTGTAATAGTTGGACAAAGTTCAACAAAGCGACACCGGGTTAACTTCTAAACAACTGAAGGACCTCTTCACATTAGCTAATGTTAATGTTCGAGTCCACCATCCAGAAGCAACACTGCACAACCAATGTGAGTGTGCATGGAGGGTTTTGCCAAGAGAGAAAGCCCATGCTCTCCAAAAAGAACATGCTGTTAGTCTGCAGTTTGCTAAAGATCACGTGGACAAGCCAGAGGGCTATTGGAAGAATGTTTTGTGAACAAAAAGGAGACCAAAATAGAACTTTTTGCGTTTTTAAAAAGAAAAGCGTTATGTTGGAGAAAGGGAAAACACTGCATTCCAGCATAAGAAACTATCCCATCTGTGAAACATGGCGGTGGGTAGTATCATGGTTTGGGCCTGTTTTGCTGCATTCTGGGCCAGGACGGCTTGCCATCATTGATGGAACAATGTGGAATTCTTGAATTATATCAGAGAATTATAAAGCGAAAATGTCAGGACATATGTCCATGAAACTGAACCTCAAGAGAAGTGGGTCATGCAGCAAGACAACCGACCCTAAGCACACAAGTCGTCTCTACCAAAGAGAATGGTTTAAAGAAGAATAAAGCTTTAAAGTTTGCGAATGGCCCAAGTCAAAGTCCGGACTTTAATCCAATCGAAATGTTGTGGAAGGACCTCGAAGCGAGCCAGCTAAAAGTATGTGAGGAAAACCCCACCAACATCCCATAGACTGAAGCTGTTCTGTATGGAGGAATGGGAAAGGATAAAATTCCTCCAAGCCGGGTGCAAGAACTGATCAACAGTTACAGGAAAACATTTAGTTGCCAGTTATTGCTGCCACAGGGCGAGCCGTCACACCAGATACTGAAAGCCAAATTTCACATTACTTTTGCCATCACTAATATGTAAGATTGGATCAGTTCCTCAATAAATAAGTGACCCCCAAGTACCAATATTTTTGTCTCATTTGTTTTTAAACTGGGTTCTCTTGATTGCATTTTAAACTTGTGTTGAAAATCTGATGATACTTTAGGTCATATTTATGCAGAAATATAGGAAAATTCTAAAGGCTTCAAAAAACGTTCAAGCACCAAAAAAATAGTAAAAACAAAAAAAAGTACAAAATATATATATTTTTACTTTTTTAGTCAAGGGTGCCAATCATCTGAAGCTTGCCATAAGTAACCAATGTTACTAAATTACAAAGCTATCAGCGTTAGGTTAAGAAAAACAATTAAAAAAAAACTGTATTTAAAGAGTTCTGTAGCAGAGGATTTTAAAGCCAATCCTCCAACACTCCACTGCAAATAACCACATTTCACAATGTAATTATTTAGCGATAGGTTGCTTCCTGACATGCATCCATTAGTTTCTTAAAACCTCTTTCTGAAGAAGCCTCCTTAGCTCTTTCACTCAGTTATTGTTGACCTTCATGAAGTGCGGGAATTGGCCTCGAGGAGGCCAGAGATTTCTTCACTTACCAAATACTCCTGGCCAGTGTGACAGTGTTGATGCGGCCCATCCGACAGATCAGAAGAGTCCAGCTCTGAGCCAAAGACAATTCCAAAATAACCGAAATGAAATTTCAGTGTCATGCTATCTAAAAACCATGCCACATACCTGAGAGATAGATGACACCAATATAACATCCTTTAATAAATGGTATGATCAAAACAAAATAATGTGTTGCATGTTTCTTAAAGGCACACAACGAGAAAATTATTATTTACCTGCCTTTTACTAAATATCTCCTTTCATCATGTAATAACACACTGTTCAGCTAAGATTTACATCTGTAATGTGTTTCAGAAGTATGTATCAAAGAACATTATCGAAGAGCTCAAAAGAAAAACAAATACAGTAGTCAAGTCAGATTTATTTCTATAGCACTTTTATAATGGAGCATTGTCGCAAGGCAACTTTACAATTTCAGATTATCCTCTGATATCTAAGGTCAATCCCAAGCAGAGCAAGTCTAGGGCAAGAAAAGGGCATCAGAGGCAAGAAAAAACTCCATAAACATTATAAGGAAGAAACCCTGGGAGGACCAAGACTCAAAAAGGGACCCAACCTCCTTGGGCGGCTTGGATGATAAACGTAACAATGAAACAAATTTATCTAGGCCAAAACGTCTGTCATAATAGTTCAAAACTAAATAAATATTAACTGAAATAGCAGTAGCATGATAAACTAAAAACAGTTTGATATAATCTGCCGTGGAACCAGGGTGAGAACATCTCTGCAACAACACAACATACCTGTATCTAAAGAAAGACAACCTTTGCTTAAGAAAGTGACCAAATTTGAATGGTAATACCATTATAGGTATGCACCCAAAACTTTTGGTAACATACATGTCCATGGTACAGTTAGTTAGTTAAGCTCCTCAGACAAAAATTAGTCAGTTAGTTAATTATTAAAAAATTTCATAAAAATAAAAATGAATTAGTTAGCATTGCACGAAGGTGATTGGGCTACAAATACCTCTGGGTTCTGCAATGGGATACAAAGATTGAGAAGAGGTGGTACAGTGAAGTGAATGTCTCGTTCGATGTGTGGAAAATAGGTCAAAATAGGCAAAGCAGATGTTAATTATTGGCAAAAATGAGTGATTGCTATTGTGTGAAGGACGTAGCTGAATTTCCAGGTGTACCAAAGCGTACAGTCATATGGGTCTACCAGCAGTAGCAAAATCCCAGTCTACAGGGAATTCTCATCTGAATTATGGCCAAAAGATGAACACAGAACGCCAGCGTGTTTCAAAAAAAGGTATTTCGCTTCCAGGCGAGAATTGATTCTAGAAGTCAATGCAAGTCCTTCACAACAAATTTCTGAAAGAACTCTCTACAGGGAACTACATACCATGAGTATATGGAGCAGAGTGGCATGCAGGAGACCTTTGCTCATTTCTACTTACAACACTGCCTGGTAACAATGGATGAAAAGACATAAATAATTGGACTGTTCATGACTGGAACAGTGAACAGTTGAAACGTATTATCTGGTCAAATGAATCTCATTTCTGACTGTATGTAAATGATGCTGGGTGTCGTGTTCATCGAAGACCTCAGAAAGCCTTCAATGAGGACTGCGTGCAATGTGTGGTCCAAGCTGGAGGAGGTCCTGTGATGTTCTAGGGATGTTTTAATAACGCAGAAATGGGTCCTTTGGTTGAGGTGACAGTAACATTTGACCCATAATGTCTACGCGAAGCTGTTAAGCAACCAGGTTTTAACTTTTGTTCATTATCTTACCGAGGAACATGACATTCCTATCCCTGTGTTCCAAGGTGACAATTCTCACATTCACAGGGCTGCAAATGTGACGGATTGACATGATGAACATTCAAGAGCAGTCACACATCTGGACTGGCCTGCAAAATCCCCAGGTGTGAATCCTCTTCGCCTACATCCAGAAACTTGTCCAGTCCATGGCAATTCGTATTGCAGCTGTTATTCGTTATGTTTCACTCACAGGTGACTAATTTTTGTCCGGTTACATTATATATGTAGTTTAAAGCCATATTGAAACGATTCTGACCTACATGACAGAAGAGGTATACTATGCCAAGGGTACAACGCTAAGGGCTTTGCTCATTATAAGGTTATTTTAGAAGTTTTAGAAGTAATAAAAATAATAATAAAAATAATAATAATAATAATAATACAACATAACATTTATATATCACAACACCCAAGGTCGCTTAACAAATTATACTAATAATACAATTATACAGAGGAAGTAGAAGATGAAAGGAAATGTTGAGATAAAAGATGGGTTATTGGGTGACCAATAAACCGGAATCAGATGATCTTAAGGAACAGAGAGTAGTGTAGTGGTTAAGCAGTGGCGAATAGGCAAATAAGCAAATAGGCAGAGCTTAAGCCATGTAGTGATTTTAGTGGTTAGTTTAGTGTCTATAGAAAGAATGAGGGTGCTTATTTTAGATTGTGTGAAAGTTCCTTCCATTGTTATTGCCATTGAGTTTTCGATGTCCGTTATGGAATTTAGGGCATTTGGTAAGGATGGGTACAATGGTAATAGGCGTCTTAGTTCAGAGAATGGAAGGGGGTCGCCCCTCACTAGATGCGAATGGGTCAGCTAGGAATCTCCTATATGGCATCTGATGTAAGCAGTTTGTTTATGGCATTTAACGGAGACCCTTTGTGGGACAGTCCGGACATTTGGAAGAATGTTTGAAGTTTGTTTTCCGTCTGAGACGCCTATGCAACTTGCAAGATCTTTTGAATACATTTTGAAGTAGTCAATGCTATAGTGTGAGTGACTGAACGTGTGTATATGCAGTCTGTGTGTGTTTGTTTTGCATGCATGCACGCACAAGTGCTCTGCAATGGATTGGCATGCCGTCTAGAGTTAGTTGTGCCTCACACTCAATGCTGCCAGCTAAGCCCCAGTTCCCCATAACCCTATAACTATATTAAGCAGGTATGAAAATAAATGAATGAATGAATGAATGAAGGATAGCCCTGGACCCCCTGCCTAGAATACGTAGGCCTAAAAGGAGAAAATAACATTGGCTGTATCAGATGCACAGTGTTTTTTTTTTTATCAACTCTGCACTATTTTGCATGCACAGTTTTGGATTGGTCATCCCGAGATCTCCAAGCACAGAGCACAGCTTTGTTTCTGCCCTCCAAGGCTCAGCCCAGCCACTTCCTGTGTGGAGGGAGTGTTCTCAGACAGAGCTTCCCCTTTCCAGGATAAGAACAATGGCTCACTGATGGGCACACCCTACAAGTACTGATGTCATTCCACAAATATGAGGCAGGGCTGCTGACGCTCCCGCAAGGCATGCTGGGACAGGCTCTGATCTGCAACTCACTGCGGTTTATACCACCAATATTTAAAACACTAAAAGTGGAATTGAAGCATGAAAGCAAGGTCTTCCTACAGAAGATCGAACCAGAAACATTTCTACTCCCACTTGTTTGATATTTGCTAATTGCCACCTCGGGCAGAAGATCTGACCTTGGCACGGTTGTTGCGCTGAGCGTTAGTGTTGTTCTGCGTTGTCAGCTCACTGTCTGTGTCCTCATCAGAAGCTACGCTGTCATAGTCATGCTGGTCATCATCGGGCTGGCCTACATCCAGAGGCTCTGAAATAGGGTGCAGTATGGTTAGAATAGATGCAGATGGCAAATTAAGTAAAGCCTCCTTAAGTCGCCAAAAATCTCCCAGTTAAAACAATAAGATATACATTGCTTGCTACAAAGGTCTTAAACATGTCCACACCATAAATAAATATCAGTGAATGTAAATACTAAATATACACTTTCCAATAACTTTATTAGGTACACCTCCTTGTTTCTACACTTCATTGTCCATTGTATCAGTTTCACTTACCATATAGAAGCACTGTCGTCCATCTGTTTCTATATATACTTTGTTAGTCCCCTTTACTATGTTCAGAAATGTTTTTGTTCCTCTAATCCTTCATCAGTGCTCAAAGGCTACTGCCTACAGGACACTGGTGGCTGGACAGTTTTCATTGTTGGTTTGGTTTTCAAACTCCAGCAGCAGTTCTGTCTGACCCACTCATACCAGCACAACACACACTAACACACCACCAACATGTCAGTGTCACTGCAGTGCTGAGAATGATCCACCACCTAAATAGTACCTGATCTGTGGTGGTCCTGTGGGGGTGTTGCCCATTAGAGTACAGAGGGGTCTAACAAAGGAGTATGTAGAGAAACAGATGGACTACAAGCTATAACCGTAGAATTACAAAGCGAGCTCTAATTGAGCTCTCTTTAACTGCAACTGATTTCCAATCTAGTTCGCAGATAGTACCTGTGACTGTAACAAGGGACAGCTCATTATGACCAGACAAATGGGTCAAGCAGCTCCTAAGCAACAAGGCTTGGGGGTATCCTGTTCAGCAGTGAAAAGTACTTACCAGCAGTGGTCAAAGGAGGGACAAACCTCAAGCCACCAACATGGTGTTGTGGCACCCAAAGCTCATTGATGCACAAGAGCAACAAATTCTATCCCGTCGTTCAAATGGACAGAAGAGCCACTGTGGTACAGGTAACAGAAATGTTTAATGCTAGTTACAGGAGGACACACAGTGCTGCCGAGTATGGCGCCCCTGCATCTCAGACCGATCAGATTTCTTATCATGCCAAGTCCTGTCCACCATCTAAAGCGTCCACACAAGTGTCAGAACTGGAACTTGAAAATGCATGAAGAGTGTTTGGTCTGATGAGTCCCATTTTCTTTTCCATCACAGTGTGACACCAGGATGCACTGTGAGACAAAAAAGCCAGTTGAGGGAGAGTGATGCTCTGGGTAATGACCTGCTGGGAGACTCTAGGTCCAGGCATTCATGGCAACGTTAACCGTCATGGACCAGTTGTAATGTTTTGGCTGTTTGTGTATGTCAAAAGTAGGAAATAGTGATGAGTACAAGTGTCTCACATAGTTAAATAATAAAAAATGCAATTAATGCTGTGTGAAAAAATGCCTTTAACACATTAATTCTGACAGCTCTATTGCAAACATTAATTCAGTAATTACCCATGTTAAGTGTGAAACAGGCTTAATTACTTGTACACTCCTGGGCCAAAAAAAAAAAAAAAAGAAAAGAAAAGAAAAGAAAAGAAAAGAAAAGAAAAAGGTCCACACCCAAAACTGCAAAATATTAAGCTTTTTATGGTCAGAAAATTAGCAAGAACTAAGATAATGCACTCCTGAGACCTGTGCCACCATTCAAACGCCACTGCTCATTTGCTGCAATGAACTACTGAGGGGTGTCTGGGTGGTCAAAATCGTCCAGATCTTCCAAAATATCAGATTAGTCATTAGTCGGTAATCTGCCATCTAAGCTGAAAACAAGCTTTTAAATAGAACTAATATGAGTGATGGATATCTACAGGTAGAGATCTACACTCTGCAATCTCATGAGTGCCGAAGTAAACGAGTCAGAAAATATGCTCCGGAAAAAGCTAAATATCATGCAGGGGTTGCTGTTGGAAACCACAAAGCAGGTCAATGCTTTGAAACAATGGGTGATGTTGCAAGAAGAAATGACTGTAAGGCCCAAAGCCTCTTTGAGCAGAAATAACCACCTGAAACTTAGAGTTCTCAAAGACAGGAAAAGATTTCAAAAGCTGTCAGCAGAATTCAAGACCTTAGAAATCAGAACTTCTTCAAGATCAATAACCAGAAGCCTTCACTTTGTAAGAAAATCTGGACAGAATATGGAAAGTTTGTTCAACAGAGATTTGTTGACTAATTAATCAGGATTTGAGCTGCACGTTGATGGTCCTTCAAAGATCTCATGAGAAATACAATAGCGAAGGCATCTCTACTACCATTAAGCTGCAAGGTGTCATGGTGTGGAAGCCTTTTCAGCTGCTGGTACTTTTGAGCTGCTGCACTGTGAAAAGTCAGTTAATGCTTTGGAGTAGAGCTGGGCAATATGACCTCAAACCAAAATCATGATTTTACCTCGATTACGAGTAATGAACAATTTTTTGATGTTGTTTTTCTGCCCTCATAGTTCTAATGAAAAACTGCATATTGAATTGATTTTAAAATAACTGAAGGAAACACACAGATGAACTTTTTATGGTTGTTTATTGAATATTTAACCAGTTGGAATCATCATTCCTGATGTAGTACCTACTTGAATCCTTTTCATATTGTGCAGCATTTAAGATTTTTTTTAAGTACTAATAAATATTTAGAAATTACGGGCAAGATTAAGTTGGTTAAATGGTTCTGAATTTTTAAATGTTTCTGAATTCGATTAATTTTCGACTTAATTGTTCAGCCCTACTTTGGAATACAGGACAATACTGCAGAAACCCTCGTTTCCCACAGCTGAAAAGTTGGATTCTAAAAAATGATCACATTATTTTTCAACAAGACAACGCTCCTGCTCACACTGTGATGACCACCAACAAGTCAGGCTCATGTTTCTGAACCTTTGTGAATATTTGGTCTAGCATTAAACAAACTACCTGGGAAACATTGCCTAAATCCATTACCATTCAGTGGAACAACAATCACTCTTCTTTTTGTAAGAAAAAAAAAAAAAAGTATTTAATTCTTGCTAATTACTTGACCAATTCTTTGCTCTGGAAAGTATTAAATTAACAGCTTAATGTTTTTGCAACCCCCAGTGTGTAACCTATTTACTGACATTACAAACCAAGCTCACACAGTCCCAAAGTAATGACTCTTGGTTTTAAAAGGAACACAACTCAAGAATAGTCAGCCATTTAAACAATAACACTTCGAGTGAGACTCGCTATGAAGAAAGAATGAAGGCTTTCTCACCGGTGGGACTTGTCAGGCCTTTGCCTTGTTGCCGTCGTTTGGCATCACTGAGGATGTCAATGATGAGTGTGGCGAATTCCCGCGCGTTAAAGCGTGCCAACTTCTGTCTACCCTGAGAACCAAACGGAGAGAGGGACACGGAGCACAGACAGTTACGCCTCATTCACAAAATCTTACATAAGACCTTTCATTAAAAAACAAGAAAGCAGAAAACAGGATAAACACAGTGTGTGCTATATCATCAGCTGTTGACGTGGCAGTGTCCTCAACGTTTCATTGTGAACCAAAAAAAATGCTCAGGAATTATAAACAGCAGACAGCAAGCAGGAAATGCTCTGATTGGCTAATCAGTACTTGGACAACTCTAAGAAGACCCACTGAAAGCAGCAATGTTATAAACGAGAGAAAGCGCAACAGTGGAAATGTTGAGTAAGGGAGGACATGGCAGTAATCTGCAGCCCTATAAACAGCTAGAAAACATATTGCCTTCTTTTCCCTCCTTCTGTCCTGTGGTTGGTGCAGGCCTCCTGTTATTGTAAAACCACAAACTAATTTTAGACCTGGGCATTTATGCACCTCACTCCCTCGCTGTACTGCGCAGCCATCGTTGTGGCAGCTCTGCCCTTCTCTCTTTCTAGCCGGTTTCTTTCACAATATTCAGCTGCAGTTAGGCTACTCTTTTTCAACTACTGGACCATCCCCATCTGATCCTGATCTGTAATACAATACTTACAATGGCCAGCACAAACTGTGTGTGGGGTCATGTTTATACATCATTGAGTGTGTTTACACGCACTTAATAATCTGATAACTATAGGAAATCAGATCAATGAGCTTACATGCACTTCAGTACTCACATAATGGGAAACCTCTGGGTTTGCATGACTCGGGACGTGATTTCAGGATTTCACAGAAAAATGTAACGTGAACTTCAAACGTCAATATTAAATAATCAAATTTGTCATTTACTCAAGCATATACAGTGGTACATCAGTTCTGTACCACCTTGGAACTCATCGAATTCGGTTCTCGACGTATTTTGACTAAAAAAAATTTGTCTCAGCTCTCGTGGTTTGCTCGGTAGTAGGCGCACTTGCTTAAACTCGTATGACTCGTTCCAGCTGAAACTCGATTCACGATTCAGTACAGAGGGATTCAGTCTCAATAATTTTTCCCAATCAAGATCTGCTCTGTGTTTATCATTTTTGTCTTTATTTTCACATCTGCAGTATTGTTAGTGTAAATAACCCTCCATGAGACCTAAAAAGGTTGATGACTACAGCCAACTGAAAGGAAATGAAGGACTGATTCCTCCGAAAACCAGCTGAAATACAAGTCACAGTGTATGATCTGAGTCGTCTTAATACATCACATAACACTGATCAATCAAATGGAGTCAAAACACTGTACTGCGACATCTACAAGAGCAGAGATTGTAGTTTACACCCCATTTAAAACATGTTTTTTCTTCCTTCCTTCCAAAAAAAACCAACAAAAACAACAACGATATTTTGAGCTGAAAATGAAACGTACTATATATTGAAAATAAATATTCCGATATATTGCTGTATCGATTTTTCAGCACAGCCCTAGTATATACTATATTAAATGAATCAGTTCATGATACTTATGATGGATTTGCAGGAACATATTCCACTCGTAAATCAGAGAGCACCTGTACAATACAATTCCATTAATGCTTTTTATGCCTTATACAGTGTGGATTTTCTGGGGGTCTGGAACAGATTAATTAAATGTACATTATTCCTTAGGGGAAAAATTTGCTCGGTACTCATAGTTTATGGTTCTCGATAAGCCTTCTGAAACGAATTAATGACGAGAACCGAGGTACCACTGTACTGCGTTTCCGAGTCTCCACAAAGTGGTCGATCCCATGAGAAAAGAAACACCACAGCCAATGGAAAAGAAGCCCAAATAAAGCAAAATCCTTAGAATATGCAGACCTAGCAAACTTGCAGACTGAGAAAACAGATTGAAATTGGGTAACTGGTATACCTGCTCCGAGAAATCCCATTACCGGGATAAAATCCAGCTCTCTTTGTCGGGTTTCTTAAACTGATTTCTAAATCGGACTATGCTGTTTACATGACCACTTGAATAATCAGATAACTAGAAAGATCTGACATATTTTACCTTGTGGGGACCTTTTGCTGGTCCCCGTGGGGAAAACTGCAGCAAAGAGTAACTGCAACTTTCTTTTAAAAAAACAAGAGAGTCAAAAGATCTGCTTTAGGTTACTGAGGTTAAGGTTAGGGGTAGCAACAGTAATCATTATGTCAATGGGAAGTCCCCTCAAAGATTTTTTTTTTTTTTTTTTTTTTTAAATAAACATCAACTTTGATTTAAAAAGCCAAAATATTTACTTTTAGTTACTGAGGTTAGGATTAGTGTTAGGTGTAGCATTAGGTAGCTACAGAAATCATTAGATCACAAGGATAACAAGACAACCGTGTGTGTGTGTGTGTTTATCTTATAAAAGAAAAGGTGAGTTTGCTAACCATACGATCCAAGTCCTGTGAAATTGTACACATTTGAAACTTTGAGACACCGCTAATGTTACCTGGTTGCGTGTTGCTGAATATTCAGGGTTGACAGGCAGGAAAGGAACTGCACTCCTCTCTGTAACCAGCGTACTGTGGTTCTGAGTCGTTAGCCACACTGCGAGAAAGAGAGTAGACAAGAAAGACAAATTATACAGTACAAAATGAAATGCAAGGTCATCTTAACGCCCACTTCCTCTCCCACGTACAATTCAACTGAGATGAGCAATTTTTAAAAGATCGTGCTTTTCTCATTGAAAGACCAAGTTACCAGTCTGTCACTGGCTGCGTGGAGCCCTGCGCTCCCTACCTACCCCTGCTTACCTACAAAGATCCATCCTGCCACCCCAGCAGGCTACAAGTCTTGCCTCGCAGACGAGAAAGGAAGCAGAGAAAGAAAGACAGAAGGACAGAACTCCTGAGGCACCCTTTCACTGACTCCCATTCTCTTGCTTTCTCTCTCCTCCCGCTCTACCTCCTCCATCCACCCTCCCTTCTGTGCAGCTGGACTGCCTGCCTGACCAGTGCCCTTCTGCAGTCAATGTTTATACAACGTCAGGCAGGCAAAGAGGAGGAAAAAAAAAAAACAGCCGTCCTACCTGCATCGTTCTCTCTACGGTCCACCTCATCGTAGACGTCCATGGCCAGCTCCTCAAACAAGCGATTATTTAGCTGTGTCACAAACCAAACATAAATATTTGGCATTGAAATTCAGAGGACAGTAGAATGAATTGCTGAGGCAGTTCGAAATCACAAAGGTAAGCAGAAACAGGAGAGGGATATGCACAGACAGGAGTGCACAAAGGAAGCTTTTGGGAGAAGCAGTGCAAAGACTAGACATGAGGAACTCATTCAAATAGCCTGTATATTTACACAACTCCCAAACCTGCATTACGAAATCAGGTCCGTTTAAAGAAATACTCCAGTATTTTCAGCCAAATTTAACAGCAAGTTTATGAGTAATTACCACAGAACACTGTTTGGACGGTGATCCCACGCTACATGTTGGCGGAAAACTTAATTATGACATTAGGCCAGTTGTTGAATTCAGTGAGTAAACACTTAAATACACAACTATACAGGTAAATTCAAAATTACACCCATTTACACTAGCAATTAAAATCTTAGGATGAGCCAGGCACGAATTAATGTCTTACCACAACTTTCCAACCCTGGAGCAATATATTAAGTTGTCAGTTTTTTAGTCCCAGATGCAACCACTGAGAAAACCAGAGCCCTAACAGGAAACTATAGGTTATGTTTGTAAGAACATAAGCCAATAATTATTCCCCTCATAGAAACGTATCTGAAAAGGCGACAGACAAATTTAGAGCTTAATTAACAGAAAAATCTGGCTTTCAGACTGGATGTGGAAAATGTGCCACTTCACTGCTTCTACACACTTTAAAACTGCACCCATGACAATAAAAGTGTGTCTTAACTCCAATCACACAGCATAGCAGTGGAGATTAGAAGCATTTAAAAGTATTTTCCCAGTTTAGTTCAGTTTCTCCACACCGTGCAATAAGTACTGTCATGCAGTTGTGTTAACTACATACAAACAGTAATATGTTTAACTTCAATATTCTAGAAAAAGTAAAAGTTGGGATGGAAAATGCAAATAAAAAAATGCAGACAGTACAAACTAAAGATATTTCATATATTATCTGGTTCAACTTCATTTTATTTGTTAATAAACATCCATTCTTGCATTTCAGGCAACACAGAGGATACCAAGAGATTTAGTGTTTCAGGTGTTATTTTGTCCCATTCTTCCTCTAAACATGTCTTAAGGTGTCCAGTCCAGTTCTCATACCATCTTCTTCTGCAGCCATGCCTTTGTAATGTTTGCAGCATGTGGTTTTGCATTGTTTTTTGAAAGATGGATGGACGGACGTCACTGGAAAAGATGATGTATTGACGGCAGCTTATGCTCTAAATCTCAGTGTACTTTTCTGCATTAATGCTGCCATCACAGATGTATAAATGACCTTTGCGAAGGACACTGACACAACCCCATAAAGAGCCTGGCTTTTGGACAGTCTGGATGGTCCTTTTCATCTTTGGTCCGAAACATACTTCACCCATTTATTCCAAAAAAGATCTGGAGTACTGATTAATCTATGCACAACACACAATTCCACTGAGTGATGGTCCATCGCAGATGCCTCCGAGCCCAGAGAAGTCGCTGACACTTCTGGGCATAGGTAAAATGAGGCTTCTTTTTTGCACAGTAATGTTTTAAGAGACATTTCTGAATGTAACTCCGCATTGTAGTGTTTGACAAAGGTTTGCCAAAGTAATCCCTTGTCCATGTGGTTATATCAGATATTGCTGAATGATGGTTCTTGATGCAGTGCTGCCTGAGGACTGGGAGACAACAGGTGTTCAGTTTAGGCTTACACCCTTGCCCTTTTACCTTCTGAAATTCCTCCAGATTCTTTGAAATGTTTAATGACTTTATGCACTGTAGAAGGAGAAATATGCAGGAATGGATGTTTATTAACAAATGAAATGAAGCTGACCAGACAAAACATAAATTACATTGGGTTCACACTGTCTGCAATGAAATATAAGCCAAGTCAATCAAAGACACATCTGTGTTTTTAATTTGCATCTTCCATACTGTCACAACGTTTCTCGTTTCAGAAAATCAGGAAATCTGTACATACTCGAATCCGTCCGTGATAACTGCTCATACACTAATTAAACGGAGCTTAGGTTTAAGAATGCTGGAAAATCGATCCATAATATCCTGAAGAAACATCCACCAGCTCTGTGCTAAAGAGCCATATGGGTCAGTGTGGGCCCATTTTAATTTCTGGGTGATATGAGGGAGCTGTGTGGTCAGCTCCCTCACTTGACCCTTCCAACACTTACCGCTTGGAGCTTCTTCTTGGCAGCCTTGGCCAGTTCAGACAGGTCCAGGCTATACAGAGACAAAGACACAGACACAGGAGTAAAAAGACACCAGAACCATACAGACAGAGAAAGATGAGGAGAGGGAGGGAGAGAAAAAAGGTGAGGGTGGATGAACAGAGCATTTCATCAGGACAATCAGGTGTCAGGATCCGGAAAAAAAGACAGACAAAAGCTGCATCGCACTCACGGTTTCCCAAACGCAGCAGTTCATATCTGCTGACAGAACTGGCTATTAATTCCAGTCAAGCTTTTAACAGATATATGATCACCAGCACAAGACATCAAAACAGACACTACAGATTAAAACCAGCTTTTGGAGTTGTTGTTTTTTTAATCAGAAGATGATCTGTGCTGTGTTTGTATGCCTATTTTTCAAGACTCTGACACCATGATGGAGGAAGTATGAAGAGGAAAGAGAGATTTGAGAGGGGAATGAGAAGAAGGGAAGATACCTCTGTGTTGGGCACTTAGGTCGAGCTCTGTCTCCACAAAGTGCAGCAAGTTGGAGAGAACAGAGAACGAGTGAGAAACGCAGCCAAAGAAGTATCAAGACACATGGACAAACACATACAGTGAGAGAACAGAGAGAAAAAGACAGCAAGAGAAAGAGCGAGAGAGGAAGAGAGAGAGGAGGAGTGGCCAATAATGAACACTGCCGCAGTCAGATCAGTTAAATGACTTTCTCTCATTAGCAGAGGAGTAGACCAGCAGACAGTCCATTAGCTTTGGGCAGGCCCATACACTGTTGCTACTTATGTAATCTGACAGACGGCGCAGCCTGCTGGCCAACGCACTTAAATACAAGTGATGGCACAGCAGCTCAGGTCATGAGTCTGCTGTGAGGTAGCAACAACACGGGTAGAAGAAAGTCATTTGAATGCATTTATATATGAAGATTATGACAGAAATCAAACCATTCCACTTATATAATTAACTGTATACTGATACTACTTGGTTCTGTCCTGTAACACACAATATATCCGCACCTGTCTGCCATCTGAGGGATGATGTAATGCCCGTTCTTGTGATCTGCAAAACAAAATGAGATGCTGCAGATCATCTTGTCTGGTATTAGAGCAAGGTTTGCAACATGTTGGACACACACCCCCTTCATTCAACTCAAAGTAACCTACATTTTATTACACATGCGCAATTGATTCATTAACTACAGTGTTTCCTCTAGGCAGCTGGCCCCTCCCTCCAAAAGAAAAGCCCCGTTATTTACATCCATTTGTTAACATGGCATCTCTACCCACAAAGATTGCACCCTGGCTTTGAGCAGTTAATTTTACTAAATTGAGCTCTAGGGTTCTCTCATGGGGAAACTCTCCCAGAGGCGATTTGGGTTTAGCATCACTTTTTATGCATAGTAGTAACGTTAGAAGCGTCAGCTTGGCCGTAAGCATTTGGTGGTTACAGAAAGCACTGTCTTTCTCTGTGTAAAGTTCAAGGCCTGTCACCTACTGCGGCTTTCTGTGTCTCAGTTTTCGTTTTAATGCAGAAAGCCCACCACTCCAAAATATATGTAGCAGAAACACTGAACTACCGTATTTTTCGGACCATAAGGCGCACTTAAAATCCTTTAATTTTCTCAAAAATCGACAGTGCGCCTTTAAATGCGGTGCGTCTAATGTATGAATTAATTCTGGTTGAGCCTTCTGACCTAGAACCGATTGTAGATGGTACACGGCGCTCAAAAATCTGTCAAAATGTTTTAGCACGGTCTTGGTAAGTTACGAAGCTTACAGCAACCGTAGTCAGGAACACCGCGGAGTAATATGATCTGTGCTTCAGCATTAGGGTGTGTGCATTCATTTATTTATTTTCGAAGCGGATTTCAAAAACAACGCTATCAGTCACGCAGAACGAGCAGCTGCGAGAGAATTCTACATTAACGAATCAATGGTACGGAAGTGGAGGGAGCAAGAAGACGCCCTGCGCCAGGTAAAGACCAAACTGAGCTTCCGAGGGAACTTCATTTTTCATTTCATGCGCCTTATAACCCGGTGCGCTTTATGTATGAAAATATACCCGTTAGCAGTCGATCACTGATATTGCGTCTTATAACCCGGTGCGCTTTATAGCCCGGAAAATACGGTATTAGGGATGTAACGATACACTCTACTCGCGATGCTATTCAGGTCACATTACTGAGCTTCGATTTTCTTATAAGACTTTTTTCTGTATACACAACACTAAAACAATGCACATTTTCTAGTATGAATTAAAAATAAAAATAAAAAAACTCTTGCTGCTTGCAATTCAAATGAACTGCTAGAAACAGACGTTTAAAATTGTAAATAAAATATTCTACTGTAGCTTCACCATAAAGGTTATGGTGCAATTATTAAATAACCAAGTGATAAAATGACTTCTTTATTTCTGATTAACAATTCAAAATGCATACTTGTTTCAAAAGTTGAAAATAATATTTACTCCCCTGCAATTAAAAGAAATTATGAGCAACAAAATGTGCTTATGTAGGAGTTTCACCAAGTTTAAATAACTAAATGCTATCCTAAAATGAAAATCAATCAGTAGCTCAACAAACAAGCTCACCGAGCTTAGCTCAACCTTGAAACAAGGCCAATCTGAAATTCACCTTCACCTTTAACGAGTTTCCACTACAAAACTGAAGATATGCATGTGGGATTGATCATGATCTGTGATTGGTGTTCAAATAATGCAATTCCATTAGCAGGCATTATAAACAGTACACATGATGTCTCCATGATGCATCACATTTTTGCACTATGATGCTACATGTCATGATTTATCATTACATTATTACATTTTAAAAGACCTTCCACAGGGCAGCAGGTGAGCCTTTTTCTGAAATCACAAACTTATGGACTTATGAAATGCACTGAGGCATTGATATGAGGTTCTTTCTGTTCTAACTCAACTGCCTTCCCAATACTTGCACATATTTTTTGTTGTTGTTTTTCAGAAGACTGGCTTAGTCATATTTCTCTTAGTCACTCTTTGGTTTCAATATGCCTTTACATCTGCTGTCTGCTTTGCTTACTAATCAAAACAGTCCCGTCTTTGAACATTTTAAAATGATCTTGATAAATCTGAAACTAGTCAAGAAGTCTAATTGGCAAGTTGTGTGATGTGATATTACCAACCAAATACAAACAGCAGTGAGAATGACAGGGAGGGTGAGTAAAAACAGCAGCCACAGAGCAATTAAATATTACAAAATGTATACCATGGTTATCTACAAAGCAGATGTTAAACTAATTTAAAGGGTAAATGAGGAATGACTAATAAGGACTCAAAAAAGCAACGGTTTGCAGTAGTTCTAATTAGGGGTGGGTGATGTGGTAAAAATATTACATCATGACACTTAAAGACATTTTCATGATACACAGTATGTACCACGATACATGTGATGGTGGACAAAATGCATCAGTAGCGTCAGATTCTTATGAACTACGATTCAAATATTATCCCATACTTAGATTCAAAACATGCTGCACTTCATCCAATTAAAAAGGACTAATTACACTCTTTATAATGAAACATGCAGCTGGTTAGTGTTGTTTATGCACGAACAATGTCAATGTATTTAACGTCACTTCAGCATCAATGGCGGTTTTGTGACGGGACACAGGTTATGGTGATATCAAAAAGTGCCTAATGAAATGAATAGTGACTTTTCTTTGTAACAAAGTTATTGTCCTGGTAATTGCTGTTGTGGATTTTTATTGTCATTAAAATTATTACTGTCGGTTCGAATGGCTGTGGAGTGTTTTAAAAAAAAAATATCCTAAATGTCATAAATGAGCAAGCAAATATAATTAATGCAATGAGATATTTGAATCATTTGACAGCACTGGTATTTAACACCACCAAAAAAAATTAGAACCAGGGAAAATAAAAAAATAAAATAAAATCGTTTGGTGTCCGATGTGTATCGTTTTAAAGCAAAAAAAAAAAAAAGAAAAAATTGCGTCAAGAGGTGTTCGTATTTACAGGTGTGTAACGATCTTTAAACTAAAAGGAAATCCAGTATGTTGTCACCCTTCACTAGTCTCTGAAAAACTGGGAGCTTACCTGGCCGGCGACCACACAAGTAGAAAGCCAGTCTGTCTGTGAGCTCATACTGACATTCCACCAAGCGCTCAGCTAGCTCCACCTGGCCCGCTTGCCTGTATGCAACACACACAATAAATAACAAAAAGGGTGTGAGTGAAGACTATGGGCAAATAAGAGTGATTCACCTTTTTGTTTACCATTTTAGGTAATTTCATCACATCCACAATAAGGCACAATTTGGATAATAAGAAATGTCATTTGCTATGATATCGGTATACTTCCACCTAGAGATGCACGATCGATCGGTTTACTAGTTAAAAGCAGCTCATGTCTTCAATGCATGTTTTTAATTGTGCTGTACCATCTACGCCCGGGATGTAGTGCAGGTATATTTAGTGTGTTTTGTAGTGCATTCAGTGGCTTACAATATGTATGACGTACCATCTTGGCTGGCGTATATGCCGTGTAAAATGCGATCAGAGTTGGGTAAGTTGCATTTCAGCGTCTTTGTTTGTATTTGTACCCTTCCACTAACTGGTAAAAGGCTCTTATCAAGGCTGTAATAAAGTACAATTTGAGCAAGTTTGCAGTGATTGATATGTAGTGGCTAATGCCACAAAGCTAACGCTAGTGAGAAAGCAGACTCGAGTACAAGCCAACAGCTCCTGCTATCATTCTATAAAAATTGTATCTGTATGCTGTCATTTATAATTCTTAGACAGAAAGAAAATTGGAATCGGCCAAAATTAGAATCGGCTGATCAGACATTAAATAAAAAAACAAACAAACAAACAAAAAAAGACAACAACAATCAGAAATTGCCACTGGCCAAGAAAGGTGCAGCTCTACTTCCAACTCCTAGATGAAAATGATGGGAAATGAGTGGAAAAAAATGGAGAGTAGAGGTGGGAGTTATGGGCAAAATCCTCTATCACGCTATACAAAATTTTACATCACAGAATTTTATTTTATTTTTTTTTACTATTTTGACTAATCAACCACCACAAGGTAACCATTGGTACAGGACATAAGGTAGGAGGTAGTCCTAGATATCCCAGGGTGCATGTGAATGTGAATGGAATGTGGAAGGAAACCAGAGAACCCAGAGACACATTTACGAGAAGAACATGCAAACTCCACACAGGCAGCAGCCATGCCTCAGGGTCTCCGTAGAGGAGTCGACAGTGCTAACCACAGCATTTCTGTGTCACCCTGCTGCCCTGGCTAATACAATTAATAGGTACACTTCAGCTATGAGAGACAAAATAAGAAACAAAAATCCAGAAAATCACATTGTAGGAATTTTAAAGAAACTTCATGCGTTGGGGCTGTTTTTCTGCAAAGGGGACAGGACGACTGATCTGTGTTAAGGGAAGAATGAACAGGGCCATGTATCGTGAGATTTTAAGCCAAAACCTCCTTCCATCAGTGAGAGCATTGAAGATGGAATGTGGCTGGGTCTTCCAGCATGACAATGATCCCAAACACACCGCTCGGGCAACGAAGGAGTGACTCCGTAAAAAAGCATTTTGAAGTCCTGGATTGGCCTAGCCAGTCTCCAGACCTCAACCCCATAGAAAATGTGTGGAGGGAGTTGAAAGCCCATGTTGCCCAGCGACAGCCCCAAAACATCACTGCTCTACAGGAGATCTGCAGGGAGAAATGGGCCAAAATACCAGCTCCAGTGTGTGAAACCTGGTGAAGACTTACAGGAAATGTTTGACCTCTGCCATTGCCAACAAAGGTTATGTAAGTGTTGAGTTGAACTTTTGTTATTGACCAAATACTTATTTTCCACCATAATTTACAATTAAATTCTTTAAAAATCCTACAATGTGATTTCCTGGATTTTTTTCCCTCATTTTGTCTCTCATATGATGAAAGTTACAGACCTCTCTCATCTTTCTAAGTAGGAGAACTTGCACAATCAGTGACTGACTAAATACTTTTTTGCCCCACTCTAACAGAAGAGGAGAAAAACAACCACAAACTCAAATACACGATGATCTTGTTCAAATAGAGGGACCCAGATATGGCAGACATCTCTTTCAGCTGCACCCTCAAATGTCATGCTAGATGCAGTGCTGAACAATTCAGAAGTAAGGCTTTTTCACACTTTTACACCAAGTCTGACGCGTTTTTTGTTGAAACACTCTGAAAACTCTCTGTCCACTTTTGCTTTCTTAAATTTCCCTTCTCTAAATGTGTGTCTCGTCATGTCTTTTTCACATTGTCAACTTAAAAAAAAACAAAAAAAACAAAGACACAAGCAAAGATTAGTGCAGGAAGCTATAGTTTGTGTTTTCGTGGGCATGTACAGGTTAGAATGCACTTAGATAAAAAAGAAAATGGTTCCATACAGTCACTGTGAGGTTTATCACCATCATTCTCCAGCATTTCAAGTATATTCCACCAGCTCTTTTCTTTAATACCCATGTTTTCAGGGTCAGCGTGTTGCTTGTCCTAGAAGCTCTTGTGCTCTGCTCCGTGCAGGATGAGCTGTACTACCTGACAGCCTGATTTTAATGCATCGGAACAACGCTGAAATTAGAACAGGCTATGATTTAAAATTTTACGCAGTGTTGCAGTCCATCAGTTTCGGACTCAGTGTGGATGGCATTAATATGCGCGAGTCGAGTTCTTTTTCAAAACTTGACGTCGGCTCGGTGTGAAAAGGCCTGTAGACTGTTCAGATTTTCAGTAACAGGTATACTTTTATTTCCTCAGTTACATTTCTGCACTGTTTAAGCTAGAGACCAATGTTAATATTGCATTCACACTACTGAGTTCAGTTACGCGTAAAGTTCTCCTAGCCTACACTGTCTGGAAATTAAGAGCAAACCAAGCCCCAGCCAATATGCAATTAAACTAGGCATCATATAAACGCTAATGGAGGTGGTGAACAGTCCCTAAATACAATTAAACATTTTCCATATTATTAATAATGTTTTCATACAATTCAGTAAAGAGTAGGGGTGGGCAACATGAGTTAAAATTCATATCACAATATTTCCCACTACGATAACGATTAATATCATGCTATACCAAAAAAATACATGCGACTATTATTTTTTTATTATTAATATCTTTTAAATGCCATTCAAATGTAGTCATAATAAACATTAACTTCTAAAGTCAACACCGTGTGTTTGCCAGTTGCAGATGTTTATGTGTATTTTGTCTGGTGTATGTGGTGGGACTGTTTCTGGGTTTATCACAGTATTCATGGTAAGGAAAAATCCATGCCACGAAACATCGCCATACCTGAATTCACTTCAATATCGATGTACGGTGGTACCTCGGTTCTCGATCAGCTCGAAACTGGTCGGATTTGGTTCTCAGCGCATTTTGACTAGGAAAATTTGTCCCGGTTGTCGTTGTTTGCTCAGTTCTCTGTGCACTTGCTTAAACTTCTAAGATTCGCACCCTGCGACTCGTTTTAGCCGAAACTCGATTCACGGTTCATGATTCATTACCCAGTGATTCAGGTTCACAATAGCCCTTGCTCAGTGAGGATCGCCGCTGTTTATTGTGTTTTTCTTTAGTTTTACATCTAGAGTACTCTATTCTTAATGCAAATCAGTCTCCATGGGTCTTAAAAAGGTTACTTATAAGACCCAACCAAAAGGAAACTGAGCCTTAGCAGCTGTGCACTAATAGAGTAAGTGTTTTTTTTTTTTACTTTTTACTTCAATCCATTACTCAGTAAATGGGATTTGTCAACACTTTATTATAAAGTTAGCATTGTGTGCCAATTGTAGATTAATGTGTAAGTGTTTTAAACATTTTTGGGTGTCTGGAACAAATTAATTCATTTTCTTATCCACTTAATCCAGTCCAGGACGAATTCATTTAATTTACATTATTCCTTTTTTTGTTTCTCGACAAGCCTTCTGGAAAGAATTAACGTCGAGAGCCAAGGTACCAATGTACTTCCCAGCTCTAGTTATGAGTGCGCAAAACATGTTCAAAACCTTTTAGCCACTGATGTTCATTGGAATAAACAGGATACGAGAATTGTCCTGTTATTAGAAAATAAGAGGCTTGGAATAGGAAACCATTCCATTCTGAGTTTATCTTCACCTCAATTTCGAGAAAATAAATTAAATAAAAAGAAAAACAGTGGGCTGGCTGTTCTTGCTCAAATAATTTTACAAATCACTAGCTTACAAATCATCCAGTCCCAGCCTCTGACCAGTGTGTTTACCTGGCATAGTCCATGGGTGTGCGGCCATTAATGTCTGGTGCTCCAGGGTCAGCACCATACACCACGAGCAGCTCAGCCTGCAGGACCTGACCTGCTTTAGCAGCCACATGCAGGGGAGTAGTGCCTTTCTCCTACAGTCAGAGGGAAGGACACAGACAGAACACAAGCTCACAGCATGAGACCTTAGTACCAGCCAGAAGCCAGTCAAACACACTGCCCAGAACACAAGCATCTACAAAGCAGTGAAGTTTATATGCAGCTGTTTTATGCTCTTCTTGAATGTGAGAATAAGAAAGATCTCAATGGAGACAGAAGAAATTAAAAAATATTTTTACACTTGGCTGACCTATAACCGTTGGCAAACCCACAATGTGAATTTGCCCTGCAGGGTGCTAGAAACAGCTAATCAAGAGCAAGTACATATTCCAGACAATCTGTGCCTGATTTGTGTGCTTTTGACTGCATCAGCATATGCGTGTTCATTTTTGATTTTTTGCAAAATGTGCTAAACATTTTGATGGGATAACAACAGAGCAGACCTGACGCCTGACTAACGTACTTACACAGTAAATGAAAAAGATTAAGACGTGTAACAGAGATTTTTACACTGAAATTAAGGCAGAAATGAATGACAAACCATTACTGTATCATCCTAATTTTAGTCTAGTTCTACAGGTACAAAGGACAAGCTGCCTCTGCTTCTGCCACCATGTTCTTAGTTCAAAGCTAAATAAAGCAGATTCTTCTACAAATCTACTATGCCCAAAAACCTCTCTGCACAATTTGTCAGTGCATCATCTACGTGCCTCATAAAACACAAAACATTTGTCAGACAGTCGATAAGTCAAGTCAGATTTATTTCTGTAGTGCTTTTTTACAATGGAGCATCATCTCAAGCAGCTTTACAATTGTAGATTATCTTCTAAATTATAAGGCCAATCTCAAATTGAGCAAGCCTAAGGTGACAGTGGCAAGGATAAACTCCCTAAATGTAATCAGGAAGAACTTTGGGAGGACCAAAATTCAAAAAGGGACCTCCTCGGGCAGCTTAGATGATGAATGTAAGAATTAAGTTATCTAGTTAATATTTTTACAGTAATAGCTTAAATAAACAAAAACTAAATAAATATTAACAGAGAGAACATATTTAAACATATAATAATTAAAATAGCGTAACAGGTAGACATTTTAAAGAAAATGAAATAACATAAAATAGTGTCTCACTGAAACATGAACAGTCTTTAAGAATTTTAACACACCAAGTTAAAAACCAACAATGAAAGATGTATTTATGTTTGTGCTTTATTCCTGCGCCTTTGGAGACCAAGTGATTCCACACAACTGCAGTGACTGATCTCCTGCTGCTTAACCAGTACGTGTCTGTGCTGACGACCACAGCATAGTTAACAAACTGAGTTTCAATTACTCTCAAATTTTTATTAACATTAAAATTATGTTGCAAGATTTGACACTTGATTTTAGCTCGACTGCCTGCTGCCTCCGTTTCCAAGGTTCCGAATTCCATCTCAGACTTGCTCACGCTCCCCTGACACTCTCCCACTCCAGCCTCGAGTCACCAGTGCTTCCATTTACTGATGTATTGATTCCTCTCACCTGTACTGCATCTCCCCAAGCATATTCTCCGCTACTAAACGTGTTTTCAGAAGCGCCCAGACAAAGCCACATGATTTCATTGTTTATTCGCCAAGATCAAAGTTGTGATGCCTAAGCTGTTCAGCACTGACTGAGAATATAATTTTTTTGGCTCTAATTTTTAATTCATTTTGGAAATTTTTGTTGCATCTCTAATAATGATCATTAAAAACAAGCATGATTATTTTAATATAGCCAAGCCAAGCCTGTTCTTTGTAGACATGAGGACTTCTGATCTAATGCCACATTATCTGTCAAGTGTAATTAAGATCTCAAGCAATTAAAATCCTGATGACTTACAGGGTGAAAGAAGTTGGCCTGAGCTCCAAGAGACAGCAGCCGCAAACACGTTTCCAGACTTCCTGTTCGCACACTTGAATGCAGTTGCTAAGAGGAATATACATAAGAGATATAAACAGATACATAAAGATAGATGGACAGATTGATTGGTAAAGAGAGACAGAGACAGAGAGAGACAGAGACAGAGAGAGACAGAGACAGAGAGAGAGAGAGTGTGAAAGTGAGAGAGAGTAATAGAGAGAAACAGAGAGATTGATTTCACGTTGCATCATTAAGGACATCAGAGGCCCTCCTGCGGCGCTGACCTGTTTAATTTCTCACTGCGAAGGGGAAAGCAGGAGGTAGACTCTCACTCCTGGGGCTACACTGACCTTTTAGAGATGCCTCACCTTGCTGAGATCCTTGCTGGTGACCCCATCGTCATCACGGCATGGCAGTTTGTGAACGAATGCTAGCATCTGATACTTGGCACGAATGAACTCTGACTTGGTGGGGCTGCAGGAAGAGATGAAGAAATATTGCTCACACTTAATCTACACGCAACAAACCAGTACATCAAGCGGTTTATGACTGTATCTACATATAAAAGACAATACTATTAAAAACAATTCCTACTTCTCCCTTGTTTCTAAACAAAATAAGAATCCACATCCAATGAGGATCTAACATCCTTCACCATGCATGTCGAATGATAAAAGAATGGTCTTTATATAAATACAATACTCCAGTAGTTATTGTATGTGTACTTAAACAGATGACATTTACTTTGTCTTCCAGCATACGTGCTGCCCCAAGAAGAGAAAGTACATGTACAGGTAAATGGAATTCAAATTATAAGATGACTATCAAAAGCATAACCAAGCTAATCAGTATGTAGGGACCTAGATTTGAACAGGGAAATGAAAACATACAAGACCCAATACTTATCTCTACAAACAACATTAATGAAACATGACTTGGTCACTTTATTAGATACACCTTGCAAGTTCCTATTTTCCTTCTCAAGTGCATTAATACTTAATGGCATAAATTTAACAAGGTGCTGGAAAAACTCATATTTAACATGGATGCTACCTTCTGCTCAATGGGAATGACAAATCTGGCTCAGATTCCATTTATTGTACAAATAGATGAGGGATGCCCACTCCTACATACACAGAGCCAGCAAGCGTGGCTGCAGGTTGTTGTTCTAATCCACAGAAACAACACCTGATACTACTTTAAGCACTTAGTCATGGTCTTCAAATGACTGACTTGTTGTATCAGACAACTTCTGTTTGGATAGAATAAAAACTTGCTGTCACGCTGCCCTTTTGCAGACAAGTCTGGATACTCATGTTCTGAAAAAGCTTTAGATTTAGCTCTGTGCTGAACATTTATTAGTACTGACCAAAACCTCAATGTAAACAAACACAGCCAGTGAAAGGACATCAGTATCTGCTTTTCTGAACTTACTGCACTTTATCTTGTGGGTTGGGTTTCCTGCGACCACTTTGAACCTGTGCAGGGTCAAGCAGGGAGTGCTCCCAAATGGAGTTGGCACCGTTACTGGCCAGGGTCTGCACCATCTGAAAGAAGGACACACACGCATATCACATGTACTCTGGTTATGATCAGAGTGATTTGGATGTTCTGTGCCCAGGCGTACTTGTAGTAAGGAAGGCGGCCAGCCACTGTGGCGCAGATGCTTGACGATAGAGATATGGCGTCCCAGGCTCCGGTGCACAGAGCAGCACTCATCACAGATCAGCACTCCTCGGTTTATACTGCTCCAGCCAGGATCTGCCAACAAACAGAACAGCACAGAGAATCCCCACTGAATCATGCTCCAGCACTCACAATCAGCTCACACAAAAGCAGTTGCTGCTTTATTAGGGAAAAAAATGATAAACGATCAAAAGAAGCAAGGCTGACCCAATTATTGTACAATAAGCCTTATGACTAGTACAATGGACCCACCTTCACCCACACCTTTAATGTAAAGTCTGGACGCATGCACACGTAAGCACGTTCGCTTAGATATGTCTGTAACTCTGATCACAGTGGCCATAAACAGTCAGTCAACACTGTGGATTCACAAGCAGAGGCGGGAATTTAAGAGCAGAAGTTCATCTTCTGTGTGTACGTAACTACCTTACCGATTGTGTGCTTGATTGTTCATAAGTGCATGTCTGGACGACTCTAATAATGGTAGATGTTTTACAGACATCTACCACTTTTTTTTGTCTAAGTGACTTGTGCATGTGAAGGACTTTCCCCTGCTTAATTGTAACAAGCAGTAAATGTGCCTGTCCTATTGTAATTAGTACTCATTTGTGTCCCCCACTACCTGTATATTCTCTCTAATCTGTAACTACAGTGGTGCTTGAAAGTTTGTGAATCCTTTAAAATTTTCTACATTCCTGCATAAATGTGACCTAAAACATCATCAGATTTTCACACAAGTCCTAAAAGTAGATAAAGAGAACCCAGTTAAACAAATGAGACAGAAATATTATACTTGGTCATTTATTTATTGAGGAAAATGATCCAATATTACATATTAGTGAGTGGCAAAAGTATGTGAACCTCTAGGATTAGCAAATAATTTGAAGGTGAAATTAGAGTCAGGTGTTTTCAGTCAATGGGATGACAATCAGGTGAGAGTGGGCACCCTGTTTTATTTAAAGAACACAGATCTATCAAAGTCTGCTCTTCACAACACATGTTTGTGGAAGTGTATCATGGCACAAGCAAAGGTGATTTCTGAGGACCTCAGAAAAAAAGAGTTGTTGATGCCCATCAGGCTGGAAAAGTTTACAAAACCATCTCTAGAAAGTTTGGACTCCACCAATCCAGAGTCGGAGAGACTGTGTACAAATGGAGGAAATTCAAGACCACTGTTACCCTCCCCAGAAGTGACTGACCAAATCAGATCACTCCAAGAGCATACGTGTAATAGTTGGCGAGGTCACAAAGGACCGCAGGGTAACTTGTAAGCAACTGAAGGCCTCTCTCACATGGGCTAATGTTAATGTTCATGAGTCCACCATCAGAAGAACACTGAACGACAATGGTGTGCACGGCAGGGTTGCAAAGAGAAAGCCACTGCTCTCCAAAAAAGAACATTGCTGCTCGTCTGCAGTTTGCTAAAGATCACGTGGACAAGCCAGAAGGCTATTGGAAGATTGTTTTGTGGACGGATGAGACCAAAATAGAACTTTTTGGTATAAAAGAAAAGCGTTATGTTTGGAGAAAGGAAAACACTGCATTCCAGCATAAGAACCTTATCCCATCTGTGAAACATGGTGGTGATAGTATCTTGGTTTGGGCCTGTGTTGCTGCATCTGGGCCAGGACGGCTTGCCATCATTGATGGAACAATGAATTCTGAATTATATCAGAGAATTCTAAAGGAAAATGTCAGGACATCTGTCCATGAACTGAATCTCAAGAGAAGGTGGGTCATGCAGCAAGACAACGACCCTAAGCACACAAGTCATTCTACCAAAAAATGGTTAAAGAAGAATAAAGTTCATGCTTTAAAATGGCCAAGCCAAAGTCCTGACCTTAATCCAATTGAAATGTTGTGGAAGGACCTGAAGCGAGCAGTTAATGTGAGGAAACCCACCAACATCCCAGAGCTGAAGCTGTTCTGTACAGAGGAATGGGCTAAAATTCCTCAAAGCCGGTGTGCAGGACTGATCAACAGTTACAGGAAACGCAGAAATATAGAAAATTCTAAACTGTTCACAAACTTTCAAGAAGCACTGTATAGAAACTGTTCACATTCACTCGCAGAGTCTCTGTTTCATCTCGCTGATCTTCCATGTTGTTCGTACTAGGGCTGTTCAATTAAACAAGTTTATCGAAACAGGCATTCACAACCTTTAACCGACGTAATCTTGCCCATATTGGTTATTTCAGCATACTACCCCGTGTGTAGTCACGTGACTCCGCCCCGTCCAGTCAGCAACATGGAAGAGAACTCAATCAGCAAGCAGCTTATACCAAAAAAATGCCGTATCTGTCATATGGACACATTTTGGCTTTAGAGAAGACAACACCGAATAAAAAGAGGATGAAAACACTGCAGAAATGGTTTCAGCATGGCAGCACTCAATATCAACACTTCAGCACTTTCAGCACAATCACATTAACTCTACCAAATACGAACAGTGCAAGGCTCAAAAAGAGAGAGACTGACAAGCGCCCAGCAACAAGCACCTCCATAAAGCAGCTATCAATAACAAGCATATACAAAACGCTGCACAGTATGAAAAGTATTCAAGAGGATGGAAAGAAATAACTGATGCTCTTTCCTATTGTAATACAAAGGATAAGGCTCCCACAACCACGGTGGAGCTCAGTGAGTTTAAACCCCTCATTAAAATTGCACACGGTAATATTATTTTATAAGCTATTTTCTACTTTTCAATTGCCATTATTTAAAATGTCTCGGTTCCAATAAATGAATGTTATTTATTTTCTACTTTTTAGGGAACTTGCTTTTTACATTAAAAATAAAATGTGACCCTTTGCATAAGACAAATCATTTCAAGTGATGTGATCTATGATTTCAGCTGTTTCTCATTTCAATAAATATCCATAACCAGTTAACTGGTGTGTTTTCTTTTCCGGTGATTTTAAAATCAAATCAATATACACACTTTCATTTATTTTCATTTACGACTTGAGAGCATGCAGTTTTCTTCTAAATACAGACTTTCTATTTCCATTACAGTAGCATAAAAAGACTGTGATTATGGTATTGTCTGGTCAGCGTGTGTCGGGAACCAAATTGTTGCGAAGTGGCCGAGTGCTGAGGTTGGCAAATGAGGCCAAACACCATTAGCTCTAAGACCTCGTTTACACCAGGTCACTTCATGCATCGTGAGTATCAGAATTGTATCCAGACAGGACTAAGCCACATAAAAATGCATCTTACCTAATACTGTTTCCCAATCATGCTCAATCCCACCCACACAGCTACAGTGCAAATAGCATAGCCCTTCACAGCATACTACACACTACTGAAAATATACCCATCTGCTTATTTCCATAAAAACACACCGACAACGCAGCACAGGGTCATCCATCCTTCCTTTGCTAGTCACAGTGCACCACAACGACCATCGCTCCATCTGATGCACTCAGTCCCACTTGATAACACATAATTAACTGCATTCCTCTGGCATATCATATATGACAATTGCACACTGAACAGCCATACCAAGAAAAACTGCAGCACTGCAGGCAATAACAGAGTCGATCAACATTGTATTCACCATAAGCATAAATGAGACAATGCCCACAGTACTGGCAACTGAATGCAGGTAAACTGAATGCACCATACATCAACCATGCTAACATCAGCAGTCGTTATAATGCAGGCCACAAAGCACAGGGCAGATGGGGATAGACTGAAACACATGTACATTCCTGTAAAGAGGGCAGCTGGGTCTAGAGGAGCAGCTGCTGGAATGTCCATTTACCCATGGGGTAAAACAGAGCTCTAACATTAAGGGTATGACCCCCACCCCACAGTCGGATTAGTTGAGTAACCACACGAGATGTTGCGTCAAACAAATAGTGATGACTACTTAACGGGATACCACTCATGCCAGGCTTAATATTTTCAGGAACTGAGCATTTTAGGCCAGATATTAAAAAAGGAAACATATGTGACTCTACCTAGGAATATGCACAGTACCAGAATATAATTGATGTTTAAGCAATGGTATAATGACCATATATCCAACTGGATCCAAAAATTTTAAAATGGATTCATCACTCCATAATACTCTTTTCCACTGACCTTCATTCCAATCTTTGTGAGCTTTAGCATATCTTAGCCTTTTCACCTTGCTCCTCTTCCAAAAAAGTACTTTCTTGGCTGCTATCCTTCCCAAAAGGCCATACCTGATTAAGCTTCTTCAGACTGTAAAAGGGTCAGCCTGGCATCCCGATGAAGCCGCCAGATGTTGCTATTGCTTATGTGTAAGGGAGGCTCACACTAAATACTTGGCACTGTAGATTTTCTTTTTCAGTTTCTGAATATTGCAACAAATTTCCTGTATTTTCGGGTTGGAAAATAATTATAAACAGTCAATATACAATTGCTAAAACGATGGTATAGCTAATCTAGTAGTGCAGATGCAAGAACTGAAATTATAGTGATTTGCAAAGTTACTTATTGTCTGCACGCTTAGTATCAGTGCAACAGGTACATAATCTGATCACAGTCGGATTTCTGCACTCCATCTATGTAGACTTAGCATGTTCTCCCTGTGTCCGCATGGGTTTTCTCTGGGTAGTCTGGTTTCCTCCCACATTCCAAACACACTTGTTAGGTCAAACAGGGTTTTTAAAGTGCCTCAGTGCGTATGTGTGTGCCCTGCGATGGATTGGCACACTGGTGCACTGTATTGTAGGATATGACAACACTTGCCTACTGAGGCAAAGACACCAAACATGGTTTAAACGGATTTATTAACAATTAAACCAACTGCTGCTACAAACTCACATAAAGCAGGTGCAGGTTCACAATTTTCTTATCAAATACTCAGGTTTTAACCCGATTTTTCACATGGGGCATGCCTTTACATGCTTGATTAGCAAGAAAAAGTCATTTTTTTGGCTGAATATAAAAAAATACAATTATTCCTGCAATAATTAATATATACACTATATGGACAAAAGTACTTTAACATACCTACAGATCAGTAACAGATTCTTAAAAACTACTCTTCTAATATTATCCCATACTTAGTAAAGAGACTTCTATTCAAAATGTGCTGCACTTCATCCAAATAAACATTACCGTATTTTTCGGACCATAAGGCGCACTTAAAATCCTTTAACTTTCTCAAAAATCGACAGTGCGCCTTAAAATGCGGTGCGTCTAATGTATGAATTAATTCTGGTTGTGCTTTCTGACCTAGAACCGATTGTAGATGGTACACGGCGCTCATAAATCTGTCAAAACGTTTTAGCACGGCCTTGGTAAGTTACGAAGCTTACGGCCACCGTAGTGCGCAGCATAGCGGAGTAATATGGTATGTGCTTCAGCATTAGGGTACGTGCATTCATTCATTAATTTTGAAGCGGATTTCAAACTCAGCGTTATCAGTCACGCAGTACAACATGGACATAGAGCAGCTGTGAGAGAATTCAGCATTAACGAATCAATGGTACGGAAGTGGAGGAAGCAAGAAGACGCCCTGAGCCAGGTAAAGACCAAACTGAGCTTCCGAGGGAACTTAAGAGTTTTGTTTCATTTAATGCGTCTTATAACCCGGTGCGCTTTATGTATGAAAATATGGTACTAATTACACTCTTCATAAAACAACATGTAGTTGGTAAGAAAATTCTTTAAGCACTGGCGATATCCTGAATGTGCTCGGAAAAGCATATCGTCTATCAAGATAACATCATGACACGAGAAAATATTGTCATATTGCCCACCCCTACATCCCATTCTAATTATCACTGCAAGACCATTACAATAGCACATGTTCTACAAAATTCTCTTTGCTATTTTTATTTGTTTATTTAAAATATAACTTATGGGTACAAATCTTATGAATCTGCACAATTAATGCGACATAAGCAGCTTTACAGTAAGATAAGATTTTACCCATCTCAAATAGAAAGAAAAAAAACAGAAAATCAATGAGGAAGAATATTTATATATCATATTTATATAAATTAAATCAATGCATGGGAAACACTGCAGTAACTATATAGCACTGCTAAGTAGAGTATATAGCATGACATTCAGACAACATTCAGATTGCATAACGTATTGTGAATGTTAAGCAGTTACCTGTAATCGGACCCCATCGTAGTACAACCCAAAATCAGAAAAAGCTGGGACGGTATGGAAAATGCAAATAAAAAGACTGCAGTGTTTCTTACATTTACTCTGACTTATATTTCACTGCAGGCAGTATGAACCCAAGATATTTCATGTGTTTTACCAGTCAACTTCATTTCATTTGCTAATAAACATCCATTCCTGCATTTCAGGCCTGCAACAAATTCCAAATAACGTTGGGGCGGGGCCAATTTATGGTTAATAAATGAGGTGAAAAACTAATGATGTGATTTCAAACAGGTGATGTCAACAGGTGATTATACTCATGATTTGGTACAAAAACGGGCAAAGGATAATTATTGAAATGTTTAAAAATAATGTATGTCAAAGAAAGTCAAAGGGATTTTTCTGATTGGCTTGTTTTGCTTTGTCTTGTTTAAAAATGCACGGACGTCCCTGGAAATGATGTCATCTTGAAGGCAGCTTATGTTGCTTTAAAAACATGAAATATATCGGGTTCATACTGTCTGCAATTGAACAAAAGTCAAATGAAATCTATGGAACACTGCATATATTTTTAATTTGCATTTTCCATACTGTCCCAACTTTTCTGATTTAGGGTTGGATTCATATAAAGGTTCTCCCCATTTCACGACAGCCTGACGCATGATATTTCAACGTTACAATGAGAAGTCGATAATAAACATAAATACACATTCAGCAGAAACCATACTCTGAAATTAGAATTTTCCCAGGCAAACGATGTGTAATATTTAATCGTGTGGCAGGAGTGATGAGCGTTGGGAAATGTAGTGAGGAAAAGCCATGTTCTTTATGTTAGTGACTTTGCCCAACTGTAGTTTAATTTAAGTGTTTTGAGCATGTTTAAGATACACCACGCACTACGATACTCTTCAGCACGCCGCAGTGCGTGACGTACGGAGTCATGTGGAGGGAGTGATGAGTGCTGGGAAACGTAGTGAGGACAAGCCGTGGTTGCAGTTGTGTTTTAAATGTGTTTAATACAGGCTGAGCATTTATTAAACTCCTGGATTTGCGATAAATTCAACTCATGATGGATTTGTCGGAAAGTATCCCCACTGTAAATCAAAGACTATGTGTGCTCGAATTGGTATTTAAATTAGATGTATCATTAGGAATTAAAAGTACTAAGTCTTATATTATCGTGCCACATCTAAGTACAGTTTTCGACTAAGCATGTGAACAGAAGTAGAAGCCCAGAGAATGACACAAGTAGGGCACAAGTCAGATCATGAGAAACAGGCGCCAAAAGCCAACGGCCAAAAGACAAAAGCCGAACTTTTGTCAATGACATATCTTTGCCATGTCTTTTGGCTTAACAAAAAATTGCTCACCTAATATCGCCGGAGACTGTGAAATGATTTGATGCTGCTGCTGCTCAAACAGACTGGTGTGCTGACCAGCACAGGAGAGCAAAGCAAACAAACAGCATTTTAATTACTTTCAATATATTTGTTTAAAATGCATTTGATTTTGATACTTAATTTTACATCTTTTTAAAAGACACGGCTGCCCTATGTTTCCAGCCTTCTGGATTCCAACCCAGACTTTATGTTCTTACACGTCCTGACCCAGCCCTGTGCCTCCAGTGTTCCCAAATATCAGCAGAGTGATTCACCACACCTGTGGCACAGTTCCCTAATCACATACTCTGCTATTTAAATCCCTTGTCTGAAGCAGTGGAAGCCATGTGCTTACAGATTGTTTGGGCTCCAAGTTCAAGCCTATGTGTCCCAAAACTAGTTCGTTTGCTATCTCAGTGTTTCCCCACATATACACTTTACTTTGCCTGGCCATTGAGGTATATTAACATTAGTTATTAATAGTTAGTTATTAATAATCAATGTGTAACGCAAAAGCTGGTTTAAGTCAAACTTCAAACAGATGCAAAATAGGTGTATGTGCATGTGTCTCCAAGGGACGTTATTTATTTATTTTGCTTGTATTTAATGTCACTTCCAGCATCAAAGGCTTTATAACAACAGACAAGGTTACATCAGCACGCAAGGCTATATCGAAACTATACACAGATCAGGCCAAAATAGCGCAATCAATTAACCTAACACACGTCTACGAAATGTGGGTGGAAACCAGAGCACCCCAGGTAAAGCCACACAGACATGGGGAGGACATGCAAACTCAAGAAGGGCAAAGTCTGCGATCGGGATCAAACCGGGGACACTAGACCTGTGAGGCAACCGCGCTAACTGCTGTGTCGCCATGGCACCCAATGACATATCCAACAACCAAAACATAAACATAACCCATGTGGTCCATCGATGCCAGTGTGGCACCTTCAGAGAACAAACTAACTACTAAAAAGCGGATTGCAATCTGGATAAACAAAGAAACATTTGGCTACAAGTACAAATTCACGATATAAAGCAAGATGCATGAAACAACCTTGTGTAAAAGGAGTCTCAATGTAATACATTAACTAAACATCCAAATCCTCAACATGTGCTAGGCCACTTCTGCTCTCCATAGGTCACAGGTGTAACTCCCCATAAATGTGTACTGAAAAAGGAACGTTTAAAGACGTAGGGTACTGAGAAATGTTCATCCCAATAAGTACAAAAACTACTAGGTCAAAAGATGGTGAACAATCAAATCCCCTACCTCGCATCCAAATCTATGGACAATAATACTAAGTTGGTCATCCTTAGCTGCTATAACCAGCACCACTTTCTAGGAATGCTTTCTGCTAGAGCTTAAAACATGACTGGGGGATTCACTTCCTGTCACGAGAGCACTGATGGGTGTTAAGGCCCATTCACAATTTGAGTTCACTTTGGAAACCCGGGTACTGTCTTTCTGAAACAGGAAATGTCCTTCACCAAACTGCTGCCACAAACCAAACAATTCTGTCGGATGTCATTGTATGCTGTAGCACTGACATTTCCTTTCACTGGAACTAAAGAGCCCAGATTAAAAAGTCCATTACTCCTTCTTGACCAAACTTTAGAAAGGCACTATGGTAGCTAACTGCTCCATAGTTCGGTCACCTGTGAGACACATTCACCCATCTCACAACCAGTGGTTAAACATGACTAATCTTTCAGAGAATGCATTTCCAGTGCTCCAAAAAATCCAAAAGCGGTGTGGGGTACACCAATCAAGGTGATGTTTTGCCTCACATTATGATCATAGATCGCAGCTTCTTAAAAATAGGCGCTTTCACACCAAACATTTCTAGGAACTACTTTGGGAGGAACTACCCCCGGCAGAGCTCTCAAGAATTACATTAATGCCTACAATAAAGCAGGGTTCTACAGTTGCTCGCATTTGTGTCTTCTCAAAGAAATGCGACTGAATATTTATTTAGAAGCAGTTGAGCAAGCCGAGATTTTGCCAGCCCTCTTAAAGAGTCTATCGGCTCTGTCTCAATATCTGGTGAGTGCCCTTGCTGCCTACTTCCTGTGTAGGGCACTCTATGTAAAGATTTTTAACCGACAAAGGAAACTTAAGGCTGGTTACCGAAGACAGCAGCAGGAATATGACCAGGTCATTTTACCGGGGCTCAAGCCCAGAATGTTTTAAGTATAGTCCCGGAAATAACTTTTAACATTAAACCTAACATTACAACTAATATTTAACATAGCAGTCAAAATCAGAAATGGTCTAATTTGTGTATGTGCTCCTTTTCATTTCAAATCAGGAGCATCAGTGCTCCTTGGTAAAAACCTAACCATAGATCCCTGTTAGGCACTTTCACACCGGAGGAACATTCTCATAGTTCTCAGAACTGTGCCCCCTTAGAACAGTTCCCACCACTGGAGATGATTGTAGCTCTTAGAACACCAGATATAGGGACTTTTTAGCTACTACTTCAAGGCAGTTTCTTTTCTCATCATATAGGAATCCTGAGTATGCCGCGATTGGTCCAGTCATAGGGATGCAAGTGTATAGTGATCCAGACGCAAGAGCCTGAGTTGAGCCATTTTTAAATGCACTTGTACCCCACATATGACCGGCTACAGGTGTAGAAGTACATTTAAAAATGACAGTTGCCCTCAACATAGGCATTTGAGGCTGGACCAATCACTGGACACAGTTGCCTCGAGTTGAGTCAGGACCCATCACTACTTACTAACACGTCCCTGTACATAATCCCAAATCCTGCGAGGTAAACACACGACGAAGGGTCTCCAACAGTTCTAAGAAGTATGAACAACTTCCTCTGGTGCGAAAGAGCCTCATGAAACTCTTGTTGAACAGTAGCTGATCTGAATAGGGCTGGGTAACAAGACTATAACCAGCTATCAGTAACATCACACAGCAAACACCTAGACAAAAGAGGACCATTTATTTGTAGAAGTAATACAGTTCAATAAAAGTCACGTGGACTACTTCGAGTTAGTTATTTCAATAATGAAAGGTCAAGAGGGGCACCACACCTTTATGCAACTTCCACTGCACTAAAATTTAAGGGGGCTCATGGAAGCAGAAATAGGTAGGTTAGTTGACAGTTAACTTCATGTACAAAAAAAAACATACTATCAGACTATATAGTATGTCAGAACACAAGAGCACTATAGGTAGCGTACAATGCTGACATACTAACTAGTACGCAGTAATGTTGTCTTTGCAGAGTTATTGCACGGGACCAACGTTAGCTGTTTATCTAGCTAACTACTGCTAGTTAACTATTTAGCTGCACCCAAGTACGTTATCTAACTAGTTATGACTTCTTAATAGCTATACTGACATACAATAAAGCATCATATCAATTATAACACTTATAATACTAATATCCTAGCGTTAGAAAGCTGTAGTTCTGTAAAACCATAAAGGCAGGAGCAGACTTGCAAAGTGACAGTATAGTACAGCTAGCTAGCGAGCGCGACTGGGAATTCAATTTTACAAACATTTACAAGGTAAAAGCTTAGAAAACCAGAAACGTTCAAGTCTGCATTGACGTTGCCTTAATCCAGAGTTTAGTCCAGTTTACAAACCTCACCCGTTTTCAGGGAGTTAACTGACAGAGCGCATACGATGAGGGCTAACAACAAACAGTCACTACATAAAGGCTGCGTCTCAAATCACACCCTTAGTACTATATAGTGTGTCAAACTATTCCTACACGAATCGTATTTTAGCATGCTATTGAGTACATATAAAACGCTACTTGGGACACAGCCAGTCTAAGCTACCATACAGTGGAGCTAACTCGATCCAGCTTGCTAACCTGGCTAACGTTAGGACATTGTGACAAAATGTGGTTTTAGAGAACCGGTACTGACTATAGTACATGTTGTAATTTATCAAAATGATAAAATATCACTCTGGTAACCTTGCCATTTTTTATTTGCCATGTTGCTGTTTTATTAGCACCATTAGCAGTGTGAGGGGCCTGCAGCTCTCCTCTAACGTTGAGAGGTACACAAATCTCAACAACCATAAATCTGAACGTACCTGGCGCACTGCAGTCTGCACACACCTCACTCCTCTGGACTTTCCTGGACATTGTATGAACCGCGTTTTACAATCTAGCACGAATTCCAGTCCAGTGTGATCGTTGTTCGGCGTTGCAGTTAGCGACTGCAGCTGCGATGCCGCCCCGAATGTCCGGAAGCCGGCGCACAGCTTCCCGATGCTCCAGCTCCTCTCCCTTTCCTTCTCGAGCCGATTTTACTGCTTTTACAGCAGCGAACGCTTCTTCAAAACAAACACACGCCCTGTATTGTTGAAACGATCTTCACATAGAGCGATCAGTTATGTTTTTTTTTTCTATATCGTTATCCAAGCCCCATAACTGCAGCTAGGCGTTTGATTTCCATGCAGCAGGCTGAGCGCACAGGCTGTAGGCTGTGGCAGGCTGCATTCTGTCTCTCTGACTGACGGCCCTCTCCCTCTCTCACCCCCGGGTCACAGTGGGTGTGAAAGTATCAAGCACAGCAACTGTATGAATGATCTCAGTCAAGTTATTACACTGAACCACACATAGTTCCCATTGTTCCTTAAACATGGGGTGGAGTGATTTTTAGTGCACATTTACATTTACAGCATTTAACAGACAATGGGGGAAGCACATACATGCATGCACCGTTTAACGTCCGCATTATGTTCTGAGACAGGATGCTGACCCAAATGAACGTTGACCAGATATTACCATACTGTCATTGGAAAATGTGACATTTTTTAAATCTTTTAAAAACTCACACCTGAACAACAACAAAAAAATCAACAAAAAAACTGCATAGTAAACCACACAGGCTGTAAAATTAACAAAGTGGCATTTTAAGTACTGTTTTAACATAAGTACAGTGGTTCTCGGCATTAATTTGTTCCAGAAAGCTTATCGAGATCCAAAAACGAGTATGAGGCAATTTTTTCCCATAAGGAATAATGTAAATTGAATTAATCCGTTCCAGACCCAGAAAATCCACACTGTAAAAGGTATTATATACATTAATGTAGTTTTATTGTACAGGTGCTCCTTGATCTATGATGGAGATCCATCATAAGTTAAATGTGTCATGAACTGATGAGTTTAAACAGTGTTTATTAGAGCGGTCCATACCATATAATAAGTTGAGTAATGATAAGCAAGTTAATGTTTAAGACACTTACATTAACCTCCAGTTGGCAAAATTCAAAAGGCTTATTTTATAATAAAGTGTTGAAAAATATCATGTAATTTAGTGAGTAATAGATTGAAAGTGAAAAGTAAAAGCAAAACACTCTACTCTGGGTGCTAGCATGGCTGCTAACGCTAACTGCAGCCTATGTTCTGGAGCATTAAGTTCCTGTTTCCCTTTCGGTTGGCAGTCAATACAATCCTTTGTAGGACCAATTGAGACTTATTTGCACTAAGAATGTAGATGTAAAAATAAAGGAAAACACAATAAAAATAGCAGAAATCTTCAATAAGCAACCACTATTGTAAATATGGATCACTGAATCACTGTGTACTGAATTGTGCATCATAAATCAAGTTTCGAGTGAAAAGAGTCACATGGCTCGACTCATACAAGTTTAAGCAAGTGCGCCAAGTAATGAGGAAACGAAGAGAACCAGGACAAATTTTTCTAGTCCAACTGCATCAAGAACAGAATTCGACAAGTTCTGAGATAGTAGGTTCCACTGTACGTGATCAATATAATGGAAACACTACATTTAATTCTTTTATCAATTACATGCCAGAGACGTGCCACGCTACCTGCCACAGACGTTCCTGTACCTGCTTTGCTGCTTCCTGTTGGGTGGTGGAGAGAGCTCACTTATTGCTTGTCAATAATTTTCACACCACTATTTGCATGACCCAAGACTTAAGGCTTATGATAATATGAAACATGGTTGATTTTATAAGAATGTCAAGATGAGAAAAACAATTATCCCAGCTATCCTGACCAACTTACACCAAACGAGTGTGACACAACTCTCATGATTTTATTCTCATATTTTAAATTTGTTTGCACTGTGAAATCTCTTGAAAGTCATTTGGTGTAAGGCCGGCATAAGTTTGAGAAGACAGTCATGTTCCTATTTACTTTGAGAGGTCAGCCAAGCGTCATAAGAGACACCATACATACTATGGACCAGAAGGTCCAGGGTTCAAATCCTGCCTCTGTCAAGCTGCCACTGTTGGGTCCTTGAGCAAGGCCCTCAACCCATAACTGCTTGGTTTGTAAGTTTGTATATGTTGTAAGTTCCTTTGGATAAGAGTGTCTGCTAAATGCTGTGAATGTAAAAAAAAAGCACTGCCCAATAAATGCTGTGGGTTTTTTTTTCTCTGTTTCCCTGTTTTTTGTTTGTTTGGTTTTTTGCCATGCACAGGGGCGGCTCAAAATGTGAGTGCTTTGCACATTTGTTTAATTATCATTAGTCTTTTGTCCTATCATTTTTATGCATACACTGCTCCATAGACACCCATAGATGCACAGGCTTCAGTAAGTGTATTTAGGTCTGTGTATGAGGCTTCAAAGCTGATTTCTCATGCTATGCTGCGCTTGAGTTTGAGTTTAATGAATGAAGAGTGTGATACTGCACTAAGATATTTGAATTTTTGATTTGTTAAAATATTGAATTATACCAAGGTTAATTAATAATATAGACACTTTTGGTAAGTTTCTCATTACTGCTTTTTAATGAAGATTTAAAGAAATTGACTGTGCTTGCAATATATTTTACAACATACAATCTAAGCAACTGTGTGTTAAATACTTTTCTCAAGGACCCAACAGTGGCACCTTGGCAGTGCTGAGACTTTCTGGCTATTAATCCAATGGCTTAAACGCTGCACCACCACAGTGATGTATTCTGGCTGCCATCAATAAAATGTGTTCAGAAAGGGGAAAAGAAAATAATTTTTCACACCAGCATAATCTGTGTCCCCTAAGAGTAAGGGACATTGCTGGAACAATGAATTCTGAATTATACCAAATGTCACTCTACCAACGAATGTTTAAAGAATAATAAACGTAATGTTTTGGAATGGCCAAGTCAAAGTCCTGACCTTAATCCCCTTGAAACGATATGGAACCTGATCCTGAAGTGTGCATTACATATCAGGAAACCTATCAACATCTCCCAGCTGAAGCCACTCTGTAAGGAGGAATGAGCAAAAATTCCTGCAAGTGCAGGACTGATCAACAATTACAAGAAACATTTAGTTGCAGTTATTCCTGCTCAAGGTGGTCATAGTAGATGATGAAAGTAAAGGTTCACATACTTTTGCCTCTCACACATTTTAATATTTGTAAATTTTCCTCAATAAATAAACCATCACAAATAATATTTTGTTTCATTTGTTTAACTGGGTTCTCTTTATCTACTTTTAGGACTTGTGTTACAATCTAATGATGTTTTAGGTCATCATTCATTCATTTTCTTATCCGCTTAATCCTGGTCAGGGGAAAGCTAGGGCCTATCCAGTGGCACAGGGCACAAGGTAGAAATAACCTTAGACAGGGCGCCAATCCATCGTTGGGCACATACACTCACACACTCATACTGTCATACACTAGGGGCACTTTGGAGACACCACTTAACCTAACACACATGTCTTTGGAATGTGGGAATAAACCTGAGTACCACAGACATGCAGAGAACATACAAACTTCACACACGAGAAGTCCGGGGATCTCAAAGCTGTGAGGGACAATCACTGCACCCACAGTTTGCCTGTATGTTCTAGGTCATGGAATATCAAACATTCCAAAAGGTTCTAGTCTTAACCTCATTTTCATGATCAGGGGTCAACAAGTAAGGAGCCCTGGACTTTACAAGAATTCATCACAGGGAATGCATGGGGTCGCTACTTAAGTCACAGCCAGGCCCATGACTGCATGTGACACCGAACCTTTATTTTTTTTTTTTTTTTTTTTGGGGGGGGGGGGAAATTGGAAGGCATTTGCCCGGACTCATCCAGGTAACCATGGTGGTTGGATAGCATATAGAATGCTGTGCCACCGGGAGCAACCTATAAAGATGCCAATCTGGTGCAAAGAAACATTAATGCCAACATAATTACAAAACTACTTTCAATAATATTAAAATGGATACATTAGACTGTCCAGAAACATGCCTTTGTTAGTTTCTTTTAATTTACAACATCAATAATGCTTATGAGGTTCGACCAGTGCATTAAGTTTGCCTAAGGCTGGATGCATTTGGGAAAGGAAAGGGGTAGTTGGGAAGGTGGGGGAGGACAAGGGTTGTATTGTGATTTTTCATGTTGTGTAAGTTTTTGGCATTGTTTATGAGAGTAAGGTGTATTTGATTCCTTCTTGGTTGTGAAAGTGCGCAGTGAGAAGCATCAGCCAGCATCAGGCATCAACATGGTTGTACCGCGTGATCGCCGAAACGAACGGAACTCGAAAGGGGGAGCAACTGAGAGCTTTCGCTTATCGGCGGCGGTTTTCCGAGCAAAGTGAGACTGAAAGAGGAAAGACAGAGCTATAGAAGGACGCATCAGATCAGGAAGACCGGGTAGCACACGGATTTCCTGTACGTTGTATTTGACAGGAGAACTGGACCGTATTTAGCAGTCCGACTTTTACTATGTGGAAGGGATGCTGGCTGGACCAAGGGATAGCGCGTCCCTCATATGGAGCCATTGCGATAGCTCAACACACACCCTTTATAATACTGACTGAGTAAATTTGGGAATTAAAAAAGAAGAAAGAGTATGAAACGAGAATGATTTCATCCAGGAAAACTACGGAGAAGAACCGTTATCGTCTTCATTATCTGGTTTGGCAGAATAAAGCCCGGCAGTTGGAGAAAGAGCTTTCGGCGAGCGAGCAGGTGAGAACATCTCGAGTAGCTCTTACTATTGGGGTTGAACCTAATGCATGCATGTCAAACTAGGTGTGTCAGTCGGTTTTTGTTAACACACTTCACTTATATTTAAAAAAAAGTCTACATTATTTCACTATAGATTACAGAAATGAATGAAAGCCAAGTGCATACGCGAGCCTATTCGAACATCTCACCTACTTTATACAGTCAGAAGTGCTATGGTGCCGTTTAGGCTGTTTTTCTCGATACATTGTTTATTAATTAACCTGAAAATAATCAGCTTCCATTGTACAAAACTGACTGACTGCTTTTAGTTAGCTTCCGTTACTGACACTACATAAAAGCAACTGTTAACATGGTGTAAATGAGAGGGTGTGTTTAACCCAAGCAGAGGCACAATGGCTGCTTGAGTGATGCTTCTCCATTTTCTGTCCAATCTCAGATTGATTTCATGATAGGGTTTCGTCTGAAAGGTTTTTATTTTTTGAAGGAAGTCATAATTCAAGTACAAATTCAGCAGTATGAATCCACCCGGCATGTGGTACATGCTCTGACATCCATGCAGACATATCATGACCTTATGAGGAACATCATGTAGGTATATAGGCCTGCAAGGGATTCTGTCATTTGGACCCAGGCGCAGAATGATACTGGCCTCTGCCTCTGGGAGCACTAGAGGCAAAACTAGCCAATATGGGAGTCCTGGTGAAGGACCGTCCCTTACAGTTCTTTAATATATGTTATATAATTAGTTTATGTGTTTCTTATTTATTAAACAAATATACAACAGAGAGAAAGTGTGAGTGTGTGCTTTGGGCCCCTTGAGAGTGCATCAGCCTATACTGGGGTTTGAGCCCAGGACCTCAGGATTCGAGGATGAGTGTGTGCGCTCTACCAGTATGCCACTAGAGGGCAAAACAAACAGCAGGAGTGAGTGCACCTATACTGATGTGCCACGAAAAGGCGGGAAGATTAAACAAATAACTAAATCCAAAATGGCCTCTGCAAACAAGAGGGAACGCAAAATGGCTTCCACAAACAACAACATCCCTCTATCAAAATGAAGGAAATGAAGAATATCAGCAAACTAAGACTGGGATATTCTCTGATTCCCAAATTCAAATAAATATTAGTTGTATGTTTTCTGCTTTCTTTCTGCACCTTTAAACGTAGGGATTTCTTTACCCTTTAATTGTCTTTCATTCTCACCTGTCAATGGGCAATGAAATACACAGGGCTGCCTTTTTTGAATGTGAAAGCCGCTGGCACTTTGGGTTAGGAAACCAAATTTCATTGTACTGTATAAACTTGCAACCATGCAAGGCTGGGTGGATCAGCATAGAAAGTGGGAAGTGCAACTCCATGCTTCTTGCAGTCAGTGGTCCGCTTATGTGTCTCTTTAGTCATTATGAGCGGTGCACATGCTCTTTGCCATGCCTAGTGCCAGACAAGCTACTTAGGGACAGACATCCCCACCTCAGCCTATCGCTCCTAGACCTGGGGGTATTGTTCTGGGCACACACCTGGCAAGTGGTAACAAATGCTCGAACATTGTCCATGGAGTGCCACCAAAAGTGTCAATATATGAACAGCAAAGGACAGGTTACCTCTGTATGCCATGTGAAAAGTGAAAAATGGCCCCACTGGAGCACTTGGGGTCAGATCAAAGCCTCATGGGTGGCAGTCTTGTTCCCTCAGTGGAGTGAGGCCACAATGCATTGATCCAGGATGATGGGATCTGACTCATGGTTTGCCCCAGATTGTCCCTCTGCCTGGAGAGATCATCTGGATTTACTTTCTTTGAACCTAACCTATACAACAGGACAAAATCAATCAAAATAGTTGCAAAACAGAACCATCTGGCTTGCTGCAGGATTCTGACACTTGACCAGCCAGATGTGGGCCAGGTTCTTGTGGTCCATTCAGACCAGAAATGGATGTTTGGCTGCTTCCAACGTGTGTCTCCATTCTTCAAATGCCAACTTGACTCCCAGAAGCTTCTTGACCCCAACACTCTGCTGGGATGAGGTTGTGTGAAAAAAACGCACATGGATAGAGTTTTTGGGTGGACCTTGAGTGTTGGGAGAGTACTGCTCCCATGCTAACATCACTTCAACAACATCTTCCTCAATGAAAAAAGGAGCCCCTTTTCTTCTGACCTCCTCAAAAGCTTTCTGTGCCTCTAGGGTCCAAAGGAAATGGCCAGGGGCTTTCTTGTTCAAAGCTGTCAGGGGTGCGGCAATTGTGCTGAAACACACCTGATAAAGCGGCAAAAATATTGTTTGGATTTGTTCAAAGTTAGGATCCAATCCATTTCACCCTAAGGCTGGGTCATATGCATAACATTTTTACCGATTTTGTAATTTATTTTTGAATTCTGGGGCAAAAAAATTCTAATGGACCATTCGATTGCTGAATAATGAAGTGTTCAAATTCTGAGGTTCCACGGTATTGGTAAATGGAATCATTTATGAAGTCCTGAAAGAAGGCTAGAATATTCCTCAACCCAAAGAGCATTATGTGATACTCATAATGGCCCGTTGTAGTGTTAAAGGCCATCTTCCATTCCCCCCCTGTCAAATTCAGAATCAAATTATAGGCCCTTGTGCATTGCCTCAAATTCAGAATTACAGGCTACAGTGGGTAGCGGTCCTTAACCTTCACAGCATTTAGACCCCAATAATCTACAGTGGTGCTTGAAAGTTTGTGAATTTTCTATATTTCTGCATAAATATGATCTAAAACATCATAAGATTTTCACAAAAGTCCTAAAAGTAGATAAAGAGAACCCAGTTAAACAAATGAGACAAAAATATTATACTTGGTCATTTATTTATTTATTGAGGAAAATGATCCAATATTACATATTAGTGAGTGGCAAAAGTATGTGAGCCTTTGCTTGTAGTATCTGGTGTGACCTCCCCTGTTCAGCAATAACTGCAGCCCTTTCTCCAAATATAACGCTTTTCTGTTAAACCAAAAAGTTATATTTTGGTCTCATCCATCCACAAAACATTCTTCCAATAGCCTTCTGGCTTGTCCATGTGATCTTTAGTAAACTGCAGATGAGCAGCAATGTTCTTTTTGGAGAGCAGTGTTGTTCAGTGTTCTTCTGATGGTGAACTCATGAACTTTAACATTACCCAACGTGAGAGAGGTGTTCAAGTGCTTAGAAGCTACCCTGGGGTTCTTTGTGACCTCACCATCTATTGCATGCCTTGCTCTTGGAGTGATCTTTGTTGGTCAACCACTCCTGGGGTGGCTAAAATGGCATTGAATTTCCTCCATTTGTACACAATCTGTTTGACTGTTGATTGGTGGAGTCAAAACTCTTTAGAGATGGTTTTGTAACCTTTTCCAGCCTGATGAGCATCAACAACTCTCTTTCTGAGGTCCTCAGAAATCTCCTTTGTTCATGCCATGAAACACTTCCACAAACATTTGTTGTGCAGTGCAGACTTTGATAGCTCTCAGTTCTTCAAATAAAACAGGGTGCTCACTCACACCTGATTGTCATCCCATTGATTGAAAATTCCTGACTCTAATTTCACCTTCAAATGAACTGCTAGTCCTAGAGGTTGACATACCTTTGCCACTCACTAATATGTAATATTGGATCATTTTCCTCAATAAATAAATGACCAAGTATAATATTTTTGTCTCATTTGTTTAACTGGGTTCTCTTTATCTACTTTTAGGACTTGTGTGAAAATCTGATGATGTTTTGGGTCATATTTATGCAGAAATATTGGAAATTGTAAAGGCTTCACAAACTTTCGAGGACCACTGTATGCAGGGAAGGGATTATCAGTGTTGTTCTTCACAAAAAAGGACCATGCCCCAGATGAGGGGTTAGTGAAACCCAGTGACAATGCCTAATCAATATACTCCTCCACTGCCACTCATTCTGGAGAAGGGAGTGTGAACGGTTCTCCCCTGGGGGATATAGTTCCTGGGAAAAGGTTGAATGGCCTGTGTGGGAGCACCCTCCCCTTGATAGGGCTAAAGACCTGCCCAAGGTCAGATAGACTCTCCTTCTAACTCGTCCCCTTCCAGGGTTTAGGCTACCTCCCTAGGCAGACCTCCTCAAAATGGGGTCCCCAGATTAAAATGGAGCTGCTCAAGCAATCAATACAGGTGCTTCCTCAGCCAAATGTACCCCGTCACCAACTGAAGCTGAAGCTCACAGGTGATGTACAAAACATATTTTTTTTATCAAATAATAATATTATAAAAATAAAAATATAAATATTTTTTAACAAATATTTAATACACATATCCATGGAAGATCTACATATAGAATAAATATATGGACAGACAGCACATTGTAGGAGATTTTCTATTATCATATTGATTGTATGTGTATAGCCCAGTTTTCACTGTATAATACAGTATATTTCAGTAGTCACCATATATGAAAGAAAATAATTGCTTTATAGTTTCTTAAACAAAGATCAAAAATCATGTCAGAATATGTGCCCTCGTTAACCTCCTGTACATTTGCAGCACATTCAGTAGTGTCATTTTTCCTGATTGTTATATTGTTGTCATCACGCACATATTACTGAATCCCACAGGACAGTGGTTGCTCTCTTGTGCATGGCTCCTATGAAGATTTCTTGTTTAAGCAAACTTACTCACTACAGGCTCATTTGGCTTGTACATTAGAGTCTAGTCCTACATTCCAGGAAAGTAGTTTAATTTGGATTTAATTGATTACTGATTAGTCAGGATAGGTCATTTTTGGTGCAGTTACTATGTTCATTTGATATAAATTCCTGACCAGATTTAATTTGCAGCTCTAGCATGAATCAATGGACATATGAAGCTTTATGGTCTTGGTCCTCGGTAAATCAACAGCTAGCCCTGCAGATTAATACTGTGATTTAAAGCATGCTTGCTTTATCTGATTTACCAGCTGCATAATCTGGTCAGGAGTCATGGCTCAGATTGACAATAAGCCGAGATCAGCATGCATGTGTTTGTTGAGGAGGGAGGTCAATACTATCAGAGTCAAGTTTGGACAGATGAGGCACACAGCCATGCAATCAGACTAAGACAAAGTGCTGCACCAGCATGCTGGACTTAATGGTCGGTGTTGGATGTCAGAACAGATGGAGAAAAAAAATCAAGCCAGCATGAAAGAGGTGGTAGGTCATCAGCAGCAGAGAGATGAATTTGAGAGTGGGAAAGGAAAAGAAATCACAGAGAGAGCCAAAATGAGGAGCTCAGTTTGCAGTTCAATTTAACTGGTCATAAAATTGTAGCACAGAGAGTAGAAAGTCTGTTGGAGAGAAATGAAATTGAGAGTGGATTAAAACCATGACTGAGTGGAAAACAGAAGCGTATTCCAGCAGGGAACTGAATTTTACAATATGACTGAATATAACAGAGTCACGTTTTTTTAAACACATATCGACCAAAACACGTGCCTGATTGATTGTTATACCATAGTTTCTCCAACTGCACTGAATCTTCTTCCTCAAGTGTCTTTTTAAGAGCTTGTGTGCTTTTCTTCATGACTATCCATATTGTGTTCATTTTTTCCACAGTCGCCATTTCTTCAGCTCCTTTCCCTCTATTGTACAACATGAAACCCAACACTAATTGCTGAATACTGTCACTAGGGATGTATAGTGGGAGTGGCTCCTAACAGATGGCAGTGCAGAAGAGTAGAAATGGGTGATAAACTAATAAGAAAATATAATGTGGTATCAGCAAATACTGGTAATATAACTACATTTTCCATCCAAAATGTGTATATTTGTTTGTTTAGTTGTTTATTTAATGTTGCATCAGCATCAATGGCTATTCACAACCGGAGCAAGGTTACATCAATACTTAGTCAGACACATTCATACTGGGCCAATTTAGAGCAACCAATTAATCAATTAACGCATGTTTTTAGGATGTGGGAGGAAACCGGAGTACCCAGAGTAAACTCGCCCACGTCAGAGACAAGTTTGGAGACTTAAGAAGGTTACAAAAAAATAGACAGTGACATTCATAGCTGATGCTGACAATGTGTTTTACTGAGCAGTCCTAGTGATCGCACAATCACATTTACAATGAACATAAACATGTACGTACATGTACAGTCTCTATTTATTTATGCAAATTTGAGAAAATAGTCCATGAATAATGTTTGTTTCAGTGAAGTCCAGTCTGTGATGAATAACAGCAAAATCATTACAAGATTCACTCCACCGCCATCTTGGTAACGCCACCAGGCAGTTATTTCCAGCCATACAACATCAGACTCCTATCTCTTTGAATGGGGAGAGACCTATATATTCGAAACTGAAAGAGAAATTAACGTTTAAAATGCATACTTAGAATCGCTGGTCTGACAAAATGTCATACTTGCATTGTTGGGTTCAAATATCACAGAAAAATAAGTTTTTTAAAGGTTATTCTGGCCACTACAAGGGGGCCAAGTCTTGCTACCCCACGCCCAAAACATGTACTAATATTGGTCCTTTCTAATGACAGGGCAGGTCTTCTGTACTACAGTCCCTTTCATATTTCAACCAGTGACTATATAAGTCTCCTCCTTATATAACCTCTCTGATAACAGACAGGAGCTGTACATCATCCGGAGTTGCAAGTTTAAAGTAGGATTAATGTGCCACCTACTGACAGTCTGAAACATGGCGGCTTAGCAGGGAAGACTTTCATTGATGGCAGGACATTTGTCACAGTTCAAGCTTGGCGAGGGCGAGAGGTGAGGTTGATGGCTTTTCAATGTTAAGTGCATGGAAGAAAATTCACCCTGCAATCACAGGTGGCGAGAGATGAGGTTGGCGAGATAATGGGGGCTGAGATAACGAGGTTAGACTGTACAAGCATACACGTATAGTCCAAACTCTTTAGAGATGGTTTTACAACCTGCTCCAGCCTGATGTGATGAGCATCAACAACTCTTTTTTTGAGGTTGTTTGATACATTTTCACAAATGTGAGGTCAGACATTGACAGGTCCTTGTTCTTTAAATACAACAGGACCCTGATTGTCATCTTGCTGTTTGAATTTCATCTTCAAACTACCTGCTAATCCTGGAGGTTCACATACTGTTGCCACTCAGATTTTAATTCAGCAACTTCATTTTGCAGCCACATTCTGTGCATAGTCGTCTAGTCAACACAGCTCTAACACAGCAAAGTACTCGCACAGTCTAGTATTACAGACCTCTAATGTGATCTTTTATGTGTTTTTTTTTACACATGTTTGTGTGTGATTTTTAAAATGGGGTTTCTCTTTCTTAAATGATCTTTTTTCAAAACCCTTGTGAACCTGATGTGATTTGGTTGTAATGATTCTCTTAAAAATACCATGCATATGACCAGTGTGATAGTAAGAAATGTTTTGATGCCCCCTAATCCTAAGACAGAGGACATGAGCTGACAAGAGCTCAAAGACAGAACAGCGTCTGCACAGACTAGGCTGTGATGTGTTACGACTGTGTGCGACTTTGAACTGGAAATGAGAAAATGAAAGATACTCTGAGGATGGTATCTGATGTCATTAAGCCCTTTGCTCTGCTTTTACCAACATAGTACCAGCCAGACACAACAACAGCGATACTGTAAAGACAGCTGAAATCAAATGTATGTAAACATTTTCAAATGTATGAAAATGTATTTTTCTTATGTAATGGGACACATTCACAACCTACATAACACAGTTTAGCGTTTTCGTGTGGGAAGTAGAGGTCAAACATGATTTTTCAGTATATTACCTACCTTTGTATGTGGAAAAGCATTCATAAAAATGTAAAACAGACAGTTTTAAACAGAACAGTATCATGAAACATCACTGCATCATCAGTCATATACAGCCCATTACACAGTTTTCAAATGGTCACACATTTCACATCACACATTTCTGTAATAAACAATATTTTACTGACAGATTTTGGTAACTCAGATGGCTAATAGGAATAGCATTAAATTATCCAATGCTACTTTTTCTATTATTGACTGTATAAGCAATGAGAGTGTGGGGTACACTAGGAATAATGAAATGACCTGACTATTTCATAAACATTTAAATACTAATGTTTGTATGGGATACCTGGTGCTAATAGATATAGCCATCTACATAATTGCAGTCTTATTAGTTCCATACTCTTTGCTAACTCATGTGACGTTATTGATGGTGCTGGAACTTGTGCCTGGTACAATGCATTCAGAAACATAGAATATTGTTTTAACTAGTTTATAACAGTTATATAAGGTATTAAATTCAAATTCAAGCTTATTCATATAGCACTTTTTACTAAAACGTTCTCTTAAAGCAGCTTTACAGAGACCCAGGTCCAAAACCGCTAATGAGCAAGGCTAAGGCTACAATAGCTGGAGGAAAAGCCCCCTAAACATCACAAGGAAGAAATCTTTGAAGGCACAGTACTCGTATGGGTATCTATATTATTTGGGCAACCTAGAAAATGTTTATAAAAATGGCAAAAGTTAAAATATTAGTCTTTTTTGCTAACATTTATGAGCTAATAGAGTTCAGCTAGTAATAGAATAAAGTGTAATGGTACGATTATGGAAGTGGTACACAACACAGACACCCATAACAATTAGCAAAGTGGCTTCTGTGTCACTAAAGCAGCAAGGCGGAACTAGAAGGTAACACACCCATTCTCTGAATTTAACATTTTATTCGTCTTTTCGTTGGGCTGTAATTTCCTTTTTCTCTTTATCCACAGTATGGAAACTCATATCGAAGAACAAAACTGCACTAGTGTTGCATGTTATAATGGTATACCTAATGGTCTAAACTCATTTACAGATTGAGAAGTTTGCCCTTTATTAATTAATACTCATGAATTGTGCACAACACACAACATGAGATATCATCTGATAAGGCAAAGACAGTTTAAATTTGAGGCTGTTTTTCCAACTAGCTCTCCAAACAGTTAAAAAGCTGCTTTGTCTAGACACCAGCATCCTCTGAGATATTCAGCCCCATATCACCTTATTATATTACTACGAAAATGTTTCCTTGCACAAAACATCCTGTGCATGAATTTTAAAAGGAGAGTGTTTTAGAACCGACTTCCTGTCTTGTCTTTCCTCATAGCCTCAGGTCAGTCACTCGAACAAATTGATTATCAATGATATCATCCAAATGCTTGGAAAACAAGAGTGGCTGGACATACAGGATGTAGTAGCTATGTATAATGTGTATTGAGCATTGTTGTCAGTCTGCATATGTGCAAAGACCTTCACACTGGGTCTTAAACAAGGACATATCTAATACTTGCAATCCAGCTAATTAGGGCTTCCTAAAGATTTGAGCTTTACAGCCACAGTTAAAAGTAACTGATTTGGGGATTGGATTTCCCAAAAGCATCGCAGCACAATGCCCATCTTTAAATGGTCGAGCGAGGATCGCGTTAAACACTCGCTCTCCCATTTAATGATGGTCGTTGTGATGGTCGTTGTGGGCTTTCGGGAAATTCACCCTGGATGATCTTTTTTTCTACCAAACATTTCCCACCTTGTCCTTTGTAACATGGTTATATTATTATATAGGCTCAATTATTTTGTTGCCAGTTTCTTGTATATGATTGTATAACATCAGAAAAAATAATGATCTGTGTGATAATGTGCAGTATTGTTCTTAAGATATGAAAAATTAGACAGTGTACAGTGGTGCTTGAAAGGTTGTGAACCCTTTAACATTTTCTTTATTTCTGCAAAGATTAACTGTCAATACAGGACATTCAGAGGCAAACAAAGTCTTGTATATATGGAGTTCCAGGATCTGTAATTGAAAGAAGGAAAGTAAATGATGTGGTCCACCAACCTCCAGTTAATCAGGACAGAGAGACTACTTTAGGAGAAAATAAAATGCCTCACAGTAATTATGTGGCTTAAAGAAAAACAGCTGACACACAAAATAGTCGTTATATATTATCACCTGTGAGCTTACTCTTTTGGGTTAGAATAAGAGAATCCTCAAAAAACATGTGCAAGTCTAATTGTTAAATCTCAGAGTTGCTGTACCACTTACACAATGTCACCTTTAGTTTTGTGTTGTGTTTAAAGGCATTAGAGGACAGATTGTAGACTACACAGTGGCTGTGTCCCTATCTAAAACAATTTTGATATTTAATAACTCACTACTCAGACCATTATGAAACTACTATAACATTGACAGTTAAGGAGAAGAGTGTTATTCAAGAGTTAAACAGTGACAACATGGTAAAGCTGGTTTTTGAATTCACAACCTTGGGACAAACGTCTATTAGTAAACGCTGATACCACACACATATTTCAGATATACTCCATGGAGAAAAAATGAGTCATTTTGCATGTTTAAAATGGTAGTAACGTCAGGCTCCTGCAGATGGCATTGCTCGAGGATGATCGGGATATAAATTCGTGTGGGATGTGCGATGGGATTCATAGATTGAGAAGAGGTGGTACAGTGCAGAGTATGTCTCGTTCAGTGTGTGGAAAATGCCTTGCAAAGCAGATGTTAATGATTGGCTAAAAGGAGAGATTGCATTTGGGCATGCCAAGGCCGTAGTATGAAGGAAGTAGCTGGAATTGCAGGTATCGAAACATACAGTCATACAGGACTAGCAGTGGCAAAAATACCAGTCTAAAGATATCCTAATCAGACTTTGTGGAGATATTACATGTTATAATATTTATTACAGGTGACTAGTTTTTGTCCAGAGAGCATATTATCATTATTAATTATTAGCACTATTAATGAAAACCATTATCAAAACAGGACATGGTGATTCTAATGGTGATACATAACTACAGTTACCAAGGTCTGAACTCCAGTTAATTCCTGTTTGGACAATTTCTCCCTGTCCCTACATGTAAATAGGTTTCATCCTTATACTTTCAGGCTTTGTTTTGCCTCTGTAGAATGGCTAGTCTTCCTCAGATGTGAAGAAGTTTGAGGTATAGAATGATTATGTGATGCCCCATGATGGACTGGTGTCCAGAATGTATTCTGACCTCACATCCAGAGATTTAGTGATAGCTTCCAGACCAACCATAACCATCATCAAAATACAGTGTTGCTTGAAAGTTTGTGAAACCTTTAGAATTTTCTATATTTCTACATAAATATGACCTAAAACATCATCAGATTTTCACACAAGTCCTAAAAGTAGATGAAGAGAACATAGAACCCAACAAATGAGACAAAAATATCATACTATTATACATCAATGATGGCAAGCCGTTCTGGCCCAGATGCAGCAAAACAGGCCCAAACCATGATACTACCACCACCATGTTTCACAGATGGGATAAGGTTCTTATGCTAGAATGCAGTGTTTCCCTTTCTCCAAACATAAGGCTTTTCTGTTAAACCAAAAAATTCTATTTTGGTCTATCCGTCCACAAAACATTCTTCTAATAGCCTTCTAGCTTGTCCACGTGATCTGTAGCAAACTGCAGACGAGCAGCAATGTTATTTTTGGAGAGCAGTGGCTTTCTCCTTGCAACCCTGCCATGCACACCATTGTTGTTCAGTGTTCTTCTGATGGTGGACTCATGAACATTAACATTAGCCAATGTGAGAGAGGCCTTCAGTTGCTTAGAAGTTACCCTGGGGTTCTTTGTGACCTCGCCAACTATTACACGCCTTGCTCTTGGAGTGATCTTTGTTGGTCGACCACTCCTGGGGAGGGTAACAATGGTCTTGAATTTCCTATATTTTTACACAATCTGTCTGACTGTGGATTGGTGGAGTTCAAAATGTTTAGAGATGGTTTTGTAACCTTTTCCAGCCTGATGAGCATCAACAGCTCTTTTTCTGAGCTCCTCAGAAATCTCCTTTGTTCGTGTCATGATACACTTCCACAAACATGTGTTGTGAAGAGCAGACTTTGATAGATCCCTGTTCTTTAATAAAACAAGGTGCCCACTCTCACCTGATTGTCATCCCATTGATTGAAAACACCTGAATTTCACCTTCAAATTAACTGCTAATCCTAGAGGTTCACATACTTTTGCCACTCACTAATATGTAATATTGGATCATTTTCCTCAATAAATAAATGACAAAGCGTAATATTTATGTCTCATTTGTTTAACTGGGTCCTCTTTATCTACTTTTAGGACTTGTGTGAAAATCTGATGATGTTTTAGGGCATATTTATGGAGAAATATAAACTTTCAAGCACCACAGTAAAGAACTTAAAGTTGTCTATTACATTAGCTCACCACACTGGTGATTTGTGCTTGGATCCTAATGGTGTTTTTCAGCTGGGTTGGGTGTAGCCAGACAGAAGAACATTCTCCAGCACTGCAATAGCGACTCCTACACAACCCTGTGGTGACTGCCGTCCAGATTGCACCCTGTGAATATAGACTCTGGAGTCAGTCACTGCCTTGACTAGGTTAAAATGTTAATTAATAATGAAATACAATCCTTATGTTTCTCTATGCGTGTCAGTGCCAGTGGACATACTCTAAATCATAGATGAACTTATAGGACTTGTGGGAATCTTAATGAGAAGCATGCAGTTGAAGAGATTCTATGCCTACACTATTCATTCTTAGTAAATATTTAACTCCAGCTTCTTTACTGAAAGGGTGTGTGGGAATCTAATGGCTGTGACATTTTACACGAAAGTTATTAGATAGTACAGAAACTGTTCTTTCTTTTTTTGCCTCAGTCTGTGTAGCCAGGCTCTGCATGGAAAATGTGATATGTCAGCTAACTCTGTATCACCTCAGCCATACAGCAAGCAGTCAAGGAATAGCAGACCCCATTCGTGCTCACTCTCACTGAGTCAGGGTCAGTGAAGCGATTAAGTCATCTAGGGTTTTTTTCTTCTTTTATTTTATTGTATTTCAGAGGAGTGAAACATGATCCCTCCACCTCCACACTGCTTGTATAATATCTCTCAAACATCATAGGTGTGTGGTGCCTGTGGTGGTGTTCCTGCCCCCATTTTAAGCATGGCTGTTCAATCTGTATTTTTACAAAGCAAGAGCTACAAAGCCAAACAACTCATCAGTCAATGACAAGACCAACGTAGCAAGCATGGTAATTTGGGAGTACAAAACCTTGACTAAACACCCCTACATCAACCACAAAGTCAGAAAAAGTATAGGCTCAGCACTGCATATGCACTGGTTTCGTGCTAAACAGACTGCATTAGCTGCAATCTGTTACCTTTGCCTACATTAAGAAGGTTTTTTATACCTGCTTATTTTTAATTACCCGCCTTTGCATCTTTCCTCCACCCACCCCGCACACAGTCCTTGCTGTGTAAAGTCTGCCTGCATCCCACAATGCACAGTTTGGGCTCCCATGAAAAGATTGATGCTGGTTTATGTAGCTGCCAGAAAACATTAGCCAAGGCAAAGAGAATGTAGGAGCAGATGCTGTCACCAGTGATGACTATCAATAATGCAGCCTCCATCCGAGGAGCAAGGGAGAAGGAGGAAGACATAGATGGATGGAACGCAAGCAAGTTTCGGGAAGACCCTGGGTGACAATAATATACTGTTACCCAGGGGATCAACCACCAAATTTCTCCAGCCCGTCGTTGCAGGAGTCACATCTGCAGAGGCTGCGCATGAACAATCAGTTTTGTCCCCATTTACAGTTATAAGCAGAAGACTGTGCAATATGAGAGAATGCAAATGCTGGTTAATGAGAGTTAACATCAGCTGCGTAAATATATACTTTGTACCATAGATGATTGTTTTCAAGATTACATCTGGAAAAAGCCCACTTTCCCCCTTCAATCTCATTAATGTGATAAGGAAATGTTTACATCCAAGTGTCCTATATTATGAATGAATCTTTGAGGCATTCAATGCTTTAGCAATTCAATTTATGAAAATATCTCACTGCAATGTTACTCTGTTCATTCTGTGTTTCAAATCTCCTTTGAAGTACCAACACAGACTAATAGACACTGTGAAGCCCTGCGACTCTGGGTGCCTATGCTGTGAAATCACATATCTGTTAAAACGATAGAACAAATCACTAATGCTCATTGGACAATCAAACATCACAGGGTTTACTGGCAGTGAATGGTATTTGGAAGCATTTTTGCACAAAAAAGCACTTTGTATTACGCAAACACAACTTAACTTTAGCTTGATTGGACAGGTAACCGAAGAGTGGCAGCTTGGCAGAGGTGGATTTGAATCCTGAACTTTCTTGGTCCAATAGTTCTGGTCTATACCTTGACCACTTTGGCTACCACAGTCTCCCATAATCTAGTGCCTTAACCACTAACCCAAACATTGTACATAAGCTTATATTTTGTTGCTGTATGTCTTTGCAAACCTAATACATATTGTTTACCCTTCTTTTTTTCTGTCCACTTTATTCTGTCCTGTGACTTTATTAGGAAACTGCTTTGTCATGCAATTATCAAGCCAGTCCAACAACCTCTTGTGGGCAGACACTGACACTAATAAATGAGGGTCAATACTAAATTGTGCAAGGAATACAATTACCAACCAATTTACAACATTACACCTACAACACTGCACTGGCAAGATAGGTGTGTATAATAATGTGGCGACAAATGTAAAATCACATTTACTACAGGCTCTATCATCTCATCATAGGCGCAGCAAAGCCCGCAAAAAGTCACTGGAACAATCCGATCAGTGTCACGTCATGCTAGACTGACGTCAATGCTGTAGTGGCTCAGGACTACTAATCAGAGGATTGTGATTCAAATTCTAGCTTTGCCAAATTCTGCCACTGTGAGACCCTTGAGCAACGACCCTAACCTTTAGCTCAGCTCCAGTTGTAAGTTTGCTGGTTGGTTATAAGGCATGTCTGTTTCAAGGCTGTAACTGTAATGTATTGTGGTTTGAAAGTTTCTCGGAAAAGGTTTGTTCTGAAAAGGTTACAAAGACCATCTCTAAAGAGTTTGGACTAAAAAAAAATCCACAGTCAGAGAGATTGTGTACAGAATGGAGGAAATTCAAGACCATTGTTACCCTCCCCAGGAGTGGCTGTCCAACAAAGATCACTCCAAGGGCAAGGCATGTAAATAGTTGGCGAGGTCACAATATTTTGCTGGCTTGTCTAACGTTCGCTAAAGATCACGTGGACAAGCCCCAGAAGGCTATTGGAAAAATGTTTTTGTGGACAGATGAGACCAAAAATTTTTTGGTTTAAAGGAAAAGCATTATTTTGGAGAAAGGACAACCACTGCATTCCTGCAAATAGAAAGCCTTATTCGCCATCTGTGCAACATGCCTGTAGTTTTGGGTAGTCAATCATGGTTTGGGCCTGTTTTGCTGCATCTGGGCCAGGACGGCTTGCCATCATTCATTGATGGAACAAGGATTACTGAATTATATCAGAGAATTCTAAAAGAAAATATCAGGACATCTGTCCATGAACTGAATCTCAAGAGAAGGTGGGTCATGTATCAAGACAACGACCCTAAGCACACAAGTCGTTCTACCAAAGAATGGTTAAAGAAGAATAAAGTTAATGTTCTGGAATGGCCAAGTCAAAGTCCTGACCTTAATCCAATCGAAATGTTGTGGAAGGACCTGAAGCGAGCCGTCAATGTGAGGAAACCCACCAACATCCCAAAGTTGAAGCTGCTCTGTATGGAGAAATGGGCTAAAATTCCTTCAAGCCGGTGTGCAGGACTGATCAACAGTTTTTTTTTTTTTTTGTAAAAATGGTTACTTTGGAGACGCCAATCATCCAATGAAAAAGTTAAAAAGTTGTATATAAGGATACGATTTCTGGTCATGCCAAGTTGGTTCAGTGTTGATATTCTGAAAACTGCAGGACCATTAGGGGGAAAAAATCTGGCAGAAAAATAATAACATGAAGAATACTATAAATTGGATAACAATATACAGGAATGGCTTTAATGTCCATCCTATCAATGTCCATTCGCTGTAAGAATTTATAAAAGGAAATGAAAATTTGTCTTCTAACTTCAGACACTGCAGACTCAAAACAGACACAAAACAGACTGAACAGACACAAAACTCACTGTACAGTTTTGCCTGACATAATTTCAGGGAATACAGTACTGTACTGAATACGAATTACCAATTTTTACTTAACAATTATAACAAATTCCTATGTTAATTGCTTATTTATGTACTGGCAGCATATTATTATTATTATTGTTTTATTGCACTCTAGTGCAGTGTTTTGCTTCATCTGACAAGCTCATCACACAAGCCAATCAATGCTACAAATCCACGAGCAGAGGTGGGAGCTTAAGAGCAGAAGTCCATTATTCAGTTGAAAGTTTACAGCCTTACCGGTTGTGTGCTTGCCTGTTCACTAGCTCACGTTTGAACTATAGACTATTCTAACTCGGTTGTTCAGAGACTTTTTTGTAAGTTACTTGTGTTTGTGTGTATGACTTCCGCTACTTATTTGTAACAAGCTGTAAATGCCATTTGTATGTGTATATGCCTGTCCTATTGTATGTAGTACTCGTTTGTTTGTCCCCTCTCTACCTTTATATTCTCTTTAACCTATAACTTTATAAACTGGTTCACATTCAGTCTGAGTCTCTGTATCATCCGGCTGATCTGTGTTGTTCATAATACTGTCTAAAATGCATTTTTTGATTCCATCTTTCCATCTATTTAAGTGTTATGGCTTTTCCCTACACAGGGTCACACTAATTATTGTGAATTTGCATAAATTAAAACAAGGTTTAGCATTTAGGGATAGGACGGATGTTCCACTCGTGTTTCCAACTGTATTTCTTACACATTTACATATTGTTTGCATGCAGTTTTCTTAAAAATAGCCTTTATATTTACATTACAGTTGTCTAAACAGACTGTGACTATGGTAACGTCTGGTCAATATATATATTGTTGGGGGAAAATCGAACACTGGACATTTAAAATTTTGCTGTGTTCAAAAGTTTGGAGACATTTCCAAATGATGAGTGTCTTTTTGTGTATTATAAAACATGTAACTTGACCTAAGAATGCATAAGACTGTATTCTCGTCTTACCGCCCAGTCCTTTTGTCCATCGAGTAGCAAAAAAGGCAGCTTTTTGCAGAATATGAAACAATAATTCATTGTGTAGACAATGTGGGCGTGTAGAAATGTGCACTGGCTAGCCTGAGTGAAGAAATGACATAGTGCAGGGTCACCGTGAGGCCAGTAAATCTTAATGACACTTGCTCTGTCCTCTCTCTCTAATATCACTCTCTGACCCTTCATAACATGGAATTTCATCTATGTGTCCCTCCTAATCTTTCTTGGCCTGTTCTTTTCTCTTGAGCTCTCCCTTGTGTTCAGCTGTCGTTTCCTGTCTTGGGCCGGTGCTGATCCGGCCTCACCCGGGACTGAGACGCCACCATTCACTCACAACGTCCACACTGTCTAACATTCTGGTCCTACCATCATTCCCGTTTTCTGCTCCCTGCATTTCCATAGCAATGCACCTCCAGTCGCTCCGCATCTCCACCCCTCCGCTGACCGGAGCTGAGATTTTTCTGGGCTCCTAGGGGACAAGTCAGGCCCCAGTTGTTTGCTCACGCAAGACACGGCTGAGTGCTAATGAGAGAGCTGGTAATATTGCAGGGCAGGGCTTAGGGAGCAATGGGTGCGTTGTATGGGGAGCAGGTTCCTATGCAAATACACATCAAACATAGACAGATTGTTATCTACAGCACACAAATACAGTGTATATTCTGTGAAATACATTTATTGAAAAAAAAACATGCTACAGAGCCTTAAGTAAGGCATTCTGGATAGGCCACTGGATGTTCTCTGCAGGCAGGTCGTGAAAAGCATGTTGTGCGCACAAACAGGCACACACAACTGAGGGACAGGACACACACAATGTATTGAAGTGTAAACACGGACACTGGTGCTACTGTAAGGCAATTGAACAGCTTTTCGCCAGCAGACATAAAGCCCTCAGGCACTATGTTTCTATGATAATGTGCCCATCTGAGGCATGCACACTGAACCACCATTATGTGACTCACTTTATGGCTTGCTGGAAATAAAGCACTCCTAAGGCACCGCTCCTCAATCTACATATTCACATTGTCACTCCGGGCCTGCCTTTAGCGGCTGTATGACCTTGGCTTCTTGACAGTATTTTGATTTAATGTGTGAGGACATAATCCAGTCAGTTCTTGCCGCTTCATCAAATGCAATCAAGCAGGTATAGACTGCATGCAGGAACCGACACAATTCACACTGATTGAGGTCTAAGCAGGATAGACTGCATTGCATGGACCGATGCAGTCTAACACTGTGAGGTTTGTTGTTTATGAGACGCATAGTGGCGACTCTTCCCCAGCCTTCACTGGTAGCCACGAACACACACGCTGAGAACTTCCACACAAATGTCACAGCCTTAACAACATCAAGAAACATTTTCTTATGAGCAACTATCAATTTTTCCCATGAGGAATTTGCTTGGGGGTTGGGGTATTGATCCGTATCTTTTCGCGGTTCGTTTAAGTTGTCGGTGTATTTATCGTCTATGTCTTTACCCTCGTATGCGTAATTTTTCTTGTCTCCGTCTATCACTAGTTCGCCGTGTTCGCCGCTTTTGTATTGAGTTGTAGCCAGACGGCTGCAAATTTTACGTGTCTAATATGCCGTTTTGCCTTCTTCACCTCAGCGACCAATGTAAATATCATTGTGTTTGTCCGTACGTGACTGAACTATAACAACTGTTTGAATCGACACTGCTCTGTGCTCGGGTTTTTCGAGCCCCTTATGATGTGCTGTACAGATTCTATTGTGACGTGTGCTTGTCGGACTCTGTGTAAGTTGAATGAATCGTTCCAGACCCCAGAAAATCCACAGTATATAAGGCATTATATGCAATAATGCATTGTATTGTTCAGTGCTCCCTGATTTTACGCTGGGCTCCCACAATTCCAGCCAATCCACCATAATTATGTGTCATGAACTGAGGAGTTTAGTAAATAGTTTATCTGCATCATAGTGGAGCCTACCTTTCTTTTTAAAAACACTTATACATTAACATACAGTTAGCCCAAATCATTAAACACAACGCTTATATTATTAATAAAAGTGTGTAAACTCTCTGTAATTTACTGAGCAATGGATGAAAGTTGCAAAGTGAAAAAGCAAACACTTACTCTATTAGTGGAACTCATCGCGGCACGTATGGGCACTAGTTAATGCTCACTACTCAGCCTCAAAGTGAAATCCAGAGGACTCAGTCCTTGTTTTCCTTTAGGCTGGCGTGTAATCATCATCTATTTAGAACCCCAAGTTTAAGCAAAACAATCGAGCCGAGTACCGAACAAATGAGAGAGCTGAGTCAAATTTTTCTAGTCAAAAATGCGTTCTGAGAACTGAGGAGGATCCACTGAATTGTGAAATCATGTCTGGACACATGGGATCATCAGATTTTGCAAAAAAAAAACTTGAAGCTCCATGAGAGCATGAGTGCAAAAGGGGAACGTGCCCAAATACTAAGAAGGTCCGAAATTGATCGAAATCGAAAAGATGTTTTCAAACAATTCCAATTTTCACTCCAAGTTACACTGATTATATGATTTGTCCATTGTTTTTTACCCTGATTACCGTATTTTTCGGACCATAAGGCAACACTTTAAAATCCTTTAATTTTCTCTCTAAAATCGACAGTGCGCCTTAAAATGCGGTGCGCCTAATGTATGAATTAATTCTGGTTGTGCTTTTCTTGACCTAGAACCGATTGTAGTATGGTACAACGGCGCTTCATAAATCTGTCAAAATGTTTTTAGCACGGCCTTTGGTAAGTTACGAAGCTTACGGCAACCGTAAGTGCGCAGCATCGCAGAGTAAATACGGTATGTGCTTCAGCAGTTAGGGTGCGGCATGCATTCCATTTTTTTTTCATGTTTTCATTTTCGAAGCGGATTTCAAACTCAACGTTATCAGTCACGCAGTACAACATGGACATAGAGCAGCTGCGAGAGAATTCAACATTAACGAATCAATGGTACGGAAGTGGAGGAAGCAAGAAGACGCCCTGCGCCAGGTAAAGACCAAACTGAGCTTCCGACGGAACTTAAGAGTTTTGTTTCATTTCATGCGTCTTATAACCCGGTGCGCTTTATGTATGAAAATATACCCGTTAGCAGTCGATCATTGATATTGCGCCTTATAACCAGGTGCGCTTTATAGCCCGGAAAATACGGGTATTTGATTTGTAACAAAAAACATTGTATTAAATAAGATAAAATGCAAAATAGAAGCATTTTCAGTAGGGTCCTCAGACTTTTGGGCCCCACTGTATATCTTGATAATTCTATAAAGCATTTCTCCCCAGTCTTTGGTAGAGCGAACCAGTACTGTCTGACTGATTTGATTGCTGAAATGTAAAATACAAGGCAATTAGTCATGTTGATAATGCTAGACTTTTCTAATGTACATATACCAAAACTTATTCGTGCTCATGTATTGTAAGCCACTCTCATTATTTTGTATATGATATGTGTGCATGTATTTAAGATTGTGTTTAAAAATGTAGTCTCCCAAAATTACTCCTTTCTACGTAACAACAAAATAACACTGGCAAACTGATAGATACTACAGGTATGTGCCATTTAACAACAGCATTAAGTTCTGCGAAACAGGACGTTACCTGAAATGGTCATCGACCAGACATTACCATAGTGAAAATTTTTCTAAGCTACTGTAATGTAAATGTAAAAGGGTCTTTCCAGAAGGAAACTGCATGCAAACAATATGTAAATGCGAACACTAATGTCACCATCACACACCATCCAAAGCCTAAACTGTCAAACATATCGCCCCCTCTGGGAAATACACAACACGGTGGTTTTACAGTCACTAATGGATTTATTCCTCTTTTACATTTCTAACTTCAGAGTCATCAAATTCACAATCAAACTGTCAAAAACTGTCAAATACATGGCAATGTACAGAACAAGCACACATTAACACTGTAGAACCAAAATCCAAATGTGCACAATGGGATATAAACATAAATAAACACCTCGCTGGCTGCACACAACGAAGAGGAAATGAGTCGACTTGAAAAAGCACTCATTTCCAGAACAGACAGTGCAATATCACCTTTTAGATACTTTAAACTTTTAAGCAGAGTGCACATTTTTCTAGTTCACATCTCTTCTTGGCAGAGTAGATTGCGAAGTGTCAGTGCACAACACAAACTGTAACGCAAGTCCTACTTATGCAAGTAGTTAATGCAAAGTAAATCAATACTCATGAAAATAAATGAAATAAAAATATGTAAACAAAACATCAAAGTGTGACAAATACTGTTCGTGGCAGTTAAAATGCTTATGCCAAACCTTTTTAAATTTGACCAGCTGTTTATGCCACAACGTCAGGAGTTAAAACACAGATTTTTATTTCCCATTATAACTTGTTACAATCGTTAAAAGCAAACAGATGTTGATCAGATTGGTTATGGCGCATACCTGTACATCAAACTCCTAGTTTATTATGTATACCAGACTTGTACATACACTCACTGACCATTTCATCAGGTCTGCCTACTGCATAGATGTACTAAACACACACTATGTACAATTTGTCAACCCCATCTATCGATATACTGCCTATTATGATACTGCTGATCAGATATTAATGGGGTAGTGGAGCATGACATGGTATTGTGTATGGTGCTTGTGTGAGTGTGTCTGCCTATAGATACAGCATGTTAGAGACTATACTTTTCTTTTTTCCATTCACAGTTTGTCTTAATCTCTCATGAGCTCTTTATCAGTGGTCAGTTTTTGGCCGCAACATTCTGTTAGCTCAATATTTTTGGTCTGTGGTCTGCTGTCAGCCCAGCAGTGGAAATGATGTGCTTAAAACCTCCACATTGCTGCTGCACCTTATACACTTGCATTAGTTCCTAACACACCAGCATGTCAACACCTGAACATACCTGGCAGGTTACAGTATATATATGGAACATTTTGCAGTTAAATATTGACAACATTCACCGGGAAAGATTATGTACAGTGGTGCATGAAAGTTTGTGAACCCTTTATGACCTAAACCATCATCAGAATTTCACAAGTCCTACAAGTTGACAAAAGGAACCCAAGTGAACAAATGAGATTCTTATACTTGTCTATTTATGTATTGAGGAATCCAATCCAATATTACATATCTGTGAGAGGCAAAAGTATGTGAATCTTTGCTTTCAGTGTCATGTGCAGCTGTACCTGCAACTAAATATTCCCATAATCATCAGTCCGGCACATTGCTTTGGTTGAATCTTATCTCATTTCTCCAAACAGAACAGCTTTAACTATGCAATATTAGTGGGTTTTCTCGCAAGAACGTCTTTGATGACATTTCTATTGAATTAAAATCAGACTGGGCAATTCGAAAACATTAGCTTTAGTCTTCGTTAACCTTTTTTTGTGATATTTTTACAGGTCGGTGCCTTGCTCCATAAACCTGTTGATGTTCTGACATTTTCCTTTGGAATTCACTGGTATAATTCAGAATTCATGGTAGTAAGACATTCAAAACATGATACTACCACCACCACCATGTTTCACAGATGGGATAAGGTTTCTTATGCTAGAATGCAGTGTTTTATTTCTCCAGATATAATGCTTCTAATTTAAGTTCCATCCTTCAACAAAATTGCCTTCTGAATTGTCCATCTGCCACTTGAAGAGCAACAATGTCCTTTTTTTAGAGCATTGGCCTTCTCCTTGCAACATTACCATAGCAACCACTGTTGTTCAATGTTCTCCTTATAGTGTACTCATGTACATTAACATTAAACCATGTGAGAGCCCTTTAACTGATTAGAAGTTATTCTAGGTCTTTTTGTGATCTATTACAGGCTCTTGTAATGATCTATGTTGGTTGATTGAGTAACAATGGTCTTGAAATTCTTCAATTTGTACTCAATTTGTCTGACTGCGGATTTGGAGCCCAAACTCCTTAGAGATGGTTCTGTAATCTTTTCAAGCCTGGTGAGCATCAACAACTCTTTTTCAACTCGAAGTACAGCTTTATTTCTACCACAATACACTTCTACAAACATTTGTTATTAAGTACAGACTCTGAGAGATCCTGTTATTTAAATGCAACAGTGTATCGACTCACGCCTAATTGTTAGCCGATTGATTGAAAACACTGCACTCTAATTTCACCTTCAAATTAAGTGCTAATCCCAGAGGTTCACATACTTTGTCACACACAGATATGTAAATGCTGGATCATTCATTAATTTTCGTATCCACTTGATTTTAGGCAGGGTCCCAGGAATGCCAGTGCCTAGCTGGCATCACAGGGCGTAAGGCAGGATCAACCCTATACAGGGTACCAATCCATCAAACAATGTTGGATCATTTTCCTCAATAAATGACCAAGTACATTTTTTTTCTCTAATTTGTTTAATTGGGTTCTCTTTATCTATTTTAGGACTCTGAAATTCTGATTAGTATTAAGTCATATTTACGCAGAAATATTTAAGTTCTAATGGATTCACACACTTTCAAGCACCACTGTAAGAAGATATGCAGAGTAGCTCACTGATGTTAACCAGACTGATAAAGAATTTCACCAGATTAAGTAAAAACAGGGACATTTTTTTGTTTCTTTTGATTGATACTGCCTGGCCAAAAAAAAGTTCACCACCTGGATTTGATTAAGCAAATAGTCAAATAGTTAAAAAAGAACCTCCCATCGGATAATTACTGCATTGGTGATTATGTTTCACCTGGCAAAAAGTTATTTAACCATAACTAATGCAGTCAGTAGCTCCTCATATGTTAAACAACCATGTTGAAAGACACATCATGTGGTCGTGGAAAACATGTTCATCTATTTCAGAAGGGTTAAACTGTGAAAGAGTGGTTCAGGGAGCATGAGACATCATTTTCACACATAGATTGGCCACCACAGAGTCCAGACCTGAACCTTTGGGATGTGCTGGAGAAGACTTTATGCAGTCGTCCAAATCTCCCATCATCAATACAAGATCTTGGGGAAATATTAATGCAACTCTGGACAGAAATAAATGGTTTGGTCTGGACTCTGTGGTGGCCAATCCATGTGTGAAAATGAAGCTACTCACTGCATCAGTTAGGGTTAAATAACTTTTTGCCAGTTGAAACATAATCAGCAATGCAGTTATTATCTGATGGGAGGCTCTTTTTTAAATTATTAACTATTTGCTTAGTTAAATCCAGGTGGTGACCTGTTTTGTTGGCCGGGCAGTGTATTTTTCTGAGTGATGCTAGAGTGCGATTGTTTAATTATTGCATGTCCTTTCGCTCAGCATTACACTACCTCGCCACAGCTGTGCTTTCTGGCTATGAAAAAAAAATGATTCTCTTGTTCACTGCTCTTCACCTGTCTTCCTCAGGTGGATTTGGAGGTCCCGGATCCTCGGGGGCGCACTCCTCTGCATCTGGCAGTGACCCTTGGCCACCTCGAGTGTGCACGAGTGCTGCTTCAGTATGGCGCAGATGTCAGCAAACAGAACGGGAACGGCTGGACAGGTAGGAGACAAGGCATTTGCATTCTGTTCTGAGGGCCATATGAAATCAGATTTGCAATTGTACCTGCTATTTCAACACCGGATATTTATCCTGCTACAACATATGGGCTTTAAAATATCCTTACCCACTAACCTCTAGCTCCTGATATAATTACTGATCTGAATGGCATCCCTGAAATTTAATCTGAGAAACTGAATTCCATATGGATTCTTCCATACCGTGGATACCGTGATAAACCCAGAGGCAGTGAAACAGAAACACCCCCACCACACACACACACAAGACAAAATACACAAACATCTGCAACTGTCAAACACATGGAAAAGCTACATTTTCTACTGAACATACTCTTGTGTTTTGACTTTTGAATAGCATTTTAGCTATTAATAAATTACAAATAAAAAGTGTCAACTACTTTATTTTTGGTATATCATGATTGATACTGATATTGATAGTGGAAAATATCATGACATAAACTTTAATTCATATCATCCACCCCTAAGTGGAAGTGTATGGTGTTCCAAATGGTATTTTGAACACTGATATGATTAACCACCCTTGCCTCTACTACACCCTCCTAGTTAGATGTCCAACATGGCTAGGATGAATTTAATATGCTGGAATGAGGGTAGGAATCGTTCTCATAAGGAATAATGGGAAAAGGTTACCACTATCCAAACATTCACTACCTCACTTGGGTAACTACAGCCATGTTTTGCATTCAAAACAAGAAGAGCTTGATCATTTCCAATATAGTATGTGGTTCCCTAGAATAATCGGTATTTTAATGTTAAGTTATGCATAGCGCATTTCCCACCTTTCCTGGAAGCTCCAGGAGTCTCCAGCGTTTTAACAGGGGCTTATATTTTAGAGCGAGTGAGTGAATGTGAATGTGTGTGAGAGAGAGAATTGTAATTGGTCTCTCTTTGTGATGTAGTCGATTTATGAGGTTTCTTTGTGGGCTGAACATTACATCTACCTCTCCTCTCTTTCAGTGTCCAACAGTTTAATGACATGAAGCGCTGTGACAGTGGTAAAAGAAAAGAAAATATAGCACTTTCACCCTGGAATACACTAAAATATGTATCCCTGCTTGACAGGGGTAAAAAATAATGACAGTGTTGCTTGCTGTACTGTTTGCAACAGTGACTTTCTCTATTGTCCATACTGGGTTGCATTACTGTAAATGACAGGGCTTTAACGGGGCTCACTAGCTACTCTATCCACTCTGCTAAAATTAGATTATTATATTATCATATAATATATTACATATTAAGTACAGATTTGAATGTCACATTTTCTGAATATTGTCTCCAACTTGGTTTACAGATCAGACCAAATCACTAAACAAAGTGTTACATACAAATATAAGACAAACACCCTTATGTACCCCCTTACAGGCTGAGCTGACCAGTTTGGTTAAGGTTGGCATTGGCAGCCTGAGAGAACCATGATTTGTAGTCATAATCTGCTGAACAGTCCAGAGGGTTTCAACTGCTTATCTTAAACCAACTGGGAAGAATTTTTGAGAACAAAAATGCCTTGTGTTTAGTTCTGTTTTCATTCACGTTGATATTATCGCCATTAACACAGAGCTTCGACTACATAGAAAATCATGAAAGGTGGTGCATAATTAAAATGCAAGCAGTACTGTACAGTACTGTGGGAGGAGAGACTATAAAGGGAAGCTTAGCATTACAAGGGAGATATTTGGTTTTATTGTTGCACTGAATAAAAAAAGGTATTAAATACTGGATCTGAGACGTATTCCAATCTCTCTTTTTCTTTGCTGCAGTTCTGCAGGAGGCTATAAGTATACGAGATCCTGAGCTTGTGCGGCTGGTCCTTTGTCACAGAGACTGTCAGCGCACCATTAAGAGACTGGCAGAGATCCCCCAACTGCTGGAGAGACTGCAGCAGGTCAGCTTGTAATATCACAAACACAGCACACATAAAGCCAGAACACAACCCGACAGAGATCTATCAAACTCTATATGATTTCCTAATGTGGCCCAAATGCTGGTATGCAATTTTTTCTTTATAGCTACACCCATTCAGGTAATTAATATTGCACAGCTTGTTTTTCTCCTGCTCATTCAAGGAGAAAAACACAAACAAGAAAACAGAACTTGATGATACAATTTGTTTTCAACCAACCTGAGAGATGACGAATAGTGCTGGTGGCAAAAACAAAAAGCATCATTGTTTACATATGCAGTGAGGAAATGTTTCCATTATCTAGTTGGCTACAATGTTAACTACCTAAGATGCATTGAAATTACAAAATAAAACTGCTTCTTGGCAACTAATAAACCGATCAGTTCCACTTCCCATATAGAACCACTTTGTTGTTCTACAATTACCGACTGTAGTCCATCTGTTTCTCGGCATACTTTGTTATCCCATTTACTCTGTTCTCTAATGATCAGGTACTAATTGGGTGGTGGATCATTCTCAGCACTGTATTGACACGGATGTGGTGGTGGTGTGTTAGTGTGTGTTTTGCTGGTATGAGTGGATTAGACACAGCAGTGCTAATGGAGTTTTTAAACACTGTCTTCACATACTGTGTAAAGTCAGAGACTGTAGCTCATCTGTTGATGCACAGTTTAAGTTAGTCATTCTTTAGTCCTACATCAGTGCTCACAGGATGCTGGAGGCTGGACATTTTGGGTTGGTGGACTATTTTCAGTGATACTGAGGTGTTTAAAAACTCCACCAGCACTGCTCATACCAACGCAACTCACAAACACAACACCACCACATCTGTGTCACCGCAGTGCTGAGAATGATCCACCACCCAAATAGTACCTGATCTGTGCTGGTCCTGTGGGGGTCCTGACCGTTAGAAAACAGAATAAAGGGGACTAACAAAGTATGCAGAGAAACAGATGGACTACAGTCTGTAATTGTAGAACTACAAAGTGGTTCTATATGGGACATGAATCTGATAAAATGAGAGTAGAAACAAGGAGGCGTACCTAATAAAGTTATCAGTGAATAATGAATGAATTTAAACTAGGCCTTCCTATTTACATCTACTGTAGTGGATGTAAAAAATCTAATTGCAATATACAAGGTTGTAATAAATGTTTAGATATTTAAGTAATTCACCACAACTATTAACATTTACAGCATTTAGCAGATGCCCTTATCCAGAGCGACTTACAATTGGTACAGTCTTACAATCCAAGCAATTTTGGCTTAAGGGTCTTGCTCAAGGACCCAACAGTGGCAGCTTGGTAGAGGTGGGATTTGAACCCTGGACCTTCTGGTCCATAGCCGTACCTTAACCACTAGGCTACCACAGTCCGCCAACTGCCACGGTTTGGCAAAGTCCGCCAAACTCCGCCTACCAACTTCCAGTCTAGGAAAGGAAAGAACATGCTATAGAGGAGGAATCAAAGATCAGGTTCAATAGTAATGGTGTATGAATATTTCTAAAATTACTGTTTAAATGAATGCTTAGTTTACTAGAAATTCTGACGTTTAAAGAAAAACCTATTCAAAGACAAAGTTACAGTGTGAGGTTTGGCACCTCTGGTGTACTTATTATTGGTCCAAAATTATACACTTTTAAAAAAGTATAAATAAAATAGAAGCTTCTTTTGCAGTAAACTACATTAATGAAACAATCAGTCATGTATTATAAATAAGTGTATCATAAGTGGTTCATGACAATGAATATGCCAGATTGAAAACAGGTACATGCAGTTTAATGACCATCCGATCAATGTCTGTTCGCTTTAATGACCAAGGTATTCAAAATTAAAATACAAAAACCAAATGTGTCTTTTAACTCCAGATCTTGTGGCCACAAGCAGCTAATCACCTCAAGAGCCAATCAATGCTGCAGGTCTACAACCACAAGCTGTGTGTGTGTGTGTGTGTGTGTGTGTATAACTGCCTTACTGGTCATGTGCTTGCTTGCTCATTAGCTCACAGTTGGAACAGAGACTGTTCTAACTCAGCAAATGTGTTTAAAGACTTTTTTGTGTAATATTTTTGTGTTTATGACTTTCCGCTGCTTAATTGTATTTGTATGGCCCATCCTATAGTATCCCCCGTACCTGTATATTCTCTCTAACCTGTGACTGGGATTATGGTAATGGCTTGTCAGCATCCTGTTTCACAGAATGTAATGCGATTGTTAAATGGTGCATACATGTAAGTACAATTACAATCTGCAAAGGAATGTGCACACATGTATTCTGAAGAAATTATTCCTGGAGGAGTTCATAAATGACAATCCAGTAAATGGTAATTTACATTACATTTACATCATTTAGCAGACGCCCTTATCCAGAGCGACTTACAATTTATACAATCTTACAATCCAAGCAATTGTGGGTTAAGGGTCTTGCTCAAGGACCCAACAGTGGCAGCTTGGCACAAGTGGGATTTGAACCCTGGACCTTCTGGGCCAGAGTCCAGTACCTTACCCGCTAGGCTACCACAGTCCCATATACATATTGTATTGAAAAAGAACCTAATAATATTCCTACAGTTTAAGTTAGCCAAAAAGCCTAATATTGTCAAATTGATGCAGAAAATAAATTAACCAAGGTACACATTTTTCCCGCTCACCCACCAGGTCTTCACCCTGACCCCAAGCAGGTTCCTGTCCCATAAACCAATATGTGATACCATTTGCAGTTCTTCACTAGGGCACATATGCCAACTTCCTTCCTCTTTAGGCACTTTCTGACATCCACTCTACCCAATAAATAAATCAACCCCAATCCAGCCTTATACTAAGTCTGCCTTCATTCCTGGTTCATAGTAATCACTAATGTCACATTATTAACACTTCACTTTCTCTCTGCACCTTTGTCTTCTTTGTTCTCTATCGCAGGCTCAGGACTTTTATGTGGAGATGAAATGGGAGTTTACAAGCTGGGGTATGTAGAAAACTTTTCCACCAACAACTGCACCTATAACCTAAAATGTAGCCCTTTTCTGGACTATTAGATATTATAGGGGCACTACATAGGTGCATGCTATAAGCATGACCCCCATCTGTTGCAAAATTTGTCAGAATCAATATATGACGACCACTAACCAGATCTCATTTGGGTAATAAACCATTCTCAGCATGCTGGAATGTTAATACCCTGAGAGTTTGTGTCCAGTGTCACTTATTATAGTCCAAAAATAACAGCCAACAACATCTGGATTGCTAAATGTCCTCTGATAAAAGGGCATGAATGATTACAAAGCAATATGCATGGGAAAATTTAGCTGTACTCTAAATACAACCTTTTACCAATAAGCTAGGTGTGCCTAATACTTTCATCATTAAGTGTACAGTTTGTGTTTAAAAGCCCCAGCAATACTACTGCATCTAACACCCCTTCAAGCATACTAATAATATTGCTGTGCTGATCTACCAACCAAATAATATCTGTGATGGTGGTCCCTTTAAATTAAAGCATGAATTGGGGAGTTCTGGGGTGTTCATACAAGCCATATGTTAGTAGTTAGAAGCTACTGGGAAATTAGTTAATAATAAATGGTCCAAGATCTACCTGAAGTACATCACTGTTGGAGAGGTTCTGCTTCTAGTGGATTATTTTGTTTCTGAAAGTGTTAAAAGAGTTTTTCCCTTCAAAGGCTGTGTTACAGCTTGAAGATTCATTCTGGGCCTCATGCCACTTTCCCTCTCTGTGTCACTTTCTCTGCTCCCATACTCCTCCTCTCTATTTCTGGCTTTTTCAACCCTGCGGTATTTACATAATTTATGATAACTGACCCACAAATGTACCATTTATATACTGTACTAATATTATCTACTGTTAATGCCTACTTTGTGAATTGCATGCAAACATCTACTGCTGAGATGCCTACTTAATAATAATCTTGAACTATTTTTTGACTACGGCTATTCTACAACAACTACTACTAATAATAATAATAATAATAATAATAATACATTGAATACTCCTGAGGCTAACACTAGACATTGTCTGTTAAATGATCCATGGCCAGTTTGACAGATTTCAAGACAATCCAAATCACCAGGCAATTGTAGAATGATATCAGACATGGGTCACAAATCCAAGAAATATAAAACAAGCAAACAATCCAAGTCTATTCCAAAAACTCAAGAGTAGTAGGAATAGGCATTGGACAGAACACAGAACCACAGAAATAGACGATCCAGAAATTTCAAAACTTACTTGTAACAGCATGGCTTCACAATAGTAAATGGATTTACAAAATCCTTAAACATCCAATGTGCTAAACAAACAGTTTGTAAGGTGCATGAAGGGCTTAAAATATGGTGATGGTGACCTCTCAGGCTTGGAGGGGTACTGTTTGCCATAGCCTTCCTAATATCCAAACTCATGTCCCAAAAACAACAGAATCACATTTAATATGTAACAAAGAAAAAATAAATCAGCTATATGAAAACTAATAAAGGTCTTAAAGAAAGGGACAGACTTAGATAACCAAAAAAGGAAAAACAGTGCTACACTGTAATTAATCCCCATGACAGAAAAATAACAATGTTCACTTAACATGACATTCCAATTGATTTCAAATCCATTAACACACAGACAGAAACTTGATATGCTGTGAAACACCGATTTGTGCATTGGCAAAACATACGTGCAGGATGCAGTGGTTAAGGCTGTTGCCTCAAAGCTTCAGAGATCCTTGGTTCCCAGGCCTGGACTTAATCTGTGTGAGAGTTTGCATGTTCTCCCTATGTTTGTGTGGGTTTCCTCTGGGTTCTCTGGTTCCCTCCCATATTCTAAGGGATGCATCTCATTAACCGGTCTCTAAAGTGTTGACGTTTGCCTATGATGAAAATTACAGACCTCTCTCATCTTTCTAAGTAGGAGAACTTGCACAATCAGTGGCTGACTAAATACTTTTTTGCCCCACTGTGTGTGTATATATATATATATACTGCTCAAAAAAATAAAAGGAACACTCAAATAACACATCCTAGATCTGAATGAATGAAATATTCTCATTGAATACTTTGTTCTACACAAAGTTGTATGTGCTGACAACAAAATCACACAAAAATCATCAATGGAAATCAAATTTATTAACCAATGGAGGCCTGGATTTGGAGTCACACACAAAACTAAAGTGGAAAAACACACTACAGGCTGATCCAACTTTGATGTAATGTCCTTAAAAGAAGTCAAAATGAGGCTCAATATTGTGTGTGGCCTCCATGTGCCTGTATGACCCTCCCTACAACGCCTGGGCATGCTCCTGATGAGGTGGCAGATGGTCTCCTGAGGGATCTCTCCCAGACGGACTAAAGCAGTTGCCAACTCCTGGACAGGACTGTAGTGCAAACGTGACGTTGGGTGGATGGAGTGAAACATGATGTCCCAGATGTGCTCAATCGGATTCAGGTCTGGGGAACGGGCGGGCCAGTCCATAGCTTCAATGCCTTCATCTTGCAGGAACTGCTGACACACTCCCTGCCAGTCACATAAGGTCTAGCATTGTCCTGCATTAGGAGGAACCCAGGCCCAACCGCACCAGCATATGGTCTCACAAGGGGTCTGAGGATCTTCATCTCGGTACCTAATGGCAGTCAGGCTACCTCTGGCGATCACATGGAGGGCTGTGTGGCTCTCCAAAAGAAAATGCCACCCCACACCATTACTGACCCCACTGCCAAACCGGTCATGCTGAAGGATGTTGCAGGCAGCAGATTCCTCCTCCACGGCGTCTCCAGACTCTGTCACGTCTGTCACGTGCTCAGTGTGAACCTGCTTTCATCTGTGAAGAGCACAGGGCGCCAGTGGCGAAAGTTGCCAATCCTGGTGTTCTCTGGCAAAATGCCAAGCGTCCTGCACAATGTTGGGGCTGTGAGCACAACCCCCATCTGTGGACGTCGGGCCCTCATACCATCCCCTCATAGAGTTGGTTTCTAACTGTTTGTGCAGACACATGCACATTTGTGGCCTGCTGGAGGTCATTTTGCAGGGCTCTGGCAGTGCTCCTCCTGTTCCTCCTTGTACAAAGGCAGAGGTAGCGGTCCTGCTGCTGGGTTGTTGCCCTCCTAGTACGGCCTCCTTCAACGTCTCCTGGTGTACTGGCCTGTCTCCTGTTAGCGTCTCCAGCCTCTGGACACTACGCTGACAGACACAACAAAAACCTCCTTGCCACAGCTCGCAGTGATGTGCCATCATGGATGGATGCACTACCTGAGCCACTTGTGTGGGTTTGTAGAGTCCGTCTCATGCTACCACGAGTGTGAAAGCACCACCAAACATTCAAAAGTGACCAAAACATCAGCCAGAAAGCATAGGTACTGAGACAAATGTTGGGCCCAACCCATGCAGAACCACTCCTTTATTGAGTGTGTATTGCTAATTGCCAATAATTTCCACCTGTTTGTCTATTCCATTTGCACAACAGCATGTGAAATTGATTGTCAATCAGTGCTGCTTCCTAAGTGGACAGTTTGATTTTCACAGAAGTTTGATTTACTTTGGAGTTATATTGTGTTGTTTAAGTGTTCCCTTTATTTTTTTTGAGCAGTGTAATATTCTGTGGAAGTGATTCCACTGATTTTTTTCCCCCAAGACTGATGTCTATTCCTTCATTTCAGTGCCTCTTGTATCTCGGATCTGTCCGAGTGACACGTATCGCGTATGGAAGAGTGGCAGTGCTTGCGAGTGGACACCACCCTTATGGGTTTTGAACAGATGACCTGGCAGCGAGGCAACCGCAGCTTCATTTTCAAGGGACAAGGTGTTCATCTTCCTATTTTATCTTTCCATTTTTATTTAATTTCATTTTTATTCTGGACTAAGACTCTTCAGTCTTCAGTTGGTATCATGAGTAATATCACCCTTGACCAGCAAAGAGTTTACAGCTCTGTTATATAGTGATATTATTGATAAAACAGTGACAGACTGAAAGCCTGAACTGATTTGGTAAACACGGCATTTTCCAAATATTTCTCTTAGCATTTTGACTTTAAGTCAAGTCAAGTCAAGTCAGATCTATTTTATATAGCCCTTTTTTAACAATGGAGCATTGTCTCAAAGCAACTTTAAGTTTAGATATCTCCTGATAACTACGTCTAATCCCAAATTGAGCAAGCCTAGGGCGACAGTGGCAAGGAAAAACTCCCCGACTGTTATAGGAAAGAAACCTTGGGAGGACCAAGACTCAAAAAGGGACCCCAACCTCCTTGGGTGGCGTAGATGATAAATCTAAGAGCGAAACTAAGTCATGGAGTCAAAGTTCGAATTAAAATGTGAAATTATTGCACATCGGCATTAAAGTGGCCCGGGTATGATGACGGAAGCAGCTTGAGTGGAGAAGCAGCAGTCTAAGGCAGGAAAGTCTAAGAGCGAAACTAAAGTCCATGGATCAAATCGAATGAAATGTGAAGTATGCACATTTGCATTAAGTGGCAGCAGGTAATGAGTGGAGCTGGAGCTGATGACGGAAGCAGCTGGAGTGGAGCTACAGCAGATGAACATCATGTGTGGGGCTGGAACTGCCGGAACACAGCTCGGAGAGAAAACAGAAAATGTAATTAGTTATTGATTAAGAGCACAGTGTCTATTAACAATCACTGATGCCAAGTGTAGCATGAGACCCCGGCAGCATTAGCTATAGCAGCATAGCTAGAAAGAGGAGAACTGGTAGGAAACACAGCCAAGAGGGACCACATGAGACACTGGCAACCCCACGGGAGGCAGAAGACAGCAACCCAACGTCTCTGACTTTACTGCACAGTATATCCTCCACATCTATACCATTAGAAGGAAAAATCAATGGGGGGAAAAAAAAAAACCATGTTCAATGCAACTGAAAAGGAAATGTCTTTCAATGGCTATCAGTATCTTTTCTTCTTGAAAGACACAAAGCATGATGATGTACAATAGGTATTACAGGAAAATAAAGAGAAAAGTAACAGTGAGAGTGAACAGTTGCCTCAGAATATTGGTTTCTTTTAGCCAGTGGAATGCAAAGAACATTCACAACCCTGGCAACGCTGAACCACATACTGTTCTGAGCTCACCTACGACTGAGTGAGGATTAACGCCTCTCACAACTCACTCTGAGCTTTATTAAAAAAAAAAAAGAAAAAAAAAAGCAGGTTAGAATGAAATGCTGGAAACTGAAAGCATAGTGTTGATTTGCATAATTAGATCAGACCGACCTATATGTTCATTGTTACAAATGTATTAAAGAAAGTTGTTTCTCCATCAGTATTTCTTACCTTAGCACAGACTCATAATTCAATTTCATCTAGATTCTGGCATGGTGAGGTAAGCTTATATGATTTCACCTTCCACCCCAGCTTGTGACTCACACATATTTTTATATCTTTAAACTCACAGAGCATCAGGAATAGATCAGGTGGCTCCGCTGCTCACATATTTGCTCTTTTTCGTCCTATTCCTCTATGTCCACCTACTCAGACTCCAATGCCATGGTAATGGAGGTGGACCATGACAGGCAGCTGGTTTTCTGCGAGACTCTGCCATGCCTCTCGTCGTCTCCCTCTTCTCGTCCTCACAACACCGCTCTGAGCCTGCTAGGGGTGCTGCAGCCCAGTGACGAGCAGGTGGCCGCTCGGCTCTCTGCTCCAGTGGTCACCACACAGCTAGACACCAGGAATATCTCATTTGAAAGGTGAGTCAGCAAACAATATTACAGGTTTTTTTTTTTTTTATCCCGTGCAACCTGGGAGAACAAATCTTATGTGCAGCAGCAGTTATACAGTACATTTATAAATTAGTTAAAGCGTATTCCTCTGAGACCTGTCTTTTTTGAACAGTTCCCGCAGTACTAAAATACAGTGGTACCTCGGTTCTTGACCACCTCGGAACACGGTTCTCGATGCATTTTGACCAGAGAAATTTGTCGTTTGCACAGTACTCGGTGCACTTGCTTAAACTTGTATCGAGTCGAGCTGCATGACTCGTTTCAGCCAAATCTCGATTCACAATTCAGTACACAGTGATTCAGATTCATAATGCACATTGCTAAGTGAAGACCTCCTCCATTTTCATTGTGTTTTTTATTTATTTTTACACTTACAGTACTGTATTCTTAGTGCAAATAAGTCCCCATGGCTCCTAAAAAGGGTTGTATTGACTGCCAACCAAAAGGGAAACAGGAACGTAATGCTCCAGAACACAGGCTGCAGTTAGCATTAGCAGCTATACAAGAACTGTTAGTTTGTCAAACAGCAAGTGCTCTTACAGTACAGACGCTCTACCAAACATTTCGTAAACAACTCAGTTCATGATGCATTTAACTTATGATGGATTTTATGGAACATATCCCCATCATAAATCAGGGAGCACCTGTACGATATAACTCCATTAATGTATGTAATGCCTTACGCAGTGTGGATTTTCTGGGGGTCTGGAACGAATTCATTCAATTGACATTATTCCTTTTGGGAAAAATTTGCTCAGTACTTGTCATTTTCGGTTCTCGACGAGCCTTCTGGAACGAATTAACGACGAGAACTGAGGTACCACTGTACTCAAAACTTAGATGTCAGTACCACATTGAAAAAGAGAAATTTGTAAGAGGTCCCTTGTTTACTTTCAGCTGTTACCTCTTTGTGATAGGTTGGCATGCCTTTGTTTAACACCTGCTAGTATTCTTTTAATTACAGGAAGCATGAGAGATTCACCGCTGTCTGTGTGTCCTCAATGTTAATGCATCTGCCTCTCTGTAGGAACAAGACTGGCATTCTTGGCTGGCGCAGTGAGAAAACGGAGGTGGTGAATGGCTATGAATCCAAGGTATTGCCTTTCATCCTACTCGCACACGACACACGCATTTTGTTACAGTGAGGAATCAGACTGTATCAGAAGCTTGCATACAGAAACCCATCACTGACAGCTATATTTATCTCCTAGGTATACTGCGCCTCTAATGTAGAGCTGATCACTCGAACGCGGACTGACCACCTCAGCGAGCAGCACAAAGCTAAACCCAAAGGTACCTCAGGCTATAGCCTGAAAGAGGAACTCGCATGTTGACAATTACATTTACAGCATTTAGCTGCTGAGAGCCCTCATTCAGACATTCAAATGAAAACAAAAGTACTCTGTATTCTCCTTAGTAGAGATATCTTGCTATATCATGCTAGCATAAATAGCCTGTAGCCCAATATCATCATCTATAATCTTGTGGGTGAGCTGGTTTGGATAAACACTTGCAATCAGAAATATTCAACACCAACAATTTAAAAGGTACTATGGTGATGTGTATAGAATATGTATGAATGAAATTGTACAACAGGAAGTCTCAACAAAAAATACATTTTTGATAGGTTTATACAGAGGTGATTATACGATCAGAAATTTAGGGGTGCTGAGCCCCCAATGAAACTGAATTGTGCATCGTGGGATTTATTTATTTTTGTTTAACAAATAAAATCTGAATTTTTGGGATTAACAAATCTGAGAAAACTTCCTTTAATTCTGAGCCTGTGAGCCACAAAGTTGTCACTTGCATTGCAAAGTATTACAAGTGAAATTATATTGAAATTAATTTATTAATTTACTAATTTTATTAAACTTAATTTAATGAGAGATAAACAATACATAAAAAATAAATAAGCTTATTAGAGACACGTCTTTATTTTAAAAAACAACAACACCACATGACCTCTGCCAAATGTCCATATTACTGTATTATTCAACCACCAGCCTCAGTACTGGTGGGGGCGGCACGGTGGCGCATGTGGTTAGCGCAGTCACCTCACGGCTCAGAGATCCCCGGCTCTATCCCAACCTTGGACTGTTTGAAGTCTGCATGTTCTCTCCATATCTGCATGGGTTTACTCCGGGTGCTCCATTTCCTCCCACATTCTAAAGACATGCTTTTGGTTGATTGCTCACTCTAAACTGGCTCATGACTAGTGTGTTGATACAACCTTGTGTCTGTCATGAATATAACCACTGATGCGACTTAAACTAATAATATAACAAACAGTACATAGTGGAACATCCTTGTGCCTTCATAACCTCTAATAAGGAATTTCAGTAAGTGATAAACTTCTGACACTTCTGTCATGGAATCTTTGCCCATTCTTTTGCCAGAAGCTTCAAGGTTTGATGGCTTCCTTGCTGCAACAGCTTTCTTCAAATCCCACCAAATATTTTCTGTGGGATTTAAATCTGGAAACTGGCCACTCCACAACATTCCAATCTTTGGTTGAATTGGAATTGTGCTTTGGATCATCGCCTTGCTGGAGAGTCCAATTATCACCATGGTTCAAGGCACTGAAGGCATAACATGAAGACCTGGGTTGTTAATTGACCTTCTTACAGTTGACGTTGATCCATTTGTTCCAGCCTTCATCAGGTCATCCCACAATATTTTTGCAGGAACATAGAGGATTTCTTCATTGTCCAGATGACATGACTTTCTCCTTATGTCGAGGCATATTTGCTTCAGTGCCATAAGTTTTGGAGTTCCATATAGTGCTCCCAATGGTGTCTCTAGGAATGTTCAAGGTCTTGGATATCTTCTTATACCCATTGCCTCTTTTAGCTTTTATGACAGCCCCTTAGTCTTCACCATGGCTGCAACACACCTTGAACACCTCACTGGGTGGTGTTTGTACTGTATACAATTGTTGTTATTTGTGAGTTGAGTTTCCAATGGGTTAATATGTTTTTACCCAACTTCAGGTGAAAGAGTCTAGCAGTCGGTTTTAAAAGCAGCAGTATTACGCAGTGCTTGAATAACTGTGACATGGCAGTATTAACCAAACATCCTGCTACACTAAAATATCACATTATTCATGTTCTTTGTTCATTTGCTGTATCATTCAACTGATAAATATTTACAGCGTAATATATTTAAGGTATAAAATCTAGCTCTGCTGAAAGTTACAAACCCTTACCTTCTGTGAGGAGTTGGGTATTTCTGATTGCAATAAGAAATGAATAGATTAAAAGAACAATGTCAATGTCAGTACTGAATTTGTGCTGGATGAACAGACAGCAGGGTCTTCAGCCAGGGGCATCTCATTCCACAACCTAGATGCCAGAACAGAGAACAGAGAAACCCTGTTCGGGTTTATGTGGATAAGAAAGTGAATGAATGAATGATATCTGTATAGGGTTTAACATAACCATGTAAATAAATGTAAATGTAGGGCATTAATGTCTACCTCTGATCATTACTGAGACAATGAGGAACCTGATACTCCTTTTCCACTGCTGGTGCCGGAGTCATCACTCATTCACGGAACCAGTGAGTGTTATTTAGGAACTGGTTTGCGTGTGCGAGTGTATTAATGCAACAGTCTATGGAAATCTTGTACAGTGCAACAAATGAGGCTTAAAAGTGCCTATCATGTTAGTGTCATGTGACATCGCAATACAATTAGGAGACACAAAAATAGAACTAGAGAACTGAACATTTCAATGTATGATGTTAATAAAATCAGCTGTCCTGTTAAAGACTCAACTATAATTGCATTTCAGGTCATGTAGTAATGGTTTTGCTCTGCTCTCCTTGTAGGCAGTAAAACACCTCTGCAGTCATTCCTGGGCATTGCAGAGCAGCATATGGGTCCTAACAATGGGGTGAGTGAACTTAACTGCAGTATAATAATCATATTCATGCCAGCAAACTATGAGGCCATGGAGGTCTGGGCCTCAGTAATTTGTTTAGAACTAAAAATAAAATGTGAAGTTAGATCCAAATGGATTGGAAAACCAGAGGTTAAGAACTTCTCCTCTGAGATGAGTGCATGTTTAATTCAGTTTAGACTTTTCCATAGTGTCTGCTGTGTGTTAGAGTTGTTAACAAGTGCAAACGAACCATGTGTTCCATGACTGAACCTGGTACTAACTGCTGCTCCATTTTCTTTTACATTCATCATCAGCACCAAATCATGTAGCATCTGAGAATTAAAAAAACACACAGGAACACCAGCAATATTACGTATCCTGGAGTTTTATATAGAAGTTGAATGTAATTATGGTACATGGCTCTTAGAAGAGCTCTACGCAGTGTCAAGAACAAACTGAGCGTGGGGATTTATTTGCACTACAAATACAGTACTGTACAGTGGGGCAAAAAAGTATTTACTCTGAGAGACAAAATGAGAAAAAAATCCAGGAAATCACACTGTAGGATTTTTAAAGAATTTAATTGTAAATTATGGTGGAAAAGAAGTATTTATTCAATAAAAAAGTTCACCTCAATACTCAACACCTCAATGTAACATAACCTTTGTTGGCAATGACAGAGGTCAAACGTTTCCTGTAAGTCTTCAGCAGGTTTGCACACACTGTAGCTGGTATTTTGGCCCATTCCTCCATGCAGATCTCCTCTAGAGCAGTGATGTTTTGGGGCTGTCGCTGGGCAACACGGACTTTCAACTCCATCCACAAATTTTCTATTGGGTTGAGTTCTGGAGACTGGCTAGACCTCTCCAGGACCTTGAAATGCTTTTTTACGGATCAGTCGTCCTGTCCCCGTTGCAGAAAAACAGCCCCAAAGCATTCTTCACAGTAGGTATGGTGTTTTTGGGATGCTACTAAGCATTCTTCGTCCTCCAAACACGACAAGTTGAGTTTTTACCAAAAAGTTCTATTTTGGTTTCATCTGACCACATGACATGCTCTCTGGCAAACTTCAGATGGGCCTGGACATGTACTGGCTTAAACAGGGGGACACGCCTGACACTGCAGGATCTGAGCCCCTCTCGGCGTAGTGTGTTACTGATGGTAGCCTTTGTTACTTTGGTCCCAGCTCTCTGCAGGTCATTCATCAGGTCCCTCCGTGTAGTACTGGGATTTTTGCTCACCGTTCTCATGATCATTTTGACCCCATGGGGTGAGATCTTGCGTGGGGCCCCAGATCACTGGAGAATATCAATGGTCTTGTATGTCTTCCATTTTCTTACAACTGCTCCCACAGTTGATTTATTCACACCAACCTGCTTGCCTATTGTAGATTCACTCTTCCCAGCCTGCTGCAGGTCTACAATTTTCTTCCTGGTGTCCTTCAACAGCTCTTTGGTCTTGGCCATGGTTGAGTTTGGAGACTAAATGTTTGAGGCTGTGGACAGGTGTCTTTTATACAGATAAAGAGATCAAACAGGTGCCATTAATACAGGTAACGACAGAAGAGCTTCTTAAAGAAGAAGTTACAGGTCTGTGAAAGCCAGAAATCTTGCTTGTTTGTGGGTGACCAGATACTTATTTTCTACCATGATTTGTAAGTAAATTCTTTAAAAGTCCTACAATGTGATTTCCTGGATTTTTTTTCTCATTTTGTCTCTCATAGATGAAGTGTACCTATGATGAAAATTACAGACCTCTCTCATCTTTCTAAGTCGGAGAACTTGCACAATCAGTGGCTGACTAAATACTTTTTTGCCCCAGTGTAGATGTAAAAATAAAGAAAAACACGATGAACACAGCAGAGATCGTCACTGTTGTGAATCTGACTCACTGAATCGTGAATCACAAATCCTGAATGGAGTGTTGGCTGAAACGTGTCGAGCGGCTCGACTTATACAAGTTTAAGCAGGTGCGCCGAATACCAAGTAAACATCGAGAACCGAGACAACTTTTTCTAAAAAGTGTCGAGAACCGAATTAAATGACTCCTGAGCAGTTTCAAACAATTTACGCACAGTTGCTGCAGGTGTGTGAACTGATGCATACCATTTGGTATGTCATTATCTGTAAGAAATGTTCAAAACAGTAACCTGGTACAGCGTCTTGAGTAAAGGTAAATGTATGACACATGTTAATATTCATACTCTGGCTGTGATAATAGGTGAAAGTATGAATAACACTCAGCCTACGAAACATTTCAAAGTCAAATATGGAAATGAACATAAGTGTATGATGACGATAGCTTGTAATAGTGTTACATTTTTAGTCTACAGGTAGTCCCCGATTTACGATGGGGATACGCTCCAACGAATCCAACGTAAGTTGATTTTATTGTAAATCAAGAATAGTTTAATATATACTGTATATATCATAGCACAGCCTACATTAAACACATTTAAAACATGACCGCGACTACAGCTTTTCCTCACTATAGTTCCCAGAGCTCCCTCTATGTCACTCCCTATGTCACGCACTGCTGAGTGCTGGAGAGTATTGTAGTGTGTACTACACCTTAACAGTGCTTAAAACACTTACATTAAACTACAGAAGGGCAAAGTCATTAACATGAAGCTTACTCCCTACGACATGCACTGCCGACCTCCTCATCAGAGTTTGGGAAAGTTCTGCATATTGCTTGCCTGGGAAAATTCAAAATTCAGAGTACGGTTTCTGCTGAATGTTTATTTATGTTTATTATTGGATTCCCATCATAAAGGAGAAACATTGTAAGTCAGGCCATCATAAAATGGGGAGTACCTATAATATTCTTACAATGTATTATTCATTCAGCAATGATTAATAATATGAAGGCTCAACATCTACCTCACAGTAAACTATCAACAGATATGGCCTAATGTAACAGTGTCTGTCCCCTCAGAAAACTCCACACTCATGTCCATGGAATGTTTGTGTTGTTGTGTGGTACAGTACTGTGCCACCATTAGAAGTCTTAGGCCACCATTAGATTAGCTATACCATCGTTTTAGCAATGGTATAATGACCATATATAATTATTTCTCAGTCTTTTTTATGATAATACAGCCAAAACATACAGGAAATGTATATGCAGTATTAAACATTGAAAATTAAAAAAAAACGAGAAATCAGCTTGCATAGGCTACAGTGGCAAGTATGTAGTGTGACCTCCCCTTACACTTGAGCAAAAGCAGCATCTGGTAGCTTCATTGGGATGCCAAGCTGACCCTTCAACAGTCTGAATAAGCTTGATCAGGAATGTTCTTTTTGGAAGGGTAACAACCAAGAAAGCACTTTTCTGGAAGAGGAACAGGGTGAAATAACCAAGATATGCTAAAACGCAAAAAAAAATGGAATGAAGATCAACAGAAAAGAATATTTTGGAGTGACGAATCCAAATTTGAGATTTTTGGGTCCAATCATTGACAATATGTTATATATGGTCATTATACCTTTGCTAAAGCGACAAAACTAATGGTGGCCTGAGACTTTTGCAGAGTGCTGCAGGTGTAAGGAATCAACATTCAATATCAACAATATTGACGAACCCACATATGCCCCCCACCACCTCACTAATTTTCAAACTACATCAGTGGTTAATAAGGGCTGGCTGATAACCTGTATCATAACACAATACTTTTAAGTACTTTTAAATACTTTTACAATACTTTTTAAAGTAACACATTTATGAAATGATTTATTCTTTGAGTTTGTATTTGGATTAATTCATATTCCCCAGTCTGGGAACATTGATCATGTATGTTTGACTTGTATTAATAATGCTTTCCTGGCCTGATTTGTGAGTTTGTGTGCATGTCCTTTTACAGCAAACGATGGTGACCCAGCTGCCATGCCCTGTGACAAACATTAGAGCTATGACGGCGGAGGAATACTTTAATCCAAATCTAAGTCCGAGCCAGAGGGATATTGGTCAGCCCTGCCTCATCACCACCAAAACACAAAGGTACTTACCAGTAGTTTCTCACCGGTATAATGGAAACCACTGGTCTAATCTATACCTTTGAGGAAGGCCTTTAACTCACAGTTGCTTGGATCTGGAAACAAAGCATATGCCAAATGATTAAACAGAACCATGTTCCTCTGTGTGAGCTTGCTCTCGTCATAGAAGTCTGCCACCTGCTGGTAAAAAAGAAGCAGTTGGTGGCTGCATACTGTATGGAGGCAGTTGCCGACCTGTGGTCAGCACGTGTCAGGGGACATCAAAAGAGCATGAATAAAGATTGGTTTCTCTGGAATCCTTGTGTCCCTGCTAAACTGCTGTTTGTCCTCTGCTCTCAGGTTCAAGGCCAAGCTGTGGCTGTGTGAATCTCACCCCCTCTCCCTGGCTGAGCAAGTGGCTCCCATCATTGATCTCATGGCCATCTCCAACGCCCTGTTCGCTAAGCTCAGAGACTTCATCACTCTGCGTCTGCCTCCAGGTTTTCCTGTCAAGATAGGTGAGAGATTCTTAGTGTGATTAGTCTTTCAGAATAAATCATTTTAAAATGCCCTGCTCCTAGTGCTTTATATCATGAATATCAGGTAAAAAGAGATGTCCAAACCCATTAGTGTCACAGCTGCAGTGAGAATAGCCTGCACACACTGCCTGGACAAGAAAGCTACTGTCTGGATTGCAATAAGCACATTCTTAAGACTGGAAAACAAATGAAAGATTGGTATCTTTCAGCTGGCATCAATTGTTTTAACTCCAACTGATGCAGTGAGTAGCTTCTCATTTCTTAATAACGATGTTGGAAGACCATGTGGTCATGAAAAGGAAGTTTCAGAATGGTCATGTTATTGGCCTGCATCAAGCAAAAATAACAAACAAACTAAGAAGATTACTGCAATGATTCTCTTCTTCCACCCCGGCTCCACTCAAGCTATTCTTCCACCATCAGTTCTGTTCTTCTTACTGTTACTCAGACCACATTCGACCCTTCCTCTGGCGGTCTGAGCCTGCCATGCCAGAAAAACTTTCCCATTGAGGATACGAGAACCTACACAGACTTTCTTTTACTGGACTAAATAATGCTGACAGTCATATTCTTTACATTATGAATTCCATATTTTATCTATATATAATATTGTCTTTTATGCCATAGCTTTTTATTCTCTATTTTATTATACTCTTCATAATATTGTATTCTGTTCACTTATAATAGTCTATATACTTTATATTTAATTTTTTGTATTATATATTCTTTAAGTATGTTCTCTCTTAATTTTTTATATATAACTTCTGTTTATTTATACTATTAGTAATTTATTAGCTACCTTCAATATGCAAGTTCAAATCATTTAGGCTGGCCAAGGAGGTTGGGTCCATTTTTGAGTCTTGGTCTTCCCAAGGTTTGTTTCTAATAACATTTGGGTGTTTTTTTTTTCTTGCCACTGTTGCCTTGGGGTTGCTCAATTAGGGATTTGTGTCTTGATTTTCGTAATGCTACTTTGAGACAATGGTCCATTGTAAAAAAAGCATAAATGCTTGGTGAAGTTAAATAGCGAACACACTGCTATGTTTAATAGTGAAAGCAAGAACATTTCCACATGCACAATGTGACAAGAACTCACAGGACTGGGACTAAGCAGCTGTGTGGCCACAATAAAAACGTTTTTCTTTTTTCAATTTGCCAGGAAGCAAATAGATTGGGCTCTGGAGAAATGGTAAGAAGGGTAAGAAGGGAAGTTTATGAATCAATGCACCCATCATGCATAGTGCACACTGTACAAGTCTCTGGAGGCAGTATTCAGGTCAGGTCCAGGCACAGCAATGTTGGGTGGCAATAAAATTAGTCGGGTTATCCTATCAGTGGATTGTTTATTCGGTGCTGGCACAGGCATATTCCAGGAAGATAATGCCAAAATTGATGAGGCGCACTTTATGGACTGATTCAGCTTGCAGCATGCAACTCTGGACAGAAATAAATGTGAGTCTAGCATTGTTCCTGCCTTGCACCCTGTGCCACCAGCTAGGCACCAGCTTAGCCCCTACCCTGACTAGGATAAGCAGCTAAGAAAATTACTGCCAGCTGTCATGTCATCATTCCGGCTGAAAAGAAAGGGGATGGGGTGTATAATTAAAATACAACACCCCAAATTAATGAATCATCTTTTCTTGTGTGCTATCAGACTTTTGTAACACTTATTAAATGGCTTAATAAAACTAATAATCTCATAAGACTACCATGCCTCTCCTCAGAGATCCCCATCTATCACATTCTGAATGCTCGCATCACCTTCGGGAA
>JAJAGP010000364.1:20760-68260 GCA_025084515.1 Ancistrus triradiatus | reverse complement strand
TTTATTCTTACACTGTTTCTTCTCTTACTGTTGCTCAAAGAATAACAGGACTGGGTTTTCACACAGAATTACCAAATACATTAAATGTAACCACTGGCATCCTTACCAGAACACTGAGCACATTCTAATGATTTACCAAAATGTAAGAGAGAACTTACTCTTGGTCTTCAAAATATCCAGATGATACAACTTCTATTGAACATGTGACTTGTGGTATACTCCATAAATTTCAGAAGTGGAAATATTTTAGGGTAACAGGACAGAGCAAAAATCTGGGGACATGCCTAAAATGTGCATTTTAAAGTAAAATATTATGGATTTCTTATTTTAAAAATATTTAAGGCATACATTACATTTTTACATTTACAACATTTAGCAGACGCCCTTATAACAGAAGTCGACTTTACAATTAATACAATCTTACAATCCAGCAATGTGTTAAGAGCCTGCTCAAGCCCCAACATGCACTTGGCAGAGGTGGGATGTTGAACCTTTTTGGTCCATAGTCCAGTACCTTAACCGCTAGCTACCACATCCCACATAGGCAAGATGGGATATGGAGTGACAACATGCAAAAAACGATTTCTGAAGGATATTAATATTTTATTTATTTTAATTGTAAACTGTAATGTCCGACTTTCAATACAGCTAACAAATATTTCTCAGTGTTTCTTGTTTTTTTTCAACTTTTTTTTTCAGTTATTCTATTTTCTCTGAAAACTGCAATGTCCTGGAACTGAAATGGCATCCATTCAGTGGAATGACTCGTATAGTTGTCTTAATGCCACTTCCAATTTTACATCAGCTAAAATGTCAGTTTGGCTCTTGTTAGATGAATATCAAGTCTTTTTCTATTCTGGTTGTTGAGTGACGATGTTTGTCTCTCTGTTATCCATAATGCCACAACAGAAGAGCAGCCCCGAGGTCCCAGCCCCCAGTGTAACACCAACCAATGAGACACCCTCCAGCTACGACGAACAGCTACGTCTAGCCATGGAGCTGTCAGCACGCGAGCAGGAAGAGGCAGAGCGCCGCCTTCGACAAGAGGAAGAAGAGCTCGAGCGCATAATACAGCTGTCACTCATGGAGAAGTGACAGCAAACAGGAATCTCCTCTCGCAGCCTGCCTGATGCTCAGAGATCATTAACACAGTCCAAACAGTCAGAGATCGACCTCTGTCCACAAGTTTACAACGTCAAGTTAAAGGCAATCAGTTCAGACACACACAAGCACTAGAGTGGCACAAAGCTATTCGGCAAATTGTAAGTACAATTCTAATGGAGCTGGAGCTACGCCAGAGATTGCAGCCTCTCTAACAAGGCGGTTACCATAGAGCTCCAGTCGCACTGATGCTCACAGTGTCTCAGTGAACACTGAATGAGAAAGATTTGCAAAACTCAATTCTTTTTTTGTACTGACTTGAATATATCAGATTTGGTTTTCGTTTGCACAAAATTCAAATGCACTCTGTTAGATAGCATCTAGGTGAGCTGAGGCAATGGAGTGTGTACATGTAGAGAATGTGAGCCTTATATGCAAGGAGCACTGAAGTACTCTATGTGTTATTTCTATAAATATCGAATTAAATCTAAAAGACGTTTTAATAATGTTAATCAAGTAAAATATTGTCTCAAGGATTCAAAATGTATTATTATGCATGTAATATTGTTCAGTCAGACCCTATTTTCTGAATGTTCCTCATATGGATAACAAATAATCACATAATAGGGACCAATTAACCTTTATTTCCTATGCAGATATTATTATTACCTAGTAAGTAAATAAGTATTTATTTATAAAGCACATTTAACCCAAAGTGCTTAAAACACATTTGAAAGACAACATAGAAAATCTAACACAATCATTTCATGGTATCAAACTGATAAAAATAGGTATACCTGGTTTCTGAATATTAAAAACCCACCTAGTGATGTTGTAATATAATGAAGGGGATCTTCTGATTGGTCCACTTGTCTGCCTGTTAACTAAAGCTTGGGTGTGGCTTCATCTCTGTAACCACAGGAGTTTGTTCATCATGTGTACCACTGCAAGCGCTGTCTCACAGCTGTTTCTTCTAGTACTACAAGCCATAAAACAAAAACAATCATTACCTCATGATTAACCACTGAACAAAGTGTCATTGAAGGGTTTAGGCAGAGTTAAGTGGCCATTCAGAACGCCATCTACTTCCGTTACTTTCCCGATGGCCATTTGTTATACACAATGGCTTTCAAACTAAAGTTTTAACTGTTTTTTAAAGTATGTGCAAAAGTACCTTTTAATTTAATAGTACTTTTTTGTAGAACTAGGTCATCTCTGACAGTGGGCGGGACTTTACCAGGGCACAGTTGTGAAGTATAGGGTGATGGGAATTTGAGCTGGAAGCAAGTTGGTCGAACACACAGAGGAAATCCTTTGTTACTGTAGATCTCTTGCTACAAATTTTGGCTGTAGAGTAAGCACATTAATGGAATTTTATTCTGAAATATACTTTTAAAGCAAAAAAAATATTAAAAAACAAATATTGTACTGCAATATTGTGAAACAAAATCTATGGACCCCATTTTTTCCTTCAGAACTGCCTTAATTCTTCGTGGTATGGATTCAACAATGTGCTAGAAATATTCCTTAGAGATTTTGGTCCATACTGACGTTATGGCATCACACAGTTGCTGCAGATTTATCGGCTGCACATCCATCGTGCAACTTTCCCATTCAAAGGTTCTCTATTGGATTGAGATCTGGCAACTGTGGAGGCCATTGGAGTACAGTGAACTCACGGTCCAATTTTGGTGAGCCTGTGTCATTTCTAGCCTCAGTTGCCTGCTCTTGGTTGACAGGAGTGGCACCCAGTGTGGTCTTCTGCTGCTGTAGCCCATGTGCTTCAAGTCTGACAAGTTGTGTGTTCAGAGATGCTCTTCTGCATACCTCAATTGTAACGAGTGGTTATTAGAATTACTGTCGCCTTGCTATCAACTCAAATAGTCTGGCCATTCTCCTCTGACCATCAACAAGGCATTTTTGCCGAGACAACTGCTGCTCACTGGATATTGTCTCCCAGTAGATACTGTTGGGATATTTACCCCAGTAGATGAGCAGTTTCTAAAATACTCAGACCAGCCCATCTGGCACCAACAGCCATGCCACATTCAAAGTCACTTATATCACCTTTCTTCCTCATTCTGATGCTGAGGTTGAACTTCAGCAGGTCGACCTGACCATGTCTACATGCCTAAATGCATTGAGTTTCTGCCATGTGACTGGCTGATTAGATATTTGCATAAATGAGCAGTCGAACAAATGTAACCAATGAAGTGGCCGGTGAGTGTGTATACATGTACTTCAATCAAACCTATTTATATGTTAATCACAACACTTAGAGTACTTTGTTTCTCCAGATATACAGGCACACTGAGCTGGACTGTTGGCAGCTACTCCAAGTGCTGGTGGATGCAACATATCCTCATTTTGCAATGCTTTGTTTTACTTACAAGAAGTGAGAAAACGTTTATAAATAGAGAATGCAGTACTGTGTAGTTACAGTATAAGCTAGAGCTGGGTGATATGACAAAAATGATTTCCATATTCAATGGATTCAATATTTTAGCAAAATGCCTCTACAGTGGTGGATGTCATGTGATAATGTGAGGATTTTCTTCTACTTGGTGTGAATGCAGAAAATGGTGACCCCAGAGAAGATCTCACCACAAGATCATAACTAGATCATAGCTTTCCTGTCTCTCCTATGCATCCATATCCTCATGCTGACAGTTAGCGCACTTTTTCAAAGGCACTTCAACATGTTTCAGGAGCTGCAGTTTGAAAAGAGGCTTTCAGCTGTTTGTAACATTTACAACGGATTAAACAGATCACCATTTTAATTGAGAGACAGAAAGGCATACAGTGAGTGCTTGATTTATTGGCATACGATAACTTCACTTTAAGGTGGGATTTGTATCATATTTTTAAATGCAAGGTTAATCGACCAAAACTACATTTTCCAATAAATTTTTTATACTTAACACAAAGGCTGCCAATAATTCTAGAGCTGACTGTATCCGTGCTCGAGGCATGGTGTCAGTTTAAATCATTTCAGTAAAAAACAATTTCTACACTGATCAGTTTTATCTCCCAGCTCTATTAATAAGCTTAAGTATGAATTACTATATGAAACTATTTAAATTAGATAAGAGCAATCAACGTTTCATTTGATGTTCACTGCAATATTTATATTTTGTGTCATAAATAGGGTTTTAAACATCTCAGAATACATTCTAACATACACTCACTGATCACTTTATTAGGTACGCCACCTTGTTTCTACACTTATTGTCCATTGTATCAGTTCCACTTACCATATAATAGCGCTTTGTAGTTCTATTTACAGACTGTAGTCCATCTGTTTCTCTACATACTTGGTTAGTCCCTTTTACTCTGTTTTCTAATGATCAGGACCCCCACAGATCACAGATTTGGGTGGAGGATCATTCTCAGCACTGACACTGATGTGGTGGTGGTGTGTTAGTGTGTGTTGTGTGGGTACGGGTGGATCAGACACAGCAGTGCTGCTGAAGTGTTTAAACGACCAGCTACTGTCACTGACTTTACATCTGCAAGGTGGAGCAATATGTTAGATGTTTCTAATAGGGTGCACAGTGAGTGAAACTCCAGCAGCACTGCTGTATCTGATCCACTGGTACCAGCAAAACACACACTTAACACACCACCACCACATCAATGACACTGCAGTGCTGAGAATGATCCTCAACAAAAATAGTACCTGATCTGTGGGAGTCCTGATCATTAGAGGACAGAGTAAAGGGGGCTAACAAAGTTTGTAGAGAAATAGATGGACTACAGTCTGTAACTGTAGAACTACAAAGTGCATTAATATGGTAAGTGGAAGAATGAGTGCAGAAACAAGGAGGTGTACCTAATAAAGTGATGAGCGAGTGTGTGTGTTATACTCAATATGGTGCTATGTTAGTCTTTCCATATTAATGTCATTTTAAAGCCCACAGAATGACTTTCTCTGTTGGATTCAGCAAATAATTTCCTTTCCTCCAGTTTCTTATCTGGCCTCCATTCGGTGCTTCCTGACTCAAACATTTACAACCAAACTGTCTAGGTTTTTCATCCTACCATAGCGTTTGAAGCTTCGGCCAGTCACTAAACGTCGGACGGTCTAATTAGGTGGCCTAATGCAGGGAGAAACACAAAGGGCTAGTTTCTCTGATCCAGATGCAGTCTGATGAATATCTCAAGTGGATAATCTCTTATTAGTTTTTCCTCATTTAGTCTGACAATCTGGGTCTAAGCAACTGGCAAAAACACACAAAAAAAGTAATGGCACAAAGTCTATCCTCAAGCACAATTTTACACAAAGCAGTTGGTTCCGTGATCAGGCCAGTCAAGAAGTGACCAAAGGGCTGCCAAGCAGCACAGATGCATAGGAATGTGTATGTTACAGTGTAGTGTTAAGTATATTAAGGATATAAAACACGTGATAAGGATGTAATTGCATAGAATGCTTGATGTGTATATCTAATTCATTAAACATAATTCACTGTTTTTTTTTATTTGCACCTAATACTAATGTGGAGTGTAACAGTCATGTCTGTATGATGTCATAGAACTGCCTACAGTAAAGCTGCTCAGATTTGTAACCTGAAGGAAGACAGAATAAAAGAGAAAAATTTACACTGATAATGTTATCTGAATGGCAACAAAAATAAATGAATAAGTGTGTGAATGTGTGGAATATTAATCAACTACATTGAAGCGGGGGAAACAGATGGTCATTATATCACAAAAATAAAAATAACTAAGAAGATTGGACAAACCTTAAAAGATAGTTTCATATTTGTAAAAAAAAAAAAAAAAGTGGTCCATGTGATACACAAGGTGGGGTTACCCTAGAAAAGGAGACACTAGGTGGGGGATAGACCCCTCTTGTCTGGGATATACAAGATGGAGATAGCTATACACCCTGAAAAGGCATACAGAGGGTGAGGAAACACCGTGTAAAGAGATACACAATGTGGGGTTTTACACTAGACAAGGATACACAAGGTGGAGATTAAATCTGGACAGGGGTCTCACAATGGTCAGGAAACATAAGGTAGTGAGATAATTACAGTACTGGTATTCAAAATGTGGAGACAAACCCTGGACTGGAGTACATAAAGGCCGGAAAAACCCAAGACTGGGATACACCATGGAGAGTGATGCACAAATTGGGGATACACCACAGACAGGGATACACAAGATTAAACCCTGGAAAGATGCACACAAGGTAGAGATACATCTTGGACTGAGATACATAAGGTGGAGATAGAACCTTGACTAGATAAACAAGGTAGGGATACGTCATGGACAGGGATACATAAAGTCAGGATAAAACCTGGACCGGGATACACAAGGTGGGGATGTGTCATGGACTGGGATAGACAAGGTAGAGATAAAGCCTGGACCGGGATACAGTGCTGTGAAAAAGTGTTTGCCCCTTCCTGATTTCCTATTTCTTTGCATGTTTTTCACACTTAAATGTTTCAGAACATCAAACCAATTTAAATATTACTCAAAGACAACAGAAGTAAACACAAAATGCAGTTTTTAAACGAAGGTGTTTATTATTAAGGGATAAAAATAATCCAAACCTACAAAAAAACAAAAGTGATTGCGCCCTAAACCTAATAACTGGTTGGGCCACCCTTAGCAGCAACAACTGCAACCAATCATTTGCGATACCTTGCAGTGAGTCTTTTACAGCATTGTGGAGGAATTTTTGCTGAATTTTGCAGAATTGGTGTAAATCAGCCACATTTGAGAGTTTTCGAGCATGAACGGCCTTTCTAAGGTAATGCCAGAGCATCTCAATAGGATTCAGGTCAGGACTTTGACTAGGCCACTCCAAAGTCTTCGTTTTGTTTTTCTTCAGCCATTCAGAGTTGGACTTACTGGTGTGTTTTGGATCATTGTCCTGCTGCAGAACCCAAGTTCGTTTCAGCTTGAGGTCACGAACAGATTTTCGGACATTCTCCTTCAGGATTTATTGGTAGACAGCAGAATTCATAGTTCCATTTACAACAGCAAGTCTTCCAGGTCCTGAAGCAGCAAAACAGCCCCAGACCATCACACTACCACCACCATACAGTGGGGCTTGAAAGTTTGTGAACCCTTTAGAATTGTCTACATTTCTGCATAAATATGACCTAAAACATCATCAGATTTTCACACAAGTCCTAAAAGTAGATAAAGAGAAACCAGATCTTGGTCATTTATTTATTGAGGAAAATCATCCAATATTACATATTAGTGAGTGGCAAAAGTATGTGAACCGTTGTTTTCAGTATCTGGTGTGGACCTCCTGTCCAGCAATAACTGCAGCTAAACGTTTCCTGTAACTGTTGACCCGTTCTGCACACCGGCTTGGAGAAATTTTAGCCCATTCCTCCGTACAGAACAGCTTCAGCTCTGGGATGTTAGTGGGTTTCCTCACATTAACTGCTTGCTTCAGGTTCTTCCACAACATTTCTATTGTATTAAGGTCAGGACTTTGACTTGGCCATTCCACCCCCCTTCTCTTGAGATTCAGTTCATGGACAGATGTCCTGACAGTTTCCTTTAGAATTATCTGTTTTAATTCACAATTCATTGTTCCATCAATGATGGCAAGCCATCCTGGCCCAGATGCAGCAACACAGGCCCAAACCATGATACTACCACCACCATGTTTCACAAATGGGATAAGGTTCTTATGCTGGAATGCAGTGTTTCCCTTTCTCCAAATATAAGGCTTTTCTTTTAAACCAAAAAGTTCTATTTTGGTCTCATCCATCCACAAAACATTCTTCCAATAGTCTTCTGGCTTGTCCACATGTCCACCATGTTCTTTTTGGAGAGCAGTGGCTTTCTTCTTGCAACCCTGCCATGCACACCATTGTTCTTCAGTGTTCTTCTGATGGTGGACTCATGAATATTAACATTAGCTGATGTGAGAGAGGTCTTCAGTTGCATAGAAGTTACCCTGGGGGTCCTTTGTGACCTCGCCAACTATTACACACTTTGCTCTTAAAGTGATCTTTGTTGGTCAACCACTCCTGGGGAGGGTAACAGTGGTCTTGAATTTCCTCCATTTGTACACAATCTGTCTGACTGTGGATTGGTGGAGTCCAAACTATTTAGAGACGGTTTTGTAACATTTTCCTGAATAATGAACATGAACACCACTGTACATAAGGTAGAGATAAAACCTGGACTGGGATACATAAGGATTAGATACCAGAAGGTCCAGGGTTCAAATCCCACCTCTGCCAAGCTGCCACTGTTAGGTCCTTGAGCAAGACAGTTAATTCACAAATGATTTGATTGTAAGATTGTATCAGTTGTAAGTCGCTTTAGAGAAGGGTGTCTGCTAAATGACATAAATGTCATTTAGAAGACTGTGGTAGCCTAGTGGTTAAGGTACTGGACTCTGGACCAGAAGGTTCAGGGTTCAAATCCCATCTCTGCCAAGCTGCCACTGTTGGGTCCTTGAGCAAGACCCTTAACCCCACTATTGCTTGGATTGTAAGACTGTACCAATTGTAAGTCGCTCTGGATAAGGGCATCTGCTAAATGCTGTAAATGTAAATGTAACTGGGATAAAACCTGGAGTGGGATATATAAGGTGGCGATAAACCCTGGACACAAAGGAAGGATAGACCATAGACTGGGATCTGTCCCTTGTTAAAGCCACTCTGGTCTTTAATCCCGAATATTTTTCAACCGACTGCTTACTTACCATCTAATATACCCCAGAGCTTGTGCTGTTGTAGCAAGGTAATCAACTTTATTTGTTATTCAGTCTCTGAAATAAAGAAATACACAAGGCAGGTATACACCCTTAGTAACTGGGGATGAAAGTGGTGAGGGGAAATAATTCATTAAATCGTAGAAAGTGACTTCAGCATGAAGAGCAGATAGCCATAGATTTAAACATCATGATTCAACATAATTACCTGCACTCAGTGGCTAAAAGCATCCTGTGGGATGTGACTAAAAATCCATGTCTGCTTCTCAGACGGGGCTCACCCATCTGTCACAGTATGAAGAGGCGTGCAAAAACCATCAGCTACGGCACTAAAAATGCCTTTTTTTCTCGCCAGTTATTTTAGGATGCTGGGAAAGCACTGCAGAAAAAGGGAGGCTTCAACAGTCTTGCTGCAGATCAGCAGTCTGCAGAGAGCTTCAACCCCCCTGGTGAGTCAACCCCAATGAATAACATTAACCACAGAGTGAGAGAGAGGGAGAGAGAGAAGGCCAAGCTGTAAAGAGGATCCTGAAACAGACGTGTGAGTATCAGCATTCAGTGTTGACGATTACAAATACGGACATGCATGAGAGACAAGGAGGTAACCTGAGATGCGATTTAAATCTAACATCATACATACACTACATGGCCAAACATGCACTACTGTGCAAAAGTCTTAGACCCCCTTTAGATGTGTTGTTTTAGCAGTGATATAAGGATTGTATATAACATACTGTCGACGATTGGAACCAGAAATTTCAAACTTGGATTTGCCATTCCATAATACTCTTCTCCAATGATCTTCATTCCAATCTTTTTGTGCTTTAGCATATTTTAGCCTTTTCACCCTGTTCCCCTTCCAAAAAAGTGGTTTCTTGTCTGCTACCGTTACAAAATGACTATTCTTGTTCAAACTTGTTCAGACTGTAGAAAGGTCAACTTGGTATCCCAATGAAGCTGCCAGATGCTGTTATTGCTTAAGTGTTAGGACAGGTCACACTAAATACTGTAACCTATAGAAGCTGTTCTTTCTGATTTGTTTCAGTTGTTTAATACTGCACATAAATTTCCAGAGAAATAATTACATATGGTCATTATACCATTGCTAAAACAATGGTACATCTAATATAAAGGTGGTCTAAGACTTTTGGACAGTACTGTACACATGTTTGTTTAATTCAGTTAGACTAGGGTCTGGAGTTTACAGTGTTTTTTATTACTTTTCACTTTCAATCCATTACACTCAACTCACTAGATAAGAATTTGTAACACTTTATTACAAAATAAGCTTTGAGTTAATCTCAAGCCGATTCGCAAAAGGCTGAGTTTTTGAGGAGTAAAGATGGGCAGAGGATCTTCAGTTCGTCAACAAACGTGTGAGAAAATTACTGAAATGTTTAACAATGTACCTCAAAGAAAGATTAAATGGGATTTGCATAATTCTCCCTCTACAGTACATACAGTAATATCATTAAAACAATTCAAGGAATCTAGAGAACTTGCAGTACATAAAGGCCAAGGGCACAAGCTTAGACTGAACACTGATCTCCCTTCCCTCAGACGGCACTGCATCAAGAACAGCCATTCATCAATAGCTGATAGAACCACATGGGCAAAGGATTACTTTATCAAACCTTTATCAAGCACTACAAAACAGAGTTACATTCACAAATGCCACTTAAATTTACTGTACAAAAAAGAAGCCTCATGTTATATTAAAAGCATATCCAGAAGTGGGTGGACTTCTCAGGGCTTGGATGCATTTTGGTATGGGACCAAAGATCAAAAAGACCATCCAGACTGTTACCAAGTCCAAAAGCCAGGATCTTCCACTGTATGGGGTTGTGTCAGTGTCTTTGGTAAAGGTCATTTACACTTCTGTGATGGCAACATTAATGCAGAAACGTAAACTGATTTTAGAGCAACATATTCTGCCTTCAAGATGACATCTTTTCCTTGGACATCCATGCATTTTTTAGCAAGACAAAGCAAAACCACATGCTACACACATTACAAAGGAATGGCTGTAGAAGAGGGTATAGGTACTGGACTGGCCTGCCTGCAGTCCTGACCTGTGCCCAATAGAGCATGTGTGGAAATTTTTTTAATAAAAAATGAAGACAGCCCATACTGTTGCACATCTTTGCAGGAAGAATGAGACAAAACAACACCTGAAACAATAAATCGTTTGCTACCCTCTGTGTTGCAGACCTGAAATGCAGGAATGGGTGTTTATTAACGAACAAAATGAATTTAATGTAATGTAAGAAACACTTTTTGTTTTCCACCACAGGTGATTACATCAGAAAAGCTACACAATTTACTGTCTAAAACTGATTATTATGGTTGTGTTCTTATCCAACTAAACATTATCTAATACTCTAGCCCAAAACCACAGTGATCACGATGGGATTACCTGCTGGGTCAGGCATCACATGTGGACACGATTGGCTGTGTCTGAGAGAAAAGAGAGGTTGCATGCAACAGCATCCCATGTTCTCCACTGAGAAGCACCAGAGATCCCACAACCCTGGCCAAAAATAAATAAACCTTGTGGAAAATAAATAAACAAATGATTGCAGGCTTGGGTGGTGCAGTCAAAATTTGTTAGCCCATGGGTCCAGGTGGTGCCTTCCAGCACATAATTAGCTACATCTGAAAGACAAATGAGGGAGCATCTCCTGCAAGAGCAACCCTGTCCAAGCCCTGAATGATGGACTGATGCCCTGATCAGGGTGTGTTCACCTGCACTCCTCGATTTTTAGGATAGCCTCCACAGCCTCCAAGCCCAGCCAGGGAAGCATGAGGGTGAAGTGAGTTATGATCAACTGCAATACACTAAGGACCAGGTTGATGTTGTTGTGTATATTGTCTGGCGTGTTAAACAATGGAATTTAGTGTAAACTGTTTCAGTTGTGTCGGTTTGACTTTTGAAAGATTTACAGTAATGTGCCCAAGTTTTAGGCCACCATTAGATTTGTTGATTTAGCAACGGTACAATGACCATATAAAACATTTTGCCGATGATTGGACCCAAAAATTTCAAATTTGGATTTGCCTCCCATAATACTGTTCCACTGATCTTCATTCCAGTCTTTGAGATCTAGCATATTTTAGCCTCTGCACCCCGTTCCCCTTCCGAAAAAAAGTGGTTTCTTGGATGCTACCCTTTGAAAAGTAGTAGTAGTATATGAAGTTTATTGCCATTTCAGCACATTGATGGCTATGTACATGGCATACTATAAATACTCCCATTTTAGCTCATTTAATAGAGAAAGTGTTTTAGCTTTATGCAGGACAAAAAGTTCAGAATTCTCCATCGTGGGATTTGACTGAATAAGTCCTTCATATTTCTTTCTTTATAGAAAGTTCACCTCTCCAAAAAGACTATTCCTGATTGAGCTTCTTGACTGTATAAGGGTCCATCCTGATGAAGCTGCCAAATACTACTATTGCTCAAGTGTAAGGGGAGATCACACTAAATACTTGCCACTGTAGAGTACAGAAGCTGTTTTTTGTCCCCAGATTGTTTAATACTGCATACACATTTCCTGTATTTGCTGCTTTTATTCTAACAAAGAGACTTAGAAATAATTATATATGGCCACTGTACCATTGCTTAAACCATTGGCTATGTAATCCAATGGTGGCCTAAGACTTTTGCACAATACTGTACATATTACTGTGTCTCTGTCATATTTTGTTTTACAATTTTTTTCCATACCGGCTTTGCACTGATTTTTTTTCCTGTTCATTTAAAAACATAAGGAGAAATAACATGTATATAACAAAAGTTATCACCGTTACTGTAATACAGAGCAAAACAAACATGGTTGTCGTTTTATCTTTATCAGTGTTGCAGCAGGTCTGCAGGACTAGTCACTCCCAACAGCTCGGCATTACATCATCTCCACACAAACTACTGTCCACAAGGTGGCACTGTTCCCCATGTTAAATGAGAACCACCAGTAAATCCCATCGGCAGCAGAAGAGTACGCGATTATGCGGGGACAATAACTAGCACGTGTATAAAATGTATTTATTTATTTAAGAGCCACATGATAAAAAAATTACATCTCAAGTGTTTTGGTTTTCCAGCAAAAACCAGGTCAGCACGCTGTTACGTACACACACACACACACACGCACGCACTACTACACACAGAGGCTACTTTTTAAATCAGTGCAAAAATAAAAACCAACTAAAAAGACACGATAATAACAATAACAGAAATAAAACCAAGTAATAAAGTGCATGTTTTGAGAAAGAGGCCCTTTTATTTCCAGTCATATCTGAGAACTTCTGGATGGGGGCACATATACTTGCATACACTCACATCAGATACAGTGGTATAGACTCACAGTTTGGGATTACGTATGGCTCGCTTGGATCCAGAGGGTAACAAAAAGTCCGAGTGCTTCACAGCTCTCACACTCCCTGACAGTTCAGCATGGGTCACATGGTGTTGTAGAGCACAGTGACTGTCTTTTTCTTGTCGGCCGATTTGCGAGCTCGGCGGATGGGGTGCGGCTTCGTGTGCTGCTGTTGCCGCGTGTGGATAGAGTCAGTGGGAGGAGCTGAGGTGTACGTGGGTGGTCCCGTGCCACCCCTTTGGCTGTGCTTGGGGCAGACCGAGGTGAGGGGACAGGTTTCGGTCCTGTCGGCCTCCGGCGGGTTTTGAGGTAGAACGCGCTGCTTTTTGTGGGCCTCGTCGTGGCTGTTCGACAGCGAGTGAGAATGAGAGCGAGAGGACAACGAAGAGGAGGAAGACGAAGACGAATGCAGCTCCGATCGGAAGTCCCAGTCGTTCAGGTCATGCGTGGACAGTTCCAGTTGGTCCAGTTTGGCCAGAGAGGCCGAGCGTTTCATGAGGGACGGCGGCGTGAGGCCGGCCTGCCTGATCCGGGCCTCCATTTCCATGGCGCGCTGCCACAGGGCCAGTGATCGCGGCTGCGAGTCGGTCGATCTGCGCACGTTCTGCAGCTGCGGGCTGCGGTTGAAGCGCACCTCCATCCCTCCGGCCTCGTACAGGAAGGCCTGCAGCTCCCGCAGCGTCTCCTGGATCCTGCGCAGGTCGGGCGGCTTCGCCGTCGCGTCCTCGGCCTCGCTCTCCAGCCACAGCAGCGAGGAAGAGGATGAGCTGGGATCTAAACTCGGGTTCACAGTGAGTGTACACAGGGACGGATCCGGGATTATCCCCGAATCGTCGTCGTCCAGCGGTCGCGCCTCCTCTCCACGCTCCTCTGCTTTGGCACAGTCGCTGCACGATGACACTGTGCTGCCTCCTGGTGGGAAACAGGACTGCTGCAACTCAGAGCCGTCTGAAGATTGAGAGAGGACGTTCTCTCGCTCCGGCTCACAGGAGGACATGGAGTAGGATTCAGGGAGTGATTGATCATCTTTCTTCTCGTTCTCTTGCTGTTCTTCGATTGTAGATTGATGCTGAGGACTGAGAGCTGGTGGGTGAACAGAATAGTCCAGTTCAGACGCACTGTCTTGGGGCTCTGCTGAAGGCGATCCCATCACCTCACTGCAGCTCTCCGAAGGAGACGAACCCTAAAACAGAAAGATGAGACCTATTAACGTGAATCACCACCTAACACATTTTATTGTGGGTAATTATTATAGAACAGGCCTCTAAAGACAGCAAGCCATTTTTAACGTCAATTTTAAATAACACTGCAATCTACACTCCAACTAGCAGGGGTGTAATGGTGCATTGTGATACAAAAAATTTCACCATGTGCATCGCTGAGACTGAATGTCACATGGGTTCTGTTTAGTACGCCATCCAATGCGGTTCTAATTTCTGAATGCCAATCATACGTCATGCTACCATATGCATTTAAAACTCCTCATTTCAATTGCACCAGACTTTTTGTTTAGGAATGTTTTCACACAGTTATTTAATATAGGGTGAAGTTACAACAGAGCATTTCATTTACAATTTCAAACTTCTGTTTGTAGTAATTTATTTAAAAACTTGTTCAACTTGTTTACACTTCAGAAGTAATAAAATAAAATCGAATCATGAACTCAGTATCGTGTATCGAATTGTGAACAGTGTTTTGTCTTATTTAGGAGACATTTACAGCATTTAGCAGACGCCCTTACCCAGAGCGACTTACAATTGATACGATCTTACAATCCAAGCTATTGTGGGTTAAGCGCCTTGCTCAAGGACCCAACAGTGGCAGCTTGGCAGAGGTTGGATTTGAACCCTGGACTTTCTGGTCCATAGTCCAGTACCTTACCCGCTAGGCTACCACAGTCCCAGTCTTATCAACTAGCATTATATAAAACCCCAGCCATCTTCCTACATTTAACCTATAAATCTATTTTTGGTTGAGTGAAGCATTACAAAATCAAACCTAAATAGCCATAACATGTTAAATATTAGACATGCATTGATAATCTGTCGCCGACTGTCGCTGCCTGTTCTTATTTTGATGTATTCAGTCCAAAAATATTCAGTCGCCAAAAGAAGGTTAATGTCAGGCTGGACCAGAGAACACAGACGAATGCAGATAGTGAACAATGGATTTCTTTTAACACGTGTCAATCAAAAACAAAAATCACAAGTAGGCCTGGAGGTATGCAGGTACTGAAGTGGGTTTTCTAATACTGTGGATACCATGATAAACCCAGAAATGGTGAAACAGAAACAGTCCTGCCACACACACACACACACACACACACGACATAAAACACAAACATCTGCAACTGGCAAGCACACTAAATTATTCAGAAGATAAGCATACTAAGCAGACTGAAATTACTCTGTTTTGACTCTCTAAGGTATCGTTTATTATGGCTACTTTTGAATGGTATTTATTAGTTGTTAATATAAAAAAAAAAAGTTTATATCTTTTGTTACATTATGATATTATATCGGTATCGTATTCATAGTGGAAAATATGACATGAATTTCAGCTTCTATCGCCCACTCCTAAAAACAAAACAATTTAAACCATTAGGTTTTTGGTTGAGCGTGTTCAAATTTCTGTATCTGTTCTTTTAGTGCATCACTAGTAAACACCACTTGTCCTTACACCACCATACTTGCTGCACTATTGGGAATTAATACTGTTGCTCAAATACCTGACAGAAGCATTTACAAAATACATGCAAACACTGCCTGTAATTTAGCAAACCTACCAATCTGTGAGCATAGTGTTGCGTGTGATGGTGCTTTACCTCGACCGCAGCTGGGCTTGGCTCCTCCAGGCACGGAGTGGGACTTTGAGAGCTCACTGCGGGTGTTTCTGTCACTTCAGAAAGCGAGCATGCCTGGCCATTCTGAGATAAGCCCAGAAACTTCTCTCTAGCGCTGAAAAAGTCAATGCTGTCAGTGCTGGGGTTGGAAGAGCTCGCCATCCTCTGAGTGGTCTCTCCAGTACTGCAGCTTTCAGAGCCAGATCTAGCTCGATATAGCTCTGTTGGGGCTTCTGAGGGGCTGTCAGTCATGAGATTTCCTGAAGATGCTACAGTGTCTCCTGTTTCACTAAAACTGCTCACAGTATCCAGAGACCCTGCCAAACTGTGGGCTGCAGAGGACTGAGCGTCACTCTTTGCAGATTCATCAGAGGACAGTACGATAGAGTCTGTTGGCTCAGGCACAGTTAGGGACTGCTCTGTGGAGGACTCTGGGAACACATGGCCGTGAGGTGAAGGTGGAGGGTGAGGGCGAGCGATTGGCACAGACACAGCTTTCAAAGAACCGCTCTCTGCCAAGTTCTGCTCAGGCAACACCGTGGCTGCCCGTGGACGTGGCAAAGCCGGGAGCAACGGGTCTTCTTGTGAGCGCTCAGAATGCAGGACGTTTTCAGTGGATGAGTGGACAGAGATCTCAGAGCGTGTGTCTTCCATGTCAGGCTGTGAGCTGTTGACTGTCTGAAGCACACTGTGGACGGAGCGAGAGCCGTTGGGCTTGTGCTGATGGTTGTGTGGGTCAGAGCGGCCCAGTGTACGTTGGCTCTTGTTCGCAGATTCCTGCTGCTCGGACAGATCGCTGTCTGAATGAGATCTCCACAGCTTATTGTGCCTCTGTTTACTGAAGACAGGAAGAAGCAGAGAGTTAGGTTAAAGCTCCTATTATATCAGAAATGTCAGTGAAACTAATAAAAAAACTGAACACAGTTAACAACCTTTGTTTGTCCACAAACAAAGGAAACCTACTTCAAAGGAGAAGCACACGTGACAGCAAAGGAATGTGGTTAGGCAAGTACACCTGACCAACTACAATGTCATTTATACGCAATATGCTCAGAGTCATGCTATTGTAGCAAATCCATAAGCAAACGAAAAGACTGATACCAACCCACAGTGATTCAAAAGCACCCTGAATACAACGCTGCTGCTGTGTGAGAGGATGTTGGTAATGGTGTTGTGTGACAGGTGTGTCTGTGAGAAACGTATGAATAATGGGTATGCAGGAACTCCTGTTCGTTGTTCTTTATTTTACAGACAGTAACGCAAGTAGAACTGCTGCTCAAGATGCAAGCACATACCCCCTCTCCTGTGACTTAACAGAAAAAAAGATATCTGTGACTTCATGTGCTGTACAAGCCAAATGAAGTCTGACTTGAAGTAGGTACACCTTGTTTCTACACTCATTGTCCATTGTATCAGTTCCACTTAACATACAGATGCACTTTATAGCTTCTGCAATTACAGACTGTAGTCCAATCTGTTTCTCTACATACTTTGGTAGTCCCCTTTACTCTGTTCTCTAACGGTCAGGACCCCCAGGACCTTAACAGGACCACCACAGATCAGGTACTATTTGGGTGGAGGATCATTCTCAGCACCGCAGTGACACTGATGTGGTGGTGGTGTGTTAATGTGTGTTGCGCTGGTATGAGTGGATCAGACAGCAGTGCTGCTGGAGTTTTTAAACAACCCAGTGTCACTGCTGGACTGAAAATGGTCCACCTACCAAAAATGTCCAGCCACCAGCATCCTGTAGGATTTGAGGATGACTAACACAAACTGTGTAACAACAGATGAGCTACTGTCTCTACAAGGTGGAGCAATATGGTAAAGTGTGTCTAGAGTGCACAGTGAGTGAACACGGTGTTTAACTCCAGCAGCACTGCTGTGTCTGATCCACTCAAAGCAGCACGATACACACTACCAACACGTCAGTGTCACTGCGTTTCTGAAAACAAATTCTCCAGTCGAACAGAAGTTGGCTGTAACTTCTGTAACAACTACAGTGGATCTAAAAAGTGTACACAATCCTATTAAAATGCCAGGTTTAGTGATATAAAAAAATGAGACCAAAGTAAATTTCCCAACTTTTTCCACCTTTAATGTGACCTATAACCTGTACATCTCAATTGAAAAACAAACTGAAATCTTTAGGGGGAAGAAGTAAAATATGAAAAATAAAAATAAATGTGGTTGCATAAATGTGCACACGCTCTAATAACTTGGCGTGTGGCTGTGTTCAGAATGAACCAACCACATTCAAACTCATGTTAAATAGGAATCAGTAGACACCTGCCATCATCAAGTGCCTCTGATTAACCCCAAATAAGTTCAGTTGTTCTAGTAGGATTTTTTTCTTAGTCACATCTTGCAACAAAAACCATGGTCTGCAGAGAGCTCCCAAAGCATCAGAGGGATCTCATTGCCAAAAGGCATCAGTACCATGGAACACAATGAAGACAGCCATCATCAAGTGGAGAAAATATAGGACAACGGTGACATTGCCAAGAACAGGACATCCCTCCAAAACGTATGAAAAGACAAGAAGAAAACTGGTCAGGGAGGCTACCAAGAGGCCTACAGCAACATTAAAGGAGTTGCAGGAATTTCTGTCATGTACTGGCTGTGTACTACATGTGACAACAATGTCCCATATTCTTCATACATCTGGGCTATGGGGTAGGGTGGCAAGGCGGAAGCCTCTTCTTATGAAGAAAAACATTCAAGCCTGGCTAGATTTAGCAAAACGCATTTGAACTTTCCTAAAAGCATGTGGGAAAATGTGTTTTGGTCTGACGAAACCAAGGTTGAACATTTCGGCCATAATTCCAAAAGGTATGTTTGGCGCAAAAACAACCTGCACATCACCAAAAGAACACCATACCCACAGTAAAACATGGAGGTGGCAGTATCATGCTGTGGGACTGTTTTTCTTCAGCTGGTACTGGGGCCTTAGTCAAGGTGGAGGGAATTATGAACAGTTCCAAATACCAGTCCATGTTGGCAAAACCTACAGGTTTCTGCTAGAAAGCTGAAGAGGAACTTCATATTTGAGCACGACAACGACCCAAAGCATACATCCAAATCAACCAAAGAATGGCTTCACCAGAAGATGATTAAAGCTTTGGAATGGCCCAGCCAGAACCCAGATCTGAATCCGATTGAAAAATCTGTGGGGTGATCTGAAGAAGGCTGTACACAGGAGATGCCCCTGCAATCTGACAGATTTGGAGCGTTTTTGCAAAGAAGAGTGGGCAAATATTGTGCCATGCTGACAGGCTCCTACCCAAAAAGACTGAGTGCTGTAACATCAAAAGGTGCTTCAAGGAAGTATTAGTTTAAGCGTGTGCACACTTATGCAACCACATTATTTTATTTTTTTCTTCTTCCCCCTAAAGACTTCAGTTTGTTTTTCAATTGAGATGTACAGGATATTGGGCACATTAAAGGTGGTTAACGTTCTGAAATGATTATCCTTTTTTACATCACTAAACCTGGCATTGTAACAGGGGTGTGTACACTTTTTATATCCCCTGCATCTCAGCCGTATAATAATACCAAAATTAGCTTAAAAGCACTTAATTTTAAAAAAGCACTTTTCTTCTGAATAACCCCAGTGTTGCTGCCGTCACCCAGTGGAACTCCGTCCCTGCATCACTTTTTTCATATTCAAAGCTCAGCTAAAAACCTTTCTTTGAATACTCTTATTTTATTATTATTATTATTATTATTATTATTATTATATTAGCTTTTGCTATGAAAAACTTGGTAAAAGACATGTGAATTTAATACTTAATTTCATTATATAATTTTGAAATGAAGCGAAATGGTGGAGATGCACCACATTTTTGGCCACAGAAACAAATCTTTGAGCTACAAAAGGTTATGGTTGTACAAACGCAGCCACAGATCGCAACCAAACAGAGCTTAGGAAAATGTTAGGGCTGGCTCTGGGGCAAGTGGGGCAAGTCTGGGGCTCTGAAACCAGAATGTTGTGTAGGGAGATGGAAGACATGACAGTTAGTCAAACATAAAATAAACATAAACACTTTCAAATTGATTTGAATGGCAATAACAAATAGGGAGGTAATCATAAATGCTGTTTGTTTCCTTTGTACAAGTGTTCTGTTTGAGCATTTGCAGATCTACAGTGAAGATGTTGGCCATTTGGACTTACTCACAGAGAAATTAGTGATCGCTTCATGTATCAGTAATGAACTTGAAATTATGCATCATTCAAAAAACAAATTAGTTCCGGCACAGTGTTCAAAATTTCAGTTTGGCCAAGAATTTTTATTTGGATGCATCATGACAAGCTGTGACCTTCACCGTGAAAAGTGGACATAAACTAGTTCAAATATACTGCTCAAAAAACTAAAGGGAACACTTGCAGTTGTATTGTTTAAGTGTTCCCTTTATTTTTTTGAGCAGTGTAGTTTAATGCTGGGTCTGTTGTCAACAATTTTTGCTGGTTTTCTATTTGCACCTCAAAGGAAAACTGCAAATAGTCCTGCAAGTTTTGACAAGAGCAACTGCTAAACCCATTTTAGCCCACAACAATTACAAAATAGGCCAAAAAAATTCCTGACAGGAGAATTTAACAATAAGGTTCATAAGAAGAGAGACGTGACGTAATGTCTTACCAAAGCTATTACAGCATTATGCTTTTTTCTTTTTTTTTAACCAAAGCTATTATGGCATTATGTTCGTTACCAAAGCTGATGTAGTTCACCTTCCTAAACTGCAGTAACGCAGCAAAAAAGTTCTTGCAATCCTTAAAGTTTTGCGGGACTTGTATAATGCATTACCACAACTTGTTCTGTTTAAAAAACAGCCCTTTTGCTGAAAGAAACAAATTCTTTGTTCTCTTTTCAGCACAGAGAAATTCGCTGACATTCTTGTTTGGGCTAATCAGACAGGCTACAGATGTGGTAGACAGAGATCACGATGAAAAAAACTGGAGCATCTTTTCCTAATCCCTCTGCAGACCAGAGTAAAGTGTCTGCAGGTACAGTCTCACAAAGAAGCCTTTATACAGCAGTGCTTAATGCTCAAAGCCGTGATTCACTTTACAACAGGCTTTTGGTTGCTGCCATTTCTATAACCTACCTCCAACTGCTGGAGCAGTAGTACACCCATCTAATTACCCTAACAATGTGAATGTATGCAGTCACAGCATCAGCCACAGCGTCAGTCACAGGGCAGCAACATTTATAGTAAATAAAATGTGCTGTGTGTGAATGAATACCTGGCTAGCAGGATGCCCTGGTACTCCTCCAGCTGCTTCATAAAGGAGGGGTTCGGTTTAGTGACGGAGCGTCGCTCTTTCACATGGTCATAGGCTCGATCCAGGTCCCAGCCGTACTCTTTCATGGCGTAAGCGATCACAGTGGAAGCAGAGCGGCTCACGCCCATCTTACAGTGCACCAGACACTTCACCCCTGCTTTCCTATGAACCACATACAGGAGATGTATCCATTTAGAATTACAGATATGACATTAAACACAGTAAGTGTGTTTAAATGCATTTAATAATACGATAACTGAAGAAAGTCAGATTTTTTCAGTAGCTTATATGCGCCTGGGTACTGTGGTACTATGGGTATAATTGGATTTCTACATTGCAACCAGCCAATAATCTCACAGCAGCATGTGATGTAAACTTAACTCAAATTCTTTATTTCTGTTAGGATAAAAAAGGAGGAAAAAAAGTATTAAAAGTAGCCATTTTGCAGATGCTGCATTTAATTTCAGCGTTGCCAGATCCCACAACAGAAACAAGAACAAGGACTATGGAATAAAGCTCAAAAGAAGCGAACTGGCTCAAAAAAAATCCCGAAAAAGGCAACCCGCTACAATGTCAGTGACACTATGTGATCAGTTTAAAGAGGATTATTAGGTGCATTATAAAGCCAAAGCCTTACTTGGCTTTGGAGATGAATTTGTAGGTATCGTTCCAGTACTCCAGAAGATTAGTGGCTTCTTCATCGTACACTCGGATGTTGTGGTACTCAAAAAGGCCAGGAAAGAAGTTATCAATCTCGCGCGTCACATTCAGGATGTAGCGGACCCTGGAATAGGTGGTCAGGGATTCAATTAAAACAAGGAGTTCATGAAATAGGCCGGATGTACGGATTTAAACAAGCCACCCAAAGTGCACTTACCCACTGCTTTGGAGCTCTTCCAGATTTGAAGCATTCCACTCTGAACCCTAGATTAGAGAGAGCAAAGCATTTCAGATCCCAGTTCAAGCTGCAGCATTAGCTGAGCTTCTACAACTTCTGGGGTGAGAGCACAAAGGAAGAGACATGGTCTCACCAGGTACACGTGCTCAAAGATCTCGGTGGGGCTATCCATCTGGCCCAAGATGACGATCATCTCGTTGTCGATGAACTCTTTGAACTCGCGCAGGTTACACACCATCTGCATCTCCAGCTCTGAACGGATCTGAGAAGAACACATGGCTAATCAGTGCAGAACAACAACAGAGCACCTTTCCTGACACTGTATTAAACGTTCCCAGATAATCTAATATGTACATCCTGAGGAGCAGAGAGAAACGCTCTCCTTGAAATGTGTTTGCCCATAGCTGCAGGTGTTTACCTCTTTAGAAGTGACATTCTCCAGATCCTTCTGCATCATAATCTCTCTTAGACGTGTCTTGATGAGGCGCTCAGTGCGTTCCCTTTCTGTTGGCCTGCTCACACAACACAGTGCAAATTTGCAGGGTATAAGGAAGTGCAGCGGTTCATCACATATCAAAAACTTGACTTAAATTCAAGTTTCCAGTATGATTCCCTAGATAAATGAGTCACCAGGGACCTGCAAAAAGCAACAGGTGTAGGCTAGACCTCAATGCCTCTTGCTTGTTGAGTATGGTGATGAGAATGTACACCATGTAGAGGACATGAATACACTTTAGAAGCAAGCCTGACAGAAATATTCTAAAAGACAGATAAACATTCAGCGTAAAACGTCACATAGGGTCCACCCATTATAATTTAATGGACATACAATGTTATTATTATTGCCCAGTGTAATGACAGTGTTGGCTCAGTGTTATTCAGTGTCCTCCTGATGGTGGAACATTAACATTAGCCAGTGTGAGAGGCTTTTAGTTGCTTAGGAGCTACCCTTGGTTCCTTCGTGCCCTCGCAAACTATTGCTTTTGGAGTGATCCCTGTTGGTCAACCATGTAACAATGGCCTTTTAAAGTTTGTACACAATCTGTCTGACTATGGATTTTTGGGATCCAAACTCTATAGAGATGGTTTTGTAACCTTTTTCAACCTCAAACATTAACAACTCTTTTTCAGAGCTCCACAGAAAGTTCTTTTGTTGGTGCCATGATAAACTTCCACAAACGTGTTGTGAAGATCAGACTAATTAAATTCAACAGTGTGCCCACTCACGCCCGAGTGTCTGACTCTAATTGAACATTCAAATAAACTGCTAATCCTAAAGGTTCACATTTTGCCACTCACATATGTAATATTGAATCACTGTGCTCATTATTAAATGATTGAGCAAGTTTGTTTCATTTGTTAAATTGGATTTTCTTTATCAACTTTTAGGACTTATGTAAAAATCAGATGACGTTTTGGGTCATACTCATGCATAAACACAGACACTTCTGAAGGGTTCCTAACTATCAAGCCACACTTAATCATCCTAACATTTTGACACTGGCACACGTTCACACAATACCTCCACCCTGTGCTTAGGAGGCATCCTCTGTAACACAATCTTTGACTGAGGGTGTGATCTGCGTATTGTATATAAATAAAAAACCTCAACTGATATGTCAGCTTCCAGAAGGAGAGTCTTGTCTCGTTAAAGCACACTTTGCATTATCAGTACTAGCTTTACTGTCAGTAAGTAGTTCAATTTTATACCAAAACATTTCAATTAATTTCAGGGAAATTAGGATGGGAACTATTTTAGCTGAGTATACACTCACTGGTCATTTTATTAGCTACACCTCTTTTTACACTTATTGTCCATTTTATCTATTCCGCTTACCATACAGAATCACTTTGTAGTTCTACAATTACAGACTGTAGTCCATCTGTTTCTCTACATACTTTGTTAGTCCCCTTATACCAGTCCACTCATACCAGCTCAACAAACACCAGCACCACGAGTGTCACTGCAGAGCTGAGAATGATCCACCATCCAAATAGTACCTGATATCTGAGGGTTCTGAGCATTACAGAACAGAGTAAATGGGCTTAAAGTATGTACAGAAACAGACGGACTGCAGTCTATAATTGTAGAACTACAAAGTGTTTATGTTGCAAGTGCAACTCATAAAACAGACAATAAGTGACAAATAAAGTGATCAGTGAGTGTATAAAATTGTCTTAGTCATTTCTACACTAGAGGATGTCCTTTACTGAATTACGATACAATCTTACAAGGTACAATTCAAGCAATGGGGGGATTCAGTTCCTTGCTCAACGGACGGTGACAGCTTGGCAGTACTGAGGCTTGAACACTAAAAGTTCTATTCTTATTCGCTGTACCACTACAGTCTGAAAAGCACAAGAGAAAATGAGACATCACTGCAAAGACCATTATTTCTGCCTGCCTACAACTTAATACAGGAAAACCAGACAGCACCCAGCCATCAAGGAAAATAAAACACCTTCTGACTTCCTGCTAATACAAGAAGGTCACATAGTTCACCACACGAGTGTCTAGACCAGCAGGCCTCCATAGCCGCTGTGTTTCAGTGTCTTGCCTGGCTCTTTTCTGAGCACCTGTTTCCATCCATCTGTCTACCTATCCATCTCCCACTTTTTCCGACTGTAAATCTAGCTAGTTCCAAGAGGACCTATTTTAAGTCTGGGCAGCGAGCTTGTAGGTTAAAAGATACAAACATGTGCATGTGGAAATCCCCCTCATTATAACAGCAAAAAACACAATGAATGTCTGGGCCATATCCTAACAGCACTACTGCCTGCACTGACTTCTCATAAACCCTGATTGTTTTCACCTTTGTGGCTAAAAGCAGACATGGTACTGAATGGTCATAAGATTATGTAACGATGATCATGCATTCTTGCTGGATGCCTTTCACTGTGTCTGTGTTTGTCAGTATAAATTGGGAACAAGCCCACATCACATTCAGTGTCGCAAACCCCTATTGACACGAAGGATGCAATGTTTGGTACATAGTCAACCGGGTCAAATGCCGCTTTCCAAGTAACCCTGATCAGCAATAACAACAACAACATGCTTACAAGTGGATGTGTTATCAAACATTCTGCACCCACTGACATCTTCCAAAAATATTCACAGACCCACTTGTGATCTACTCATTCATGTACTATTGAAACTGTAGGGCAAATATGGTTAATATATTTACTGGTGTCTTTAGGGCCTTTAATATTTATGAACTGTCCACCAAAAAAACCTGAATGTTTCTGTTTGGCCCCATTTTTTCTGCTCAGGGGGTATCCGATACCTGTCCATCACAGGGCCCGGACCTCCATGTCACAAGCCCATAAAGAGGTTTCAAACATACAGTACTGTGAAAAAGTCTTAGACCACCATTAGCTTTGACGTTTTATCAATGGTATAATGACCATATAACATTGTCGATGACTGGACCAAAAAAAAAAAAAAATCAATTTTGGCTTCATCCCTCCATAGCACTTTTCCACTGATCTTGATTCCAATCTTTGTAAGCTTTAAAATGTCTTTTCAGCCTGCTCTGCTTCCAAAAAAGTGGTTTCTTGGTTGCTCGTCCTCCATAAACACCGTTCCTGATCAAGTTTCTTCAGAATGTATCACAAGGTCACACTGTAGCCTACAGAAGCTGGTTTTTCAGTTTTGATTTTTAAATGTGTATTACAAATTACCTGTATTTTCTGATTGTGTTCTAATAGAGACATTATGGGCATTATACCATTGCCAAAACAACAAATCTAATGGTGGCCTAATACTTTTGCACAGTAGCCACTGTAGGTCCTCAGGACTCTTACCAATGAGCACCAGAAAGCGCACTTCCCACCACTTACTTTTTGCACTTAGTTTAAGTACTATACAGTTTAATATAATAAAATGTATTATTTACAGAACAGATTAATTATTTTACATATTTACTTTCAGAACAAACACTCCTATGAGAAATACATCCGTGTGAATGGCATCTTTTCAAAACCATTCCAAATTTATTCTAGCGTCTAGTCAGTAAATGTTACAATAACAACCATCTATAAAAGAAATAACTGAGAACCACAGTCTTGATACCTTAACCTCCTTCCTGAACGAGTAGTGTGTACGTGTGGGACTGTGGTGGCGGGTAAGGTACTGGACAATGGACCACAAGGTCCAGGGTTCAAATCCCACCTCTGCCAAGCTGCCACTGTTGGGTCCTTGAGCAAAGCCCTTAACCCACAATTGCTTGGATTGTAAGATTGTATCAATTGTAAGTCGCTCTGGATAAGGGCGTCTGCTAAATGCTGTAAATGTGTGTACTTTGTCTTGCTACACGTGGGGACCAAATGTCCCTACGATGATAGGAAAACCTGGAATTTTGACTAACTGCTTTTTTTTACAAAAATGGCAACTTGTATTTGAAAAACAAACATAGCCAGAAGACTTGCTTTAGGTTACCAAGGTTAAGGTTAGGTGTAGTAATAATTTGCTGCAGTAGTCCCTCATTGGAAAGACCTCACAAGGATAGCAAGACGAGCGTGTGTGTGTGTGCGCGAGCGTGTACTCACACATCAGTGAAAAGCACCGGTGAGTCAGATCTGTGCGACTGCACATCCCTCATGGCATTCCACTCGTTGATGCAATGCTGCTCAGAGGAGATACGGGTCTGATAGTAACTGACCCACGTGAGGAAAAGGCTACCAGGGAAGTAATTATGGCACCTTGCTACCTCACACGCCTTGTGCAGAGACTGCAGTGCTGACCTGACAGTAAGAGCAGAGAGAGAGAGAGCATGAGAGAGCGCAGGAGTAACAGAATGAAATGAAAACTGACGTCATTCTCTTTCTGTAGAAAACATTTCAAATGCAAACTGTTTCTAACTCATAAAACATGCAAAAAACACATGCAGTATGTTCTGTCTAGAAAGCTTCCCATCACATCACTACTCACCACATGGCTTGGACAGACACGGGTTTGAAGATATGCACTCTGTTGACAGTGGACACACTGAAGCCCCTGTTAAAACAAACAGAAACAAAACTTAGCACCAGGATCTGAGCGTGCAGTGAACGCAGAGGAAATGTGGGGTGTGGGCCTTACCCATCTCCATCCAAGTGAATCAGAGTGTCACTCCACAGAGGCAAGACCAACCCAACCGTGCACTGGCTGCTGTGAGACACACAGATCAAAGCTCAAAGATCACTCGTAATGAAAACAGAAAAGTTCAGATGACTGCATGACGGAGACTAACCAGTCAGAGCCGTTGAAGTCCATGCCAAGAACCACACTCTCCTCGGTATCCTGCCTCCCATTGGTGGACACCACCACCATGTAGCGCGTACACTGAGGGTAGGCGCTCTCCAACCGTACCGCCTGGACAGACATGGTATGGATGCTGGATAAATGAACAGTCAATGGATTTCTGCGTTTTCATTAAGTATACATTTTAGGTAACTACCAGGCGGATGGTGTCCTCTGGCCGCAGTACAGTGAACATGGTCTGCAGGTGTTGCTGGAGATCCCCTGGTCAGAAACCAAGACACTTGAGATTAGAATAAGAATTCTGCATTATGCCTACACTAAGCCAACACAAATCTCCACTGCATTTGTTCAGGATTTAAACAGTTCATGTGGAAACTAGAGGTGCACCGCAAGTTCGAACAAACAGGCGGAGCTTAGAGAAAGGCTTGAATTCGGCACAAACTCTGAAACCACACGACTTCACCCTGACCACTTCAGACTAAGGGTTTAAATAGTAGAGAATATGATTAAGGAAATGCCAGGCAGACGAAAGGAATCAGTATGTTGGCAAATCAATATGTTGTGCAAAACCTAACAGTTAAAAAAACTGCAATGCTGATAAAAACAAGAATGGGATTAAAAACACTGTTGGCTTTGGTACCCTGTGCCTGACGGCGCTGACATTCAGTTTGGGTAGCAGCAGCTCTGTCAGCTGTGTGGAATCACTTGCTCAAGGGATCTGTAATGTTCATGTGCGCTGTAAATCTTTTTTTATTTGGTATTAAATAAATAAATACATAAATCACAAACTGTAGAGTGTTCTCTCAGTGTGTGAAAATTTCTGATTTGGACAATTTTCTTCAGAATTCTTTTCCGTAACATCTGCAAGTGGATATAATATCGAAGTTCATTAAAGAATAATAATAAAGAAGAATAATAATACAAAAAAAACTCCCTGTCTACATGATCAACGAAGATCAAAGACACAGCATCTGATTTACTGAATGAGAATTATAAAATACTGGTGATCACTATTCACATAAAAGTCAATTAAAAAGACCCCAATCCCACAAAATAAATACAATTAAAAAATAAATAAGTCAAGTCAAGTCAGATTTATTTATATAGCGCTTTTTACAATGGAGCATTGTCTCAAAGCAACTTTACAAGTTTAGATTATCTCCTAATAACTACGTCCAATCCCAAATTGAGCAAGCCTAGGGCGACAGTGGCAAGGAAAAACTCCCTAGTTCTAGGAAGAAACCTTGGGAGGACCAAGACTCAAAAAGGGAGAACCCCCCCTTTCAAAAAAAGGGAACCCACCTCCTGGGCGGCGTAGATGGGAAAAAAAAAAATAAATCTAAGAGCCGAACTCAAGTCATGGAGTCAAAGTTCGAATAGAATGTGAAGTATGCAAATAACTCAAACGCAAAACAATAGTATTAAAATATGTTATGGTGATTAAATTGTATTTGTATGTTAAAATTGTAATGTGAAACTTACTCAGAGTGCCCCAAGCAGTTTTAGAAATACAATCAAACAGACTTTAAATTTGTGAATTTCCTTCTAGGATTAACAAAATGAACTATCTATCAAAATATATATGCAACTTCATTAACATGTACAAGTTTTGAATTCAATGAAGACTCAACCTTGAGCCACACAACCCAATGCACATGCATCTTCACTAAAACAATCATGCAGTACATATTCACTAAATATCGGCTTTTAACATCACCATTATACTTCCTTCTCTTTACACAAAGACAGCAAACATTGTTGTACTCTGAAAACTACAACAGCAATGAAGCTACTTTCTACACAATTTCTAAAGCTGTAGCAAGCATGTAAACCTTTATTCAACATCCAGGAATCTGCACTCAGCTACACAGAACAAATCTAATAATGCATTCACAAAGTTCATAATGAAGGTGCGCATGACTGAAAGAGTGACACTGCCCGTGTGTAGCTTCCTGATTCAGTGTGTTCATGGACCTTACCTGTGTGTGTGTTGCGCCGCTGTGTTATGCGGGGTGCTAAGGGTGGGGAGGAGCCATTGCCACGGGGTAGGAACAGCGCAGCACCTTTTACTGTCAGGAAGTTCTCACTGATACTGAAAAACACAGAGAGGGAGTGTAAATAATCATCACACACACACACACACACACACACACACACACACACACACACACACCCCACCTAATCTAACAACATTTTAAAAACTTAAACATACAAGTATGTTTTTCCAAATTGAAAAGTTTGCCATCTTGAGGAACCTGCACAACTTTTACAAATTTAAACAAACCATACAAGTCATTAATTCTAAGCATCTAAATGGTTCAACAACTGGAAAACCCTTGTTCAGTTTCCACCCAAACATTTTAGTGTAAGCCAATAAACAAAACTCGTCATTTGACCAGCTGTGGCCCTGTTTTTTCATCCACATAGTGGGGCAAAACGTAATTTGTCAGCCACTGATGTGCAAGTTCTCTGAACTTAGAAAGATGAGATAATGTCGTAATGTTAATCATAGGTACACTTCACTATGATACAAAAAAATGAGGAAAAAAAAAACAACAGAAATCCCAACATTGTAAATCATGGTGGAAAATAAGTATAACTGTTGTAGCCTTGACTGAGTATACTGGACTGTGGTAGCCAGCCTAGCCGTTAAGGTACTGGACTATGTACGCAAAAGTCGCAGGGTTCACATCCCACATCTCCTATCTGCCACTTTGGGGGTCCTTGAGCAAGGCCCTTAACCCACAATTGCTTGGAGTTAAGAATTGTATCATTGTAAGTCCGCTCAGGAATAAAGGCTCTGCTAAATGCGGTAATGTAAGTATTTGGTCACCCACAAACAAGCAAGATTTCTGGCTCTCCCAGACCTGTAACTCTGTAACTTCTTTAAGAACTCTTCTGTCCTCCACTCGTTTATCTGTATAAAAGACACCTGTCCACAGCCTCAAACAAGTCAGATCCAAACTCAACATGGCCATACCAAACAACTGTTGAAGGACGCCCGGAAGAAATTGTAGACCTGCAGCAGGCTGGGAAGGTGAATCTCAATACGCAATTAGGTTGGTGTGAATAGATCAACTGTAGAGCAAGTGTATGTATTCATTTTCTTCTTTCTTACAAAGACCATTGATAATCTCCCTTGATCTGGGAACCAAGATCTCATCCCGTGGGGTCAAAATGACATGAGAACGGTGAGCAAAATCCAGGAACTACATGGAGGTACCTGATAATGACCCTGCAGAGAGCTGGGACCACAGTAATAAAGGCTACAATCTCCAGACCTCAACCCCATCGAAAATTTTTGGAGGGTTGGAAAGTCCGTGTTGCCCCAAACATCCCTGCCTCTAGAGAGATGCTGCATGGAGTACATGGGCCAAAATACCGCTACAATGTGTGGCCAACCTGTTGAAGACTTACAGGACACGTTTGGACCTCTGTCATTACCCAACAAGGTTATGTTACAAAGTATTGAGTTTGAACTTTGTGTTGGCCAAATATTATTTTCCACCATAATTACAATTAATTTCTTTAAAAAAAATCCTAAATCCTACAATTGACTTCCTTTCCTCCTGGATTTTTTTTCCTCATTTTGCTCTCTCTCATATTTGAAGTGTAAACCTAGGATGAAATTACACAGACCTCTCCTCACTCTTTCGAAAGTGAGAGAACGCACACAATCATGACTGCTAAATACTTTTTTGCCCCACTTAATCTTGCATGGCATTTTTTGAGAGACAATATTTTTACCTTTGCTTACACAAGTACCACCTAATACAGATGTGCAAACCTTAAAAAGGTATACATGTAAAACTACAGTTCAGATCATCTACTACTATAAAGGAACAAGTAAACACAGCCAAACTGTCCAGCGTTCAATACCTGGATGTCAGTTGTTACAAGAGTCCTAGCATTCCATAATGAAATCTCTACCAAGGCATATACTACGGTATTGGGATAAGCACGGTCAGAAAGTGTCTTCAAACACTTAACCGTCTGCAACTACTCAGGCCTCGACTAACCAATAACCCATGCGTTTAGTTACATTAACGTCTCGCCACACAACACCCCTCAAAACTCATTAAAAGGCTGTAGACAGTCAGGCAGACCCGCAGCCGACAAACGCAAACTGCAGGGACAGCTAAGGTGTGAATCTGGTATCTGTGCAGAATTCCATAACATAGCAGCAAACATAAGTATGACTTACAACAGCTACCATTACAAAGGAGATATTCAGCTCCCACCTTAATGCTGCACAATTCCAGTTAGTAAACTCAGTCTTACCCTCCCCAGTGGGCTGCTGACATCCACAGCAGCTCGCTAGCAATTAAAGCAAACTGCACCGTGACTACTACTGCGAGAGGAAAAGGTACGGCTGGACCCTCCCAGGAGCCCCAGCAGAAGATTCTGCCCCACGTCTGTAAAGTTAGAGTATAAAACGAAAAGAAAAATACCAGCAATGAGCCATTTTCCCACAGCCTTCTCACCCCTGACCCAGCTGTTTCCTCCCTCTTGCTTTTTTCCACTCATTTCTCAGATGTCTCTTTTTATTCCATCTGGCTCTAATAACGTCTGACCTGAGAGATGACGAGCTGAGCGCAAACAAGAGGATTACATTAAAGAAAAAAAGATCGATAAAACAATGCAGTTTTACCAAGATTTACCGACAATGAAGAAAAAAAACTTGTATATACACATTTTAAAACAGCAAGAAATGAACGACATGACTTGGCACAAGCAAACGTCTTCAGATGAACATTTCAGATGATCCACTTGCATAAGGTCACAGAACTAATAGTTTAATAGATTTATGAAAGTACGCTCCTTGAAGAATACTTGTTACTGTAACAACAGAGCTTGTCTAAAGTGACAAAATGCACTGATAGGCAGTATCACGAACAACACAAGTCAAGTCAGATCCATTTATATAGCGCTTTTTACAATGGAGCATTGTCTCAAAGCAACTTTACAAGTTTAGATTATCTCCTAATAACTACGTCCATTCCCAAACTGAGCAAGCCTAGGGCGACAGTGGCAAGGAAAAACTCCCTGAGTGTTATAGGAAGAAACCTTGGGAGGACCAAGACTCAAAAAGGGACCCAACTTCCTTGGGCGGCATAGATGATAAATCTGAGAATGAAACTAAAGTCATGGAGTCAAAGTTCGAATAAAATGTGAAGAACACAGACGATCAGCCAGATCAAACAGACTCAATGAGTGACTGTGGGCCAGTTTAAATAGTTATAGGAGAGAAAAAACTTGCTAAATAAACAAATGCGTACTACGTCACGTCATACAAACATACACAAGTAACTTCTAATGTGAGGTCCACAACCAGCAAGGTAAGGTCTAGTGAATGATCGACTTCCGCTCTTAAACGTTTAACTCCTTCCTCTGCTCGTCGATCTGCAGCATTGACCGGCAGCTGAGGTGACCAGCTGTTCATGTCCAGAGTTAAAAGACAGGTTATCTGCTACGATATTATAATTCTTAAGACCTCGGTCATTAAACAAACAGACTTTGATCAATATTACACAGTGCATACCTGTACTGTGATCTTTCTGCAACTCTAGAACTATCTACCCTCAATATATAATAGATTGTATTCGAAGAAAATCTGACCTTGACACGCAATACAAAGGGCAAAATCAGGTACTGACTTGTGGATAAATCTGGACAGCTAAATATAGCTGAAAGGCTTCATGATCAAGTATAAGCTATTGATAGACTTTCACTAGTCACAGAATCTACTGTATAATGGTCCAGAGCTCACGTTCACATACATTTTAATGCACATCATGCAAAGCTTCCACCAAACGGTATGTTCATAATGCACGATGGCATGTTAAAGCTGTGCACCGAGCATAGGAAAAGTTTTTAAGTATGGACTGAAGAATGTGACCCAGCGTACGGCTGACTTTGACAGCAGGGTCAGTGAGTTTCACAAGCAGAGCTCTATTCCAGCTACTGACATTTCACACTGCCAGACTTGTAAGGGCATACGCACATACTTGTACACACTGGAAAAGGGAAAGAGGAACCTGATGGGTCAGACAGAGGAAATAGTCAGCCTGCTTGCATGCATCCCATGTGGTTTAGGATGATGAGAGAAAAAGGGAGGAACGGAGGGGACGGGCTAACGTTTGCTATCCTGAGCTGATAGGACTTGTTAGGGCACGGATAGAGCCATCGCTATGTAAGGGGGCAAAGCATGCAGGCAAAGAGATGCCTGACCCTTACTGGTCCCTGCCCTTATTAGTCACACTGCCGCTAGGGAGAAGATAAATATAGGAGCAGGTCTCGGCCTAACTGAAGGCCTTGAGAGCTTGGACCTGTATCAGAGAGGGGTTGCATTCTATCACCTTCCACAAACTAGCCTGGTGTCTTATACAGTAGACCATCTGTACTGTAAAGTCACAGACATGCAAGTTGACATGTAGAGAAGTCTCATAAGTCAAAACAGAAAAACACATCAGCTCTTAAACTGACAGCTACGTTTTCATATTTAACAGGACAGACTAGACTAGTTCGAGCCAAAGTCTGCATCCTCATAACTGCTCACAAACAACTTTATAACTACTCAGAGGAAAACGAGGGCTGGGAATTTCCCCATGTATGAAAGTGTGATCACTTTATTAGGTGCACCTCCTTGTTTCTACACTCACTGCTTACTTGATTCGTTCTGCTTACCACACTGATGCGTTTTGTAGTTGTACAATCAAACTGTAGTGCACCTGTTTTTGTTTGTCCCATTTACCCTGTTCTCTAATGGTCAGGACCCCCACAGATCAGGTACCATTTGGGTGGTGGATCATTCTCAGTGCTGCACTGACACTGATGTGTTAGGGTGCGTTGAGATGGTACAAGTGGATCACAGACAGCAGTGCTGCTGGAGCTTTTAAAACACAGTAGTGTCACTTGGACTGAAAATAGTTCACCAACCAAAAATGTCCAGCCACCAGCATCCTGTAGGCAGCATGCTGTCAGTACTGATGAAGGATTAGAGGATGACTGCCACAAACCGTGCATCAACAGATGACCTACTGTCACTGACTTTAGGGCTACATCTACAAGGTGGAGCACAGTGCGTGAACAGTGTTTACAAATTCCAGAAGCACTGCTATGTCTGATCCACTTGTAACAGCACAACACACACTAACACACCACCAACATGTCAGTCTCACAACAGTGCTGAGAATGATCCACCACCCAAACAGTACCCGATCTGTGGTGGTCCTGACCATTAGAGAACAGAATAAAGTGGAATAAATTATCTACACAAACAGATACTACAAAGTGCTTCAATACACCAAAATGAACAATGAGCGTATAAACAAGGAGGTGTACATACAAAATGATTGATGAGCATTTACATGAACAGAAAATGACTATGGAGGTTAAACAACAAAAGACAGATCACAAAAGAGCAAAGTTCAATAAAAAAAGAGGCCTACTTTCTTCTATCACTGTACTCGAACAAGTGGTTGCTTAAAAAGTGGATAATTCCAGGCTTAGCTGTGTAAAGTTCTTTAATCACCCACTCACTGTTAAGTCGAAAGGAAGAAACTCGAACATCTGTGTGTCACATCACAGCCTCTGAATTTCCCAATTCGGCTGCCAACAGATCACACACCCTCAAGCTTACCACACTGCTGCCTCTCTTGGGAATATAAATTACGTATGTGTATGTGGTGAAAAACTCGAAAGCAAGTGCAACACCACGCTTTTGAGTTTCAAGTGTACACACACCACTTCCTTGCTGGAAACCTGCTGCAATTACCAGTTAAACATTAACATCCTGCTGGCACACACACTCATGGACATCTATTCTTAGCTTGATACGAGCGCACCTATACAATGCACCTGGTCAAAACAATGTAGAAGGAACAGGGTTTATCGAGGTGTGAACATCCCATTCGGCAGTGTTCTACATCTACAGCATTTAGCAGATGCCCTTATCCAGAGCGACTTACAATTGATACGGTCTTACAATCCAAGCAATTGTGGGTTAAGGGTCTTGCTCAAGGACCCAACAGTGGCAGCTTGGCAGAGGTGGGATGTGAACCCTGGACCTTCTGCTCCAAAGTCCAAGTACCTTAACCATTAGGCTATCACAGTCCCACACTGTTTGATCATTCAGGGGAAGCTAATATGAGCAAAGTAGCAAAGTTCCCTAGAAATCAAAGCTTCCACATCTGGTGTAGACGAGATTAGACTGTGTCCCTGTGGTTGAAGCTAAACAATAGTTTAACAACAGAGCAAACATCCTCCCTGGTCATTACATACTTATTTCAAACAGCCCTAATCAGGAAACTGATGAACTATCATGTTTTCCAATAGCATTGCAGAACTACATTTCACCTTAACATTTAGTCCTTTAGCAGACACTATTATCCAGAGCAACTTACAACTGATACAACCTTACAATCCAAGCAACTGTGGGTCTTGCTCAATGACTCAAAAATGGCAGCTTGGCAGAGGGGGGATTTGAATCCTGGACCTTCTGGTTCACCACAGTACCACAGCTGTTCTTACTTTCTCCAAATGTTGCTGTACATAGGAAACTAACATGACGATGGTGGACTACATATACTGAAGTTGAACAGGAGGAGACAAACTATAAACAACTACCCAGCAAGCCCTTCATGTATTACTCAACTTGGTCCGTCACTCAGTAAACAATATAACCAAACTGACAATGTGGTCCACGTACACCTTTTACACTTTCCCTCACCCAACTTGGGCAATAAACCAATCAAAAGGACCAACAAACAAAGCCTAAAAACATTTCGTGAAACTTTTCATACTGCTCTGGCTCCAAGGAGAAGCATTGAGTGGGTCAGTTTACCAGGCAAACCCTTGATGTCAAATTATTTTAAATGAAAATCTACCACACTCTTTACCAACCTACATTTTAGGACCTCTGTGTATTACAGTCATTATTTGACCAGTGTTTATTTGGTTTTGAGTGGCACATATGTTTTCTAAGTCTCATGATACTATCAGACAGTCAGGCTTTCTAGCATGATGAGGCATATTTGTTACTTAGATCATTAAGTGAACAAAAATTAGAAGAGCTCAAGGTCTGCAATTCCTACTGAAATGAACAGAAGTCAATTCTAATCACTCACACTAGTTCTTCTATAACCTCCATGGATTTCACCTGTAATTGTTACCTCAACCTGTGTAATTATTCAACACGTCCAAGATGTTTTTTTTAAATGTGCAAATTCTCTGGGTTGATGGGTGTATGAACTGCACATGATGCACATGCAAACTCTAGAGCAGCACACTTCCTCATTTCAGCTTATTGTTCAGTCATGTTGACGGATTGTTAAAAATAGGGAAATTGGCAAATATTAACACATCATATGAAAGGCTCAGAACACACCTCAGTGAGAAACCTGTCAGCAGATGTCTGAAAACCAGATAAGCCCTTGAATAAATTCCAGCTAAGTGCAACAACAATAGGTCACAACATTTTAATATTTGGACTTCACACATTTTCTAACTACAGACAAAAAAGCAAAAAAAAAAAATGCACGTAAGAACATACAACCAGCACGCAAACGAATAGTTTAAGAACGTTCCATACATGCTTGAATAAAAAGATTTACGATAGAGTTAAGTTCCAATAAACCCAAAAGTTCAATATATTCTGCATGTACCATAGCACAGCCTACCTTAAACGCGCTTAAAACACTTGCATTAACCTACAGTTGGGCAAAATCATTAATGTAAAGCTTATTTTATAATAAAGTTTTAAATATCTCATGTACTTTACTGAGAAATGCATCGAAATGTGAAAAATAACAACAATACAGTTAGTCCACTGGCGCTGCTGCCTGGATGGTCAGCATCTGCGGGAGAGTACTGTACTGATTATCAACTACACAAAGAAAAACAAACTAAATTTGATAAAATGCCTGTATAACGGACAATACTATTGTATGTACTAGAGCTGCAACAACGAATCGATACTAATCAATTATTAAAAGCGTCGACAAAACAAATTTCATTATCGATTCGTTGTGTTGCATGATTTGTGTCCCCCGCCTTATCATATCCGCATACGTTACTTGCGGCACTTGCGGTCAGCGCTGGAAAAAAAAAAACACGGCGACGCTGGGGGCGGAAAAACTGCTTCGGTGGGTGTGATGGATATAGTAGTGACCTCCGTAGCGCTTTCTGATCCCTCTGTTCTTTAGTGTGATGAAAAAGTAATAATTGTAAATGTATTTGTAGATTTGCAACAAGTTTCGGTAAGCAGTGTTACAGCTGGCACTATTTTGGCTACGTACGCTATTGCACAAAATCGCCTCATGTAAACAAAGGAGATAAATCGCCGCACAAAGTGACGTTACAAGCAAGAAAACTCCGTTTTCCCCAGTCCACACGACAACGCTGAAAACTGAGTTTCTGAAAATCTTCACCCTGGAAGGAGTTTTGCAAAAAAAAAAGTCTGTTTTCCGTGTGGACGAACGTTCAAAACGGCAAATAGAAAAAAAGCTACGTTTTTAATAAACATTTTAACATTTTTGGATTGCAATGCAAAAGTTCCTAAAGAAAGGGAGTGAATGAGTTTGTATGTAAGGGTTTTGCAATCAGAGATGCACTTATTTTTCTTTATTATTTAATTTGTTATTTTAATTTATTAATGAATTAAATTTATTATTATTCATTTATTGTAAGCACTTATTTGCTCTGTTATTTAATGTTATATTTCTGAATAAAGACAAGTTTTTTTTTGTTTTTTTTAAATCCGATTCATCGAAAAAATAATCGACCAATTAATCGATTATTAAAATAATCGTTAGTTGCAGCCCTAGTATGTACTTTAAACGCTGGCTTAGTGAGGCGATATGCAGTGCCCCAGTAATCTAGGAACCAGTTAATGAAAGCTGCAATTTTGGGGGGCTGCAATACTGCAATTTAGTAGAAATGGGTGACACAACAAAACAACCCCAATATCCTAATGGTTTAACCTCTGTTACAAATAAAATTCTGCCGTCATCTTAACACTTTTGGCATTATTAATCAATAAATTCACTGGACATTAAAATCTGACTTTTACACAAAACTAGGGATTGACCGATCCAATACAGAGTATCAGTACAGACCAATATCAGCCTACACTGCTGGATTTGTACTGGATTGGACAGGTTTTCTAAACCTTTTTCTGCACTGTACTGTACGGTGTGATCATGTGTGTTGAGGCATGTAACTGTAACTGACATACAAATTGAGCACGCAAATACAGTAAACAACGCTGTTGTCACACATGTAAATAGACAGGAGTGACGAAGCCAAATTATTCAAAGCTTACTCTTTTTCATAAAACAGCTTTACTGTTGTGTTGGTGGTTGTTAGGAAAACATCAAAACAAAGTATTACGTCAGATATTACTAATTTGTAAAAGCACTGATATATTCACTGCAATATTTTCCTCAAATCTACCAAACCTACTACAGGCAGCAGGGTGGCTCAAGCGGTCAGCACAGTCGCCTGATAGCTCCAGAGATCCCTGGTTCAATCCTGATGCGACATTAAATAAACAAATAAAACAAACAAACCCAAATCAAACCTACGTGGACAGGTGTGCACCGCTTACCATCCGATTAACATGCGTTCAACTTTAACATCCAAGGTCTTAAGGACTATAATGAGAAAATCTGCCTTACCAACAGCTAATGGGACTGTGGTAGCCTAGTGGGTAAGGTACTGGACTATGGACCAAAAGGTCCAGGGTTCAAATCCCACCTCCGCCAAGCTGCCACTGTTGGGTCCTTGAGCAAGGCCCTTAATCCAAAATTGATTGGATTGTAAGACTGTATCAATTGTAAGTCGCTCTGGATAAGGGCGTCTGCTAAATGCTGTAAATGTAAACCTAAAAGCCTGAAAGACAGAAAACTAGTACAAGCAAACCCTTTCAGCACCCGCTACTCCACGTGAAAAGAGAACTTCACTCTTGAATGCTGTTTACTGCCTTCCTTTTCTTTTAGTTATTGGTAAGTGTTTGAAATGTTACAAAAGATACAAAAATAAGAATGACTGCATTGTACTGTACTGAATGTTTTCCTATTGTGCTTAAACTGATACTTATATTTAAAATAATAATAATAATAATCATAATAATTATATGGTAATTTCTGGTCAACATTCATTTCGGTTCAACAGAGTGTAACACGGAGGTTAAACTGCGCACACCTGTATGTCGTACACAGTTTTGGGAGTAACATTACAAACTTACTCTGGAGAGGTCACCTCCCTTTTATGGCTAAATTAGGTAAAACAGTTGTATTGTTACTCTTGTACATCATTCTTTTATGGTCAAAGGAAACAAATGCGTAAGTGCAGGTAAGACGGGTTGGTGACTCGCATCGCTGTCATTTCCACATTTCATAACCTTAGTGGAAGGTTTGCCAAAATATGAGAACAGGAAGACAACTTCAGGCAATATCATTACAGGAATGCATGCATTTCTTCATCAAAAGTAAATTCTTGTAAGAAAGGGTTCATCAAGAGTTCAGGTACATTAACTGGAACCACTTCTAGAACTATACAAGGACTCATTAAGGCTCCAGAGAATTCTTTGTAGGTTAAATTAGATGTTTAAGACTTTCATGGACCGTGTGTGCTGTAGGCATCATGTGAACAAACTTCAGATTACCATCTGAAATCCTGCCGCAGGTTTGCACCACCAAACCACAAACGACACCCGATGCTTTTGAAAGACAACCCAAATGATTCGGTCTTGTTTTAAGAAGATGTGTGTGCTGTATCTTTAGACTACTCAGAAAACACACGGGAGAGCGGAGATGAACTTACAGCTGGTTGATCTGGTTGTTAGAAGCCACCGCGTTGTCAGTGAAGTAAGGCACGATCTTAGCGGCGCAGCGGGAACAAACGCCGGCTGCCGCAGAGGTCTCCAGTGCAGCCCGGCTTTCTACCGGGGTCATGGCCGCGTTTACTCTTTCACACACACACATATATATATACACTGGCCGGATATCCTCTGAACCTCAGCCTTCCACTGGCATGACACACTCCGCTCAAGAAGCGAATTAACCGTACAGACAAACTCCAGGAGCGAGGAACCCGTCAGCGTCAACCTGGTTCCCTAAGAACCTAGCTAAATACGTCAGCGTTAAAATCTTTCCATTCTACCTGTTAAGATAAACCGTTCATATAAATAGGTAAAGTCCGAGTCCAAATAAAAACCAGAAGTTAAACCTGTTTAAAACCACGCGTGTTTCCAGCGGAGTTAGACTGAACTATACTCCGAACTAAAGCTTTCTGAAGCTCTGTAGTTTCACTCCACGCAGTAAAAGCCGCAGGAGGAGCAGCGCTCTGACATGTGCTCAAGGCGGGGCTCCCCAAGGTCCTACATGCGGACGACACTCTGGGATCCTAAGCAACGACCGTGCCGCTTCCATCCAGACCAAATCCACATACACACTGAGGGGCATTTATAGACTACTTGTGCTGGGGCGCACACAGAATTTAAAGGGGCACAGCTGTACCCCTCTGCTTGCCAGACGGTCATATGGCACAACTGTGCACAAAAAGGGCTGTTAAGTAATCTGTTTAGTGTTTAACACTAAAGTGGGCATTACTCTGAAATGAAGGAGACATGATTACGTTTATTCATTTATTTAATCAGCATCAGCGACACACAAGGTTATCTCAAGACAAGTCACTCATACCCTCAAGTCAATGCCAATTTAGTGTAGTCAATTAACCTAACATGCATGTCTTTGGACTGTGGGAGGAAACCGGAGTACCCGGAGTATACCCACGCGGACACGAGGAGGACATCACTCCACACAGAAAGGACCCAGGCCACTCCACCCTGGGATTGAATCCAGGAGCGTCTTGCTGTGAGACAGCAATGCTACCCACTGAGCCACCGTGCTGCCCAAAGGAGTAATGAAGAAGAAATTAATGCTAAACGTTTTTTTTAATCAACTGAATTAATTTCGTTTATGTTAACATAACTGATGCCTTGGCTGGTTTATTGAATGCCTTTGCTTTAGAGGTCTAATATGTAGTTTTGGTAGGTTATACAGTTATAAGTGGCTAACCAAAACTTACAGCGATGAGCCATCATTACATTGCCTGCAGCATGGCAGGCTTTCTTTTAAATATTTGTGGATGGCCATGCGGAAAAAAAAAATTAGCCGCTCAAGCTTCTGGAAAGATGTTGGGGAATTATTGGAAATGTAGTGCCTGTACTGAATTTGCGTGTGTCCTGTTGTTCTGCTCAGGAATCCAGGATAAAATTGACTTTTTAATCGCTGTGAGTTTAGTGGGACACAGCAACATGTTAACCCGGGGACACGTGCTCCAGTAAAGTGGGTGTGATGACACCCCTGTGCACACTTGTACAGTCACAGTCCAACACAGCATTAACAGATTTAAAACAAATCTCCCTGTTTTTGGCGTTCAGTGGGCTTTTTAACACCTGCACGATCGTAAAGGGATTCCTATGTTTGCCTAATCTCTAACCACATCTGTAGCATAGACAATTAACACTTCCAGCCAATGTGGCCCTCACCAGGAAAAGCAGATGGAAACAGACTGAAAATTAACATGTTGCCCTATAATGGGGAAGTATATAAAAAGGCAGAAAACCTGTTGACGTAACACTTCTAATGAAATCCTTAAAGGGGAGCGGATACCTTCAGTAAATATCAAATGTGTACACGTCACAAATTCATGTTTCATTTGTCACAAGGATCTGCACACAATGTATTCAGTCTAGTGAAATGCAATAACAACAGGTCATGGAAGTTGAGGCTTAATGGGATCTATGTAAAGAGAAACGTGCCATGAAACCGAAGACTATGCAAGCATAGCCATGACTAATATGTGCATTTGGAGTGCAAGACCGAGTAAAACGTAGTGATAATGGTGTGCGGAGCAGAGTACAAGATTCCACAGACGTGGACACAATGTAAGTCAACGAGTGACTTAGGAGACATGAGAGATACTTAAATTCAATCCAACAATACAACCCTTACACCAGCAAATTCTAAAGGAAAATGTCAGTCCTTGTATGGAATTTAAAAAAAAGTTGGTCATGCAGCAAGACATCGGCCCTAAGCACACAAGTTGCTCTACCAAAAATGGTTAAAAAAAAGTAAAGGTGAATGTTTTGGAATGGCCAAGTCAAAGTCCTGACCTAAATCCAATAGCAATGTTGTGACCTGAAGTGAGCAGTTCATGTGAGGAAACCCACCAACATCCTAGAGCTGAAGCTGTTCTGTATGGGGCAATGGGCTATAATTCCTTGAAGCTGATGTACAGGCCTGATCAAAAGTTACCAGAAATGTGGAGTTGCAGTTATTGCTGCACAAGGCGTGGTCACACCAAATAAAAACACACACCTCGGAACTCGTAGAATACGGTTCTCTACCCATTTTGACTAGAAAATGTGTTTCGGTTCTCGTCATTTGCTTGGTATTTGCTTGGAGTCAAGCCATGCAACTCGTTTCAGCCAAACCACGATTCATGATTCAGTATACAGTGATTCAGTTTCACAATATCTGCTCTATTTTCATTGTGTTTTTCTTTTTTTTCTTTTTTACACCTACAGTAATGTATTCTTAGTGCAAATAAGTCTCCATGGGTCCTAAAAAGGCTTGTTTTGACTGCCAACCAAAAGCGAAACAGGAACTTCATGCTCTAGAACACAGGCTGCAGTTAGCTTAGCAGTTAGTTAGAGCAAAAGTTCATCAATAGGGTGTTGCTTTCACTTTTTCCTTTTAATCCATTACTCACTAAATTACATATTATTTTTCAACACAGTCAAACATTTTCAACAGATGAAATAAGCTTTGTGTTAATAATTTTGGCCAATTGTAGGTTAATGCAACCTTTTTGAGCCATGGCACATTTTTCACATTAGAAAAATCACAAAGGTACACCACCAAACAAAAATGTCACAAAGTATCTCTCTCTCTCTTTTTCCTGGCGCCTGTCTCGCCGGATGCGGGGTCTGCCCTCTGCCACTCGATGCGACCGAGAATACTCCAGCCCACGTGTGGCCAATTTAGCATAATCAATTAACCTAACATGCATGTCTTTGGACTGTGGGAGGAAACCAGAGTACCTGGAGTAAACCCATGCGGACAGAAAGGACCCAGGCTGCTCCACCATGGGATTGAACCCAGGACCTTCTTGCTGTGAGGCGCAGATGCTACCCACCGAGCCCAAAAATGTCACAAAGTACATTTATTGAAATATAATGAAAATCTAGTCTAGTTAGGAATCCATCGTAATATTTAAGTTAAGATGGATTTGGTGGAACATATGGGACTGTGGTAGCCTAGTGGGTAAGGTACTGGACTATGGATCACAAGGTCCAGGGTTCAAATCCCACCTGTGCCAAGCTGCCACTGTTGGGTCCTTGAGCAAGGCCCTTAACCCACAATTGCTTGGATTGTAAGACTGTACCAATTGTAAGTCGCTCTGGATAAGGGCATCTGCTAAATGCTGTAAATGTAAATGTAAACATATCTCCATCGCAAATCAGGGAGCACCTGTACCATACAACTCCATTCATGCATATAATACCTAATACAGTGTGGATTTTCTGGGTGTCTGGAATAGATTAATTCAATTTACATTATTACTTATGGGAAAGATTTGCTTGATACTCATCATTTTACATGGCTTCTGGAACGAATCAACAACAAGAAGCACGATACCACTGTATATTTGTCTTATTTGTTTAATTGTGTTATCTACTAAAAATCTGATATTGTCATACTCATGTAGGAACATAGAACATTCTAAAGGGTTCACAAACCTTTGAGCACCAACGTATGTAGATAAGAGCAGAGTCAGCGCAACCAAAGAGCAGCGATGACGCATTTTTGTATGGATGTACTTCAGCAAGTTTTACATATAGCACTTCCTACTACAAATGTAATTACTAACTAACCAAAAGCCCTTCCACAACTGGAAATGGAGAAAGTACCTAAAATCGTCACAGCATGCATCATTCTGCTCATGCTTGTCGCTGCACGCAAATAGTGTGGCTACATAATAGAAAGTCTTGTTGTTTATATTTTCGCGTCAGTCTGTGTTGTTCTTTGTCACATCACGTTATGTCACGTTATGTATGGTACAGGTGAGACGTGCCTTATGAAAGATGTACTTGTTTGGGCTGGTGCTGTTTTGACCTATCTGTGATCAGACCTACGTGACTGTCTTCAAAAAACATTCATTACAAGAATATGAAGTTATACAGAAACATTTATAAACATAATGTAGGGAGTTGCATGGTGGGAGTGAGGAGCGCTAGGAAATGTAGTGAGGAAAAGCCGTGGTCACGACAATAATTATACAAATATATTATAAAAATGCATTATTCCATAAATTAGATGAGATATTCAATACTTTCCTATAAACTAAGTTTCATGTTAATGATTTGCCCGACTGTAGTTTAATGCAAGTGGTCTAAGCATGTTTAAGACGGGCTATGCTATGATATATACAGTGCACTGTATATTAAAGTCCTTGATTTATGAAAAATTCAAGTTATGATGGATTTGTTGGAGTGTATCCCTATCATAAATCGGGAGCTACCTGTATTACATTAACTCTCCAGAGATGTGTTACTGACACTGCACACTTACAAAGCAACTTGTACAAAATGTCTCTAAACACATCAACCGAGTTAGAATAGTCTTCAGCTGTCGAGTGAACTGCACAAGAGGATCAAAACAAAAATAGACTGCCAGTACATAAATAAGCAATTAAAATTGCAATCTGTAATAACTATCAAGTAAAATATGGTAATTAGATTTCAGAACAGTACTGTAAACTGTAACATCATATGTCAGAGTCTGTTTACAGCTGCTTTGTCTGGAGTTAAAAGACAGATTTTTATTTTATTTATGATTTATTATACATTTTAAGACCTTGATCGGATGGATGTTAAATAGTGCATGAATGTATTAAACCACGTCATGCTTTTATACTACAAAATGGGAAAAAGGTTGGTGCTGCAAAAACGATGTAATTTCAGCACCAAAACCATCTGGACCCGAGAATACCTGATTTATATCGTCACTGATTTATATCGCCATGTGAAATTGACACTGGACAATACAATTTTTGGGTGTATTTTATGGATTTTGGCAGCTGATCACAAAATTCACTGTAAAAGTTTCCTATCACATGCTGTTTTGTAGCTATAACCAATTTTTGTCATTCCCAATCATACTTTACATCTAGTAGTATACTCTTCACAACGCAAGCGGTTTTGGTTAATCCAAGCATGCCTTGGCATACTTACTAAAGTTAAATGCTGACAGACAAGCTACAAAAGCTGCTCACATTCACACATGCTGTTTGGACGCACGTTGAAGAACATATTGTGTGGTATATGTGGAATATTGCAAAAATGAATAGCACAATATATTGCTGTATCGATTTTTTAGCACAGCCCTAATTGGTACAGGCAGCAACAAGAACAATTAAGTGTGGAAGTAAGCTTATGACTGAAAAGCCCCAAGAAAAAACATAACTATACATCCAGCAACATCAATATTTTGCTTGATGAATAACAGGCAAAAGAAAACCAAATAAATATTCATATACAAATACATAGTAAATATCTGTTTTAATATTGGCTAATATTCTAATATTAATAATGACAATAAATGAAAAAAAATCCATATATGTGCAACAATACATCAGTCGCCGATATATCGTGCATCACTAATAATTTGGATGTAAAATTGGTGGTCCAAGACAAACAAAATATGTAAACCCAAAAGAAAATTCCACTTCTATTTTTTTAAACACCTGATCATGCTAAACATCATCTAGCATTGTGTCTACTGAAGTAGTGTAGTTGCATAAGCAGTTCAATTTTGTTGTAGCTCAGGTCTGTATTACATGAATGATTCCAGTGAAATAAAAATGCGTTACTGTACTGGGACAATTTTAAATGCTCTATAGGCTATATAGCCACATACAAAAGCAACATGCTATGTTAAAATGCAGGCACATGGTATTATATAACCAACAGAAGACACAGGACCTTGCCTAAATGTGATCTTATATGTGGTCGTATATCTTCTACCTTTTTTAGGCAACAATTGACCTACAAATAATTGTGATTAATGTAATAATGAGTATAACGATCTATCAAATTCTGCTCCTTACAACACGTTTGTGGAAGTGTATCATGGCACAAACAAATGAGATTTCTGAGGACTTCAGAAAAAGAAAAAGAAAAGAAAAAGATCACAGAAGGCGTGTAATAGTTGGTGAGGTCACAAATTATCCCAGGGTAACTTCTAAGCAATTGAAGGCCTCTCTCACATTGCCTAATGTTAATGTTCATGAGTCCACCATCAGAAAAACACTGAACAACAATGGTGTGCATGGCAGGGTTGCAAGGAGAAAGCCACTGCTCTCCAAAAAAACATTGCTGCTCATCTGCAGTTTGCTAAAGATCACGTGGACAAGCCAGAAGGCTATTGGAAGAAAGTTTTGTGGACGGATGAGACCAAAATAGAACTTTTTGGATTAAAAGAAAAGCGTTATATTTGGAGAAAGGAAAACACTGCATTCCAGCATAAGAACCTTATCCCATCTGTGAAACATGGTGGTGGTAGTAACAAGGTTTGGGCCTGTTTTGCTGCATCTGGGCCAGGACGGCTTTTCATCATTGATGGAACAATGAATTCTGAATCCAACATCAGACCATGAACTGAATCTCCAGAGAAGGTGGGTCATGCAGCAAGACAACGACCTGAGCACATGTCTGAGCACACAAGTTCGTTCTACCAAAGAATGGTTAAAGAAGAATAAAGTTTATGTTTTTGATTGGCCAAGTCAAAGTCCTGACCTTAATCTAATCGTAATGTTGTGGAAGAACCTGAAGCGAGCAGTTAATGTGAGGAAACCCACCAACATCCCAGAGCTGAAGCTGTTCTGTGCCTAGCCAATCTCCAGACCTCAACCCCATAGAAAATTTGTGGAGGGAGTGGAAAGTCCATTTTGCCCAGCGAAAGCCCCAAAACATCACTGCTCTAGAGGAGATCTGCA
>JAJAGP010000364.1:0-20660 GCA_025084515.1 Ancistrus triradiatus | reverse complement strand
CGTAAAGTCAGAGGCAGTAGCTCATCTGTTGCTGCACAGTTTGTGTTAGTCATCCTCTGATCCCTCCTCAGTGCTCACAGGATGCTGCCTACAGGATGCTGGTGGCTGGACATTTTTGTCTGTGACAATGAGGTGGTGTAAAACTCCAGCATCACTCCGGTGACTGATCGACTTGTACCAGCTCAACAGACACTAACACCACTGCCTCATCAGTGTCACCGCAATGCTGAGAACGATCACCACCAAAATAGCACCTGATCTGTGGCGGTCCTGTTAGGGGTCCTTACCATTAGAGAGCAGAGTAAAGGGGACGAAAAAAGTATGTCGTATGTTAACAAGTATATCAATAAAACTTAAATAATAAGCAGAATTTGGTACACCTGTTCAACATGTTGTTGGAACAAATATCTAATCAGCCAATCATATGCCAGAAATTCAATGCATTTAGGCATGTAGACATGGACAAGACAACCCACTGAAGTTCAAACCCAGCAACAGAACAGGGAAGATAAGCGATTTAAGTGACTTTGAATGTAGCATGGTTGTTGGTGCATTTCAGAAACTGCTGATCTACTGGGATTTTCACACACAGCCATGTCTAGGGTATACAGAGAATGGTCTGAAAAAGAGGAAATATCCAGTGAGTGGCAGTTCTCAGGACAAAAATGCCTTGTTGATGCCAGAGGTCGGAGGAGAATAGCCAGGCTGGTTTGATCTGATAGAAAGACAGCAACTCAAATAACCACTCATGTTCAGTAGAGCACACTGTGTGCCACTACTGTCAGCTAAGAACAGGCAACTGAGGCTATAATTCACACAAGCTCACATACATTGGACAACAGAAGATTGGAAAAACGTTGTCTGGGCTGATGAGTCTCAATTTCTGCTGTGACATTCAGAAGGTAGGAAGGTAGGATGTTGTTTAAGGGACCCGAAGTGTGCAAAGAAAATATCCCACACACATTACACCACCAGCAGCAGCCTGAGCCATTGATACAAAGCATACACATTTGACAACAGAAGATTGGAAAAACGTTGTCTGGGCTGATGAGTCTCAATTTCTGCCATGACATCCAGAAGGAGCCTGTGTGAATTGTAGCCTCAGGTGCCTGTTCTTAGCTGACAGTAGTGGCACCCAGTGTGCTCTACTGAACATGAGTGGTTATTTGAGTTGCTGTCTTTCTATCAGATCAAACAGACAACGTCCAATGTGTATGCTTTGTATCAATGGCTCAGGCTGCTGCTGGTGGTGTAATGTGTGTGAGATATTTTCTTTGGACACGTCGGGTCCCTTAAAAGCAACTGAGCATCATTTAAACACCACAGCATACCTCAGTATTCTTGCTGACCATGCCCATACATTTATACATTTATAGACTTCTAGCCATGTCATAAAGCGCAAATCGTCTCAAATTTTTTTCTTGAACATGGCAAGGAGTTCATTGTACTCAGCTGGCCTCCACAGTCACCAGATCTGGGTGAATGTTTCAACAAGCCAATAAATGCAAAATGTATGTCAGTAATGACTACTGTAGACAACAACCAAACATATTGATGACTGATCTCGCATTACTCCCCATTTCAAACTAGGAATATGACTTAGCAGAACTGGTGTAAATAGACGGAATTATAACCCGTTTACTGGTGCCCAAGAAAGAAAGCCATTATTTGATTTAGTGATTTATATAGGAAGGGACAAATTTTTGTCTGTGGATAAATTTGTGAAAACCTGTTTACCATCGAGTGGGTGGTACAGTGGTTTGTGCTGTTGCCTCATAGCTCCAGAGACCTGGGTTTGATTCCCCTCCTGGCTGCTGCTTGTGTGGAGTTTCCATGCTCTCCCTGTGTGGGTTTCCTCCATGGACTTTAGTTTCGTTCCACATTACAAAGACATGAATTAAGTCATTTGACGTCTCTAAAAAAATAAATAAATAAAATGCCTCCAGTGTGGGTAAATTAGTGAGTCCTGTATCCTGAGATACACTGGCACCCTGAGCAGGGCAGGTTAATGCCTTGCTCCCTGTGCTGCCAGTCAGGCCCTGATCTTCAATGGGACCCTGAATTGGTATGGATACTGACTGAATATGTTAATGTTCAAATCCTTTCTGTCTATACATCAGGTCTGATTATTTCAGGGGTCCTGTTTTCTCCTTGTATTCTGTCACAGAAATAGCCTGTGAACACGTTTATTCTCAATTATGAGAAAACAATGGCTCTGACGACAATCAGTAATTGCTTCCTGAGCAAAGTAAAAAAAAAAAAAAAAAAAAGAGGGGAGCAGTGTAGCCTTTCGTAAGCAAGATGAAGAGTGGTTGAGGCCTTTGTCTTTTCAAAGTGGGTGTAAAAATCTTGGGTTACCAGGATGGGGGATGGTATGGATTGAGGTCCTTTCTTGTATGCTTTGCTATGTTTTAATGAACTCCAAGTTGCACAGGAGTCGAGGTTAATAATTTTCAAGACTTTGTTAAGATTAGATGGGATTTATTAAGCTTTCTACCTTGTTTAGGTTTTGTCTGAACACCTCTGTTCCTCATCCTACTGAGATCCTTCTTTGATTTTCTCATCTACCTGAGCTCCTTGGTAAATGTCTTATTGTTGAGTGTCACAGAAGTGCTAGTAAGAAAGCAGGCTGTTCACAGGGGATGAAGGAACAGACAAGGAGCAGACAGTGCAGAGCAGACTGGAGAGACTCTCAAGGTTGTGCTCAAACAGCCCTCAGACATCTATATTCTGTACAAAAATCGTAGGCCACCATTAGATTTGTTGTTTTAGCAATGGTATAATGAGCAAATATAACACTGTCGATGACTGGCCCTAAAATTTACAAATTTGCATTTGTCACTCCATAATAATCTTTTCCACTGATTTTCATTCCAATTGTTGTGAGCTTAAAGAAAGCTTTAGCATATCTTAGCCTTTTCCCACTGTTCCCCTTCTGAAACAGTGGTTTCTTGGCTGCTACCCTTCCAAAAACCATTCCTCATCAAACTTCTTCGAACTGCAGAAGAGTCAACTTGGCATCCCGATAAAGCTGCCAGATGCTGCCTTTGCTCAAGTGTAAGGGCAGGACACACTAAATACCTGCCACTGTAGCCTACAGAAGCCTTTGTTTTAGTTTTTAAGACTGCATACACATTTCCTGTATTTTCTTGTTGTATTTTAATTAACAGACTGAGAAATAATTATATATGATCATTATAACACTGATAAAACAATGGTATAACTAATCTAATGATGATTAAGTCTTTTGCACAGTACTGTATACTGTTCGAAGTAGAGGTGTCACGATACACACAGTAATATTAATTTTTTTTTTTTCGATTCGGGGGTTTCGATATGATACGAGCTGTGAATCGAGTACATTATGATTACATTTTTTTAAAAACTTTACTGAGCCGTTCGTCAACCGGCACTACTCTGATGCAGTCATCGGCATAGCAGGTGACGTAGTTTTAGACCAACAGCGACATCTATCGGCAGATTGTGTAAAAGGTTCTGTGCTCTATCTTAGACACCACAGGGAAGTTAAGCATTGGGCAGGATCAGAAACAGGTAAGCTTGATGCTGTTTATGTTAATGTGAGGAAACAGAAACAGTTTTTATAATTTATCTCTATAGGGCAAAGCTAGAGCGAATATGGAGAAAAATCCTTCAGAAGAGAGTGTGGATGCTGAAGTGCCTGGACCATGCCCTTCAAAAATTTCAAAAAAAATTTAAATCAGCAATGGCAGAGCTCTTTGGTGATTTTCTTTTAACCACAGCAAAGCAAGCCATGTTCCAAGCTTGCAGAGCAGGAAGTTGCATTGGCCTTCTTGATCTCTACATTAAAAAGGCAATTCAAATCAAATTTCTTCCTTCATTTTGTATCAAAAATATATGGTATAGTGGAGTAAAAGCAGCAACACGAATCATATCGTGAAATTTCTGTATCGTTGCACCCCTAATTCCCAGTGATTATTAATCCTGATTGGCTTGTCTTTGCATAACTGATATCTGAAATGAGACTACATCTGCATTACTACATGGTCAGAGGGAGCACAACAGAGGAGATGGTAGCCCCATTTACACTGACAGAGAAGCGATCTAAAATGTTCATTGAACTCAAGTTTGTGTAGCAGGAATTGCTGATGATACACAGTCTACATGTTTCCCCTTCATATCAATATGCACTAACAATCAAAAGTTTGGTATCACTAAGGAACTTTCTTGTTTTTGAAAGAACTGATTTTGAGATACCAGCACAATGATACAACTGCAAAGACATCATTTAAGCCATCATTTGTTATTCACATAAACAATGTGTGTTATGCTGTTACATAATCACCGGTGGCTCTAACTGTTAACTGGAGGCTGAGTGGCAAGAGCAGGGAGGTGAATGTGAACACAATGAACCTTGGATAGGACAGAATCAAAAGGAAATAGCATCCTCATGACAGAATTACCTAATACGCAAAGTAATTGAGACCACATGTGCAGCTGTCATAAAAAGCCAAGTCGAGGGGCTCACGGTACAAGCTGAGTAGGGAGTTTATGTTTTGTGTTGGATACTGCAGCACGAAACCTTCCATGCAGTAAGCCCTTCCCAGGCCTCCTACTTTGGCATTTTATAGTGAATAGTGTTGCATAACAAATCTAAAATAATAAGCAGGCAGTCAGAGCACTCACGAGTAACATCTACAACGTATTGCTAAAAACTTGAAAGACATGAAAATTGAATGGACACCGCAGCAGAACTGCACAGATCTATTTAGCAAATTTGTGCACCTAGTATTATGTCTTAAGAAAGGATACATTTCCAAAAGCAGTCTTACTACCTCAGACGTCCTTGTGATACAGATGTTATATTGTAGCTGTACCTGTCAGATAAACAGACAATCTGACAAAAGATTGACGTCCACAGTGACGTACGAGGCCTCAAACAGAAACAACTCACTGACACCAAATGTTTGATAAAGATGTAAATTATGCAGTCAGATAATCATAACACTAAGCTGATAGATTGAGAGCAAACAATGGTGGTATTCTTTCACGCGCAAATAAACTTGGACAAAGTTTGCAAGGTCATTCAGATTTGAATAAAACAGACAGTTCCTTGTTTTGGGTTTGTACTGATATCTGACTAGCACCATACCCAAGAGCTGTACCATTTGACACAACAAACAATTTTACCATAAGAACATCCGATCCATGTCAGTTTGCTTTAATGGCTAAGACCTTAAAAATTATAATACAGTGGCATGAAAAAGTTTGGGCACCCCTGATAATTTTCATGATTTTAGTTTATAAATCATTGGTTGTTCAGATCAGCAACTTGAGTTAAATATATCATATAGCAGATGAACACAGTGATATTTGAGAAGTGAAATGAAGTTTATAGGATTTACAGAAAGTGTGCAGTAATGATTCAAACAAAATTAGGCAGGTGCATAAATTTGGGCACCCCAACAGAAAAGTTATATCAATATTTTGTAGATCCTCCTTTTGTAGAAATAACAGCCGCTAAACGCTTCCTACAGCTTCCAGTCTGGATTCTGGTTGAAGGTGCTTTGGACCATTCTTCTTTAGAAACATCTCCAGTTCAGTCAGGTTTGATGGTTTCCGAGCATGGACAGCTCACATTTGTCTAGGGACTGAGATGGCCATTCCAGAATGTTGTACTGGTTCCTCTGCATGAATGCCTTAGTAGATTTTGAGCAGGGTTTTGGGTCGTTGGCCTCGGTGCAACTTTGTCACTGATTCTTGAACATTGTTCTCAAGAATCTGGAGATATTAACTGGAATATGCGATCCTCAACTTTAACAAGATTCCTAGTACCTGCACTGGCCACACAGTCCCGCAGCCTGATGGAACCGCTACCAAATTTTACTGTGGGTAGCAAATGTTTGTCTTGGGATGTGTGCCGCTCCTTGTTATGTCCAAATAACTCAATTTTAGTTTCATCAGTACACAGCACTTTATTCCAAAATGAAGCTGGATTGTCCAAATGTGCTGTAGCACACCTCAAGTGACTGTGGCGTGTCTGCAGAAAAGGCTTCTTCTGCATTACTCTCCCATACAGCCTCTCCTTGTGCAAAGTGTGCTGTATAGTTGAACGATGATTAGTGACACCATCTGCAGCAAGATGAGGTTGTAGGTCTTTGAAGGTGGTCTGTGGCTTGACTATGACTGTTCTCACCATCCTTCGCCTCTGCCTATCTGAGATTCTTCTTGGTCTGCCACTTCGGGAGTTCCTTAACTAGAACTGTGTCTGTGGTCTTCCATTGCGTCACTATGTTCCTCACAGTGGAAACTGACAGCTGAAATCTCTGAGAGAGCTTTTCCCTTTCCCTGAACCATGATGTTGAACAAACCTTTGTTTTCAGGCCATTGAGAGTTTTTTTTTGATGCTCCCATGTGCGACTCTTCAGAGAAGATGCAAAGAGAAGAAAACTTCCATTGGCCACCTTAATAACCCTTTCTCATAGTTTGGATTTCACCTTTGTATGTAGATCAAGGGTCATGAGCTTACAAAACAATTTTTTGTGCTCCAATAATTAGTGCTAAAGGTAGTCAAATGACAAGGTTGCCCAAATTTTGCACCGCCTAATTTTGTTTGCATATAATTACTGCACACTTTCTGTAAAACCTATAAACTTAATTTCACTTCTCAAATATCACGGTGTTCATCTGCTATATGATATATTTACCTGAAATTGCTGAGCTGGACAACCAATGATTTATAAATCATGAAAATTATCAGGGGTGCCCAAACTTTTTCATACCACTGTAGGAAATACAAATGTGTCTCTGGTCAAAGTGGTCGTAAACAGACTCAAAACGGCAATATAATATACAGTACTGTACTAAACTCTAATTACCATATTTGGCTTAATAACTATTACAGATTCCCATCTTAATTGCTTATTTATGTACTGGCAGCCTATTGTATTGTATTATTTTTGTTGCACTCTAGTGCAGTGCATTTTGCTTCTTCTGCACAACTGGTAACAGAAACCACTCTCTGTGGATCCACAAGCAGAGGAGGGAGTTAAAGAGCAGAAGTCCATCACTCGCTCGAAAGTTTACAACCTATCCAGTCGCGTGCTCGCTTACTCGTTAACTCACATTTGGACTAGAGACTGTTCTAACTCGGTTGACCTTTTGTGTAAGTTACTCATGTTTGTGGCCTGGCTATTTCCGCTACTCATTTGTAACAAGCTGTGAATGGCGTTCGTAAGTGTATGTGCCTGTCCTGCTGTGGGTCGAACTTCTTTGTTTATCTCCCACAACCTGTATATTGTCTCTAACCTATAAGTATATAAACTGGTTCACATTGACTCGCTGAGTCTCTGTTTATCAGGTTGATCTTCCGTGTTGTTTGTAATACAGTCTATCAATGCATTTTTGGCTTCCGCCAAACAAAAGTATTAGGTCCATCAGACCTTCCTCTTAAGTGTTAAGCCTTTCCCCTACACAGGGTTGTAAGAGTACATTATTTTAATTTCTACAATTATTGTGAATTTACATAAATAAAAAATGTGGTGGCATTAGGGATGCTGTATAGATGGGAGCGTTCCACTTGTGTTTTCAGCCGTATCTCTGATCAATTTCCGTATCTTTTGCACACAGCTTTCTTGTGAACATACTCTTTATGTTTACATTACAGTAGCTTAAAAAGGCCATGTGACTACAGTAATGTCGGGTCAGTGTCCATTTCGGTCAACGTCCTGTTTCACAGAACGTAATGCGAACGTTAAACGTATATACCTGTAAATGTATCATACATAATGAATAAGAAAGAAAAGCACTTCCGTATTTAGAGCTCTGACTAAAGCTGATGCAGAATCAAAAACCTCAGAAGCATACTACGCAATACTCCAATCCATCAAAACATTAAAACCACCTGGGCCGATGTGATGTTTAGGTTGGTTTTATGCCCAGACCCAGGGCTTCCCAGCAGAACATTACACAGAGAATTACTCCCTCCACTGGCTTGTTTACTTCCCACAGTGCATCCTGGTGCCATCACTTCCCCAGGTAAACAGTGCACACAAGCCCATTCGTCCACATGACTGAAAAGAAAATGGGACTCATTGGACCAGACAACCTTCTTGCATTGGACCATGGTTCAGTTCTAATACTCACATGCCCATTGTAGGCGATTGTGAGCGCTGACAGGAGTTAGGATGGCAACCAGTCTGCAAATAGACAACCCTGTACTCAGCAGGGGGTGCTACAGAGTGTACAGTGACACATTCCTTGTAATCAGCATTAAACATTCTGTGATTGTACCACAGAAGCTCTTCTGTCCATTTGGGCCACACAACAGGATTGATTGTTCTCCAGCATCGATGGTTTGTCCCTCCTTGGGCCACCATCGTTAGGTACTAATGACTGCTAACTGGGAACACCCCACAAGGCTTGCTGTTTAGGAGGTGCTCTGACCCAGCCATCTGGCCATAACGATATATCACTTGCTACATTTACTTATACAGTGGTGCTTGAAAGTTTGTGAACCCTTGAGAATGTTCTATATTTCTGCATAAATATGACCTAATACATCATCAGATTTTCACACAAGTACTAAAATTAGATACAGAAAACCCAGTTAAACAAAAAGAGAAAAAAATATTATACTTGGTCATTTATTTATTGAGGAATATGATCCAATATTACATATTAGTGAGTGGCAAAAGTATGTGAACCTATGCTTTCACTATCTGGTGTGACCCCCCTGTGCAGCAATAACTGCAACTAAATGTTTCCTGTAACTGTTGATCAGTCCTGCACACCGGCTTGGAGGAATTTTAGCCCATTCCTCCATACAGAACAGCTTCAGCTCTGGGATGTTGGTGGGTTTCCTCACATTAACTGCTCGCTTCAGGTCCTTCCACAATATTTCCATTGGATTAAGGTCATTCCAAAACATGAACTTTATTCTTCTGTAACCATTCTTTGGTAGAACGACTTGTGTGCTTAGGGTCGTTGTCTTGCTGCATGACCCACCTTCTGTTGACGTTCAGTTCATGGACAGATGTCCTCGCATTTTCCTTCAGATTTCTCTGATATTATTCAGAATTCATTGATCCGTCAATGATGGCAAGCCGTCCTGGCCCAGATGCAGAAAAACAGGCCCAAACCATGATACTACCACCACCATGTTTCACAGATGGGATAAGGTTCTTAAGCTGAAATGCAGTGTTTTCCTTTCTCCAAACATAGCGCTTTTCTTTTAATCCAAAAACTTCTATTTTGGTCTCATCCGTCCACAAAACATTCTTCCAATAGCCTTCTGGCTTGTCCACGTGATCTTTAGCAAACTGCAGACAAGCAGCAATGTTCTTTTTGGAGAGCAGTGGCTTTCTCCTTGCAACCCTGCCATGCACACCATTGTTGTTCAGTGTTCTTCTGATTGTGGACTCATCCGTCCACAAAAACATTTCCAATAGCATTCTGGCTTTTGTCACTGAATCTTAGCAAAAATGCAGGACAAGCAGCAATGGTTCTTTTGGAGAAGCAGTGGCTTTTCCTTGCACATGCCATGCACACATTGTTGTTCAGTGTCTTTGATTGTGACTCAATGAACATTAACATAGCCATGTGAGAGAGGTCTCAGTGCCTGTAGAAGTTTACCCTGGGGTCCTTGTGACCTGCCAAAAACCTAAACACACCGTGCTCTTGGAGTGGATCTTTGTTGGTCGACCACTCCTGGGAGGGTTAACAAGGTCTTGAATTTCCTCCATTGTACACAATCGTCTGATGTGGATTGGTGGAGTTCAAAACTTTTTAGAGATGGTTTGTAACCTTTCCAGGCTTGAGATCAACACTCTTTTTCTGAGGCCCTCAGAAATCTCATTGTTATGCCTAATACATTTCCAAAAACATGTGTTGGAAGGAGGCCAGACTTTGATAGATCCCTGTTATTTAAATTAAAAACAGGGCGCCCACTCACACCTGAATGTTATCCCATTGATGGAAAACACCTGGGACTCTAATTCACTTCAAATAAACTGCTAATCCCTAGAGGTTTCACATACTTTTGCCACTCACCATATGTTTACTATTGGATCATTTCCTCAACAAATAAATGACCAAGTAAATATTTTGTCCCCACTTTTTTTCTTTCTTTTTGTGAATATTATGAGACAATAGTTATTTATACTACTGGTCTGATTGTATACAACAGGTTTGGCATTAGGAGGCAAACCACAACACCCACAGAAAATGCAGGCCAATGCCACCCAACCTGCCGATAATAGGCAGCAGGGGCCAAGTAGAAATTAACATTATATCAGGCTCACATCAGGAGGTTGTAGAGCCAGAATGAGTTTGGGATTTCCCCCAATGAAAAGCTTGTGGAAATTGTTTGGCAATGCCAAGAACCATTATCTTAAACCATTTGTTTAATTTTTAATAATAACAGGGAAAATATTTTGTGAATGAATATGAGTTGGGGAGTGTCCAAAAAACACCCGGGCCAAGTCAGTACATTTTGTGTGCAGTTAACAATTTGCTCCGTTCTGAGTCATTCAGCAACTAAACCGCACATTTTGAAGTGCTGTCACCAGAGCCAGGTGTTTGAAGGAAATGTTCACTCTTTGCAAGTGGAATCTCGGTGTGTGCTACACGGATATTCTGGTTTGCCTAAGCTGCTGACAATCGATTAAGCACAATTTAGTTCCTTTTAAATGAGTAAAAGCAGTGAAGAGAGTTTAGGAGCGTAAAGAGCCATGTGCTGAATACCCTGAAGAGATCTCCAGCCTACAGTGGATGCAGTATCAGGGAGTCGCTAATAGTGGCACTATAAGTATTGCACTCTCAAAGCTGTTTTCATACGCGGAGGTTCCGAAAAAATTAACTTTGTGTCCGTGAAATGGAAAATTAAAGCTTAAAACCACAAACGTATATAATTTTCTACATAGTTTCACGGATATAATCCAGAAAATATGCTCCACTCCCCAACTTTCCTACATCACCACCCACTCCATCCTTGAAGCCTCAACACTGTCCTCACCTATATCTAGCCTTAAGTTTATCTCAAGTACAGGATTTCTATGGACAAGTCATTATACAGGGATGCATTTCACATACGGGGTAGTTTGCAATCCTCTTTAATGAAACCGGAACTTTCCCTAACAGCGTTTGGTATAATTTCTCATAACATTAGCAGTCACTATGTAAACACAAAAACAGTGGCTGAAAGTATCTCAAAGGAGTTTATGGTAAAGTGACCCACCAGTAACTGTTTGCATGGCAGCTCACTCTAAGCATGGTAAAGATTAAGAGTGAATGCACTCCAGATCAGCATCAGGAAGATTCGCTTAAACTGAGTAACTTAAAGAGAGATGAGAACAGGAGCTATCTTTTCTGTGCAAAAAATAACTGATTTGGAAGCAGTTAGTAAATCTTATTTCTATAGCAATTTGTAGACTAAGTTCAAAATGCTTTACAAAATCCTTACAAGTACTTAAAAATTACAAAATAAAAAAAATCTAAAATTCATAGGTGTCCACACAGGAAAACACAAGAAGACACACAGACATAAAATAACCCCCCAGAGTAAGAATTTACTGAAAAGCAAGGACAATAACTGATTAATGAATAAATTAAAAGTTATACTGTTATTACAAACATGAATTTAGTCTGGTGTCTGATAGCAGTGGGAGATTATTCCAATAAGGAGGGAATGAAGTTATATATATTATATATTATATATATATATAATATAGAACGATATATATAGATATATATATATATTTAGAGAGAGAGAGAGAGAGAGAGAGAGAGAGAGAGAGAGAGATTATAATCATTTCACCAGAGAATTGCATCAGTAAGGGCAGTGGTGGATCCGATGTCTGAGTTTTGGGGTACTTAAAATCATGTGCATGAAGATTAGTGTTATATACTCTGATAAAACTACACGTACTATAAAATGAACAACTTCTATAAAAATTTGTCACTGATTGTGCAAGTAGAGGAAATTAGCCATTCAGAATGCCATCTAGTTCCATTATTTTCCCATTGACCATTTGTTATAGCAGATAGTGGTTCAGATAGCAGATAGAGGATTAAAATGCTGGATGCACCACTGCAGAAATGGTGTTAAAGCCCTCTATCCATCTTCTGTTATGTGAAAATATCCTGAACTGGAAATATCCTGAACTGTGGCGCTGTGTAAAATGTTTAGTCTGAGCCTGTTCTAATTTCTGCGTTGTTTGGATGCTTTAAAATCAGGCTGACCAATCAGATCTCGGTTGTCAGGCAGAACAGCTCATCCTGCTAGTAGGAGAGCGGAAGAGCTTCTAGGACATGCAACATGCTATTAAAACATGGACATTAAAGAAAATCCCCGCTCGTGTCTTTGTTTTTTTTAAGCAGAAAATGTGAAAAAGATACAGTGAAATCTCCATGACACATTAAGAGAAGGGAATTTCCCTTTTTAAAAAGCATCAGTTAGAAAAAAAAAACGTAATGCACTTGATGTGAAGGTCCCAGTACGTTAATCACATCTGTTTTTTGTCTAGCCTTTACTGACTGACCCTACATGTCACTCAGCCACATTCCACACGTGTCAATGCATATGATTTTTTTTTTTAAATAACCTCCATATTGACAGCTGCCTCTGGTGACTGTGCTAGGCTAGGCCGTAGAGTAGAAATGAAAAACCATATCCCTACCTCCTGAAATAAGGTTGACGCTCATCCTCTCCACTCCCAGCCTCCTGTAAATGTAGAGAAAAAAAGAATGGCCACATTATGGTAAATATTAACAGGGTCAGACATTATGTACACTGACTGAAGTGATTCAAATTCTTTGAAACATTTTAAACTTAAAAGGGAAAAATGAGCCTATGTGAGTAATTAGAACAGGAGAGGGGAGTGGTATTGTGAATTCATCACGGCTGGATTTCGCATACGGCTCGTGCTGTAGATCGTCAGATGATGTTATCCGCGAAAGCGCATGACCTTGAGTGTTCTATTGATTTTATTAAACAGTTTGTAACATCGAATAAAAAAATCTAAATAAAACAAAAGAAGCACTGAATTCATACTGAATATTACTTTAAATGACTTGACACACCTCTGCCAAAATGGTAGGATCCACAACAAAACAAATCTGCATTGCGGTAACAATTCTCCTACATGAAAAAAAATCCATCAATAATTAAAAACCATAGAAATGGTTATTAGGATTACTGCGTTACTTGTATATGTTATAAGCATGTCGTTACTTGGCTGCACTTTTCAGTAGAGCAATTACCATTGGTGGGGCGTGTTTGTTAGGCAAATATCATCACAGTGAGAACTCTATAAACAATTTCACATGCTGTTGTGCAAATGAAACAGACAACAGGTGGAAATTATTGGCAATTAGAAAGACACACTCAATAAAGGAGTAATTCTGCAGGTGGGGCCCACAGACCATTTCTCAGTACCTATGCTTTCTGGCTGATGTTTTGGTCACTTTTGAATGTTGGTGGAGCTTTCACACTCGTGGTAGCATGAGACGGACTCTACAACACACACAAGTGGCTCAGGTAGTGCAGCTCATCCATGATGGCACATCAATTTGAGTTGTGGCAATAAGGTTTGCTGTGTCTGTCAGCGTAGTGTCCAGAGGCTGGAGGCGCTACCAGGACACAGGACAGTACACCAGGAGACGTGGAGGAGGCCGTAGGAAGGCAACAATCCAGCAGCAGGACTCTGCCTTTGTGCAAGGAGGAACAGGAGGAGCACTGCCAGAGCCCTGCAAAATGACCTCCAGCAGGCCACAAATGTGCATGTGTCTGCACAGACGGTTAGAAACTGACTCCATGAGGATGGTATGAGGGCCCGACGTCCACAGATGGGGGTTGTGCTCACAGCCCAACACCATACAGAACGCTTGTCATTTGCCAGAGGACACCAAGATTGGCAAATTCACCACTGGCATCCTGTGCTCTTCACAGATGAAAGCAGGTTCGCACCGAGACATGTGACAGACGTGACAGAGTCTAGTCTGAGTCTTGTTGGTCCACCTTGTAGGTGTAAAGTCAGAGACAATCACTTGTCTTTTGTGGCACAGTTTGTGTTAGTTATCCTCTAATCTTTCCTCAATGGTCACAGGGTGCTGTTTGCCAGATATTTTTGGTTGGTGGACTATTCTCAGTCCAGCAGTGACACTGAGGTTTTTAAAAACTACAGCAGCACTGCTTTGTCTGATCCAATCATACCAACACAACACACAATAACACGCCACCACAGTGCTTCTGCAGTGCTGAGAATGATCCACCACCCAAATAATACCTGTACTGCGGTGGTCCTGATCATTAGAGTAGTCATTCTCAACTGAGATGCCGCAGAACCCTGAGGTGCCGTTTGGCTTTGTCAGGGGTGCCGTCAAAAATATTCTGACGTTTCTAATATAAAAATAAAAACAATAGTTATAAAACAGGAAAATGTAAGCTCACAAAAGCTGAGGAAAATGCAGCTCATTAGCAGCCTCATACATCATTGTCTCACACTTTTCTCACCTGGGTCAGCGTATGACTGGTTGGTGGAAATGGTCTTTTTTTTTTTCAGAAACCGCGGAATGCATTACGAGAGGAAGAGTTTTTGAAAAGAAAGGCTGTAGAACCATCAACGTCTTCACAAAGTGGGAGCTCAGTAGCGAGTGTAGAAGTGGTCAGCAGCATGATAAAAGAAAGACGAAAAGATGGTAGCTACTTGTCATACGGTTTCAGCTTTACCAACCCTACAACATGCGCTGTCCCTTTGAGCCTGGTATGTGGTATGAAAATGTCATATCAAGCAATGGTTCCAACAAACTTAAAAGACACCTTACAAAAAATCATCCGTCACTAGTCAGCACGGGTGCATAGTATTTTACTCATTTGAAAAGTCAACACAGCCAACAAATGCATGTGATGATGAAGTGTGCAAAAGTGTAAGAGAAAGCGCTGGAGGATAGCTATCTAGATACCGGATAATAGCTGCAGCCAAGAAGCCACACACAGTTGCAGCCAGTACATATAGCCAGTACACACAGCCATTGTCGTCAAATTGCTAAGCCCACAAACAGTGAAAGAAATGGCAAAGGTTCCACTGTCTGACTGTACAACTGATAGGCAAATTAATGATAAGTCTGCAGGCACTGAAGACCTGGTTTTGGAAAAAAAAATCAGGTCTAGTGGGAAATTTCCCTTATAAATTGCTGAATCAACAGACGTCAGTGGGCACGCTCAGCTCTTGTCAAATGTTTGATTAGTAGATGGGGACCACACCAGAGACCTTTTTTTTTTTTTTAAACCAATCCCTACCAAACCAACCAGAGAGGAGGCTTATTATCGTGTAACAACTGAGTATCTTGAACATTGGGGATTACATAGCAAGAACTGTATCAGTATCTGCACTGATGGAGCCGCTGCCATGATGGGTAGTGCCAAGGGTTTCATCAGTAGGGTCAGAGTGCAAAAATTGGAATGTGCGAAGCACTCACTGCTTCCCTCATAGGGAGGCATTAGCTGCAATGATGCTGCCAAAAGAAATTTTAGAGGTACTGGACAGAACAATGGACACTGTTAATTTCATCAAGGTATGGCATTTAAAAACTCGTCTGTTTCCAATTCTATGCGAAGGAAATTGGAGTCGGCACCATAGCTTGTTGCTACACACGGCCATCTGCCGGCTTTCACGAGGAAGGTTTTGGGCCGATTGCACAAATTAAAAGAAGAACTCAGCAGTTTCCTGAAAGAAGAGAATTCTTCATAGGCGGAATTGATTCCAGAAGCACAATGGTAAGTGAAACTTATATGAGAAAAAATTTTATATGAGACTGGCCGATTCCGATTTTGGCTGATTCCAATTTTCCTTTTGTCTAAGAATTAGAAATGACAGCATACAGATACAATTGCTAAAGAAAGATAGCAGCTATTGTTAGCTTGTACCTGGCTCCATTCTCTCACTAGCTTTAGATTTGTGGCATTGGTCATACAAATATCAATCACTGCAAACTTGCTCAAACTGTACTTTATTACAGCCTTGATGAGAGCTTTTTACCAGTTAGTGTCTTTTCTTTTAAACCAACAAGTTCGATTTTGGTCTCATCAGTCCACAAAACATTCTTCCAATAGCCTTCTGGCTTGTCCACGTGATCTTTAGCAAACTGCAGACGAGCAGCAATGTTCTTTTTGGAGAGGGAACAGTGGCTTTCTCCTTGCAACCCTGCTATGCACACCATTGTTGTTCAGTGTTCTTCTGATGGTGGACTCATGAACATTAACATTAGCCAATGTGAGAGAGTCCTTTAGTTGCTTAGAAGTTACCCTGGGGTCTTTTGTGACCTCGCCAACTATTACACGACTTGCTTTGGAGTGATCTTTGTTGGTCCACCACTCCTGGGGAGGATAACAGTGGTCTTGAATTTCCTCGATTTGTACACAATCTGTCTGACTGTGGATTGGTGGAGTCCAAACTCTTTAAAGATGGTTTTGTAACCTTGTCCAGCCTGATGAGCATCAAACCTTCAAATTAACTGCTAATCCTAGAGGTTCACATACTTTGGCCACTCAACTAAATATAAATATTGGATCATTTTCCTCAATAAGTAAATGACCAAGTATAATATTTTTGTTGTCTCATTTGTTTAACTTGGTTCTCCGTATCTACTTGTAGGACTTGTGTGAAAATCTGATGGGGTTTTAGGTCACATTCTAAATTCTAAAGCTTTCACAACTTTCAAGCACCACAGTAGGTGTTTTTATACACCTGTGGCAATGTAACTGAATAAAACACCTGAATTAAATGATTAAGAGGTGTGTCCTAATATTATCCATATTTTGTAAATTTAAAGTTTCAGGTGTGATTGACCCCCAAAGCGCAATTCGATATTCGAAAATCTGTGCGTTTCATCTTTCTGATCTTCTGTATTGTTGGTAAAACTGTCTATCAATGCATTTATGGCTTCCATCAAACAGCAATATCAGGTCCTTCATACCACCTTCTTAAGTGTTATGGCTTTTCCCTGCACTGGGTCACAGAGTACATTACTGTATATTCTATAATTATTGTGAATTTTCATAAATTACAAAGGTTTAGCAAGCGTATAATAGTTTAGGTTTCCCCTTGTGTGTTCAGCAGTAGGATATCTCTGACACATTTACGTACCAACTGACTTTTCTTGTGAACATATCCTTTATATTTACGTTACAGTAACATCAAAAGACTGTGACTATGGTGATGTCCGGTCAACGACCTGTTTCACAAAACGTAACGCGTTGTTAAACAGCACAGACCTGTACTTAAATATATTCCGTGCACATTGTGTCAATTCATCATTGTTTTCCAACGCACAAGCAACAATCCCTGCACATTGTGAGTAAAATAGTGTAGCACATGAGAAGAAGCAGGGGAAAGGATTTAGGAGGAATTTTTAACATAGGAGAAATAATAACGCTCGAGACCCATGTATGGTGTTATGTTATGATCAAACCCGTTTAGCAACTCTAAATAGGCACTCTAAATTGCCTTTATTTTATGTTTGAACCCATTTAGATTTTGATGCAGGTAAGAACCTACTTCAGCAGTGGTTCATCTCCTGTGTCGTCACCCTGACGTGTAATTGCGAAGACTGTACAGAACAGGACTGGGTGTAATCAGTACAACATGTACAGAGCACCATGACCTTACTTTATTAACCTAAGACAGCAGCTAAGAAATTGAGCCGAACTGTGAATGACACCCGGTCACTGTAACGCAATGTAAATGTGTAAACACATATTATGAGGTTTTAACTAGCTGTACTGTAAGCTTTCTATCTAGTTAAGGATTTAAACACAACTAAATTGCTAACCATGCTAACTAGCGCATGCGCATATACGGCAAAACGATTTGAGACCGGGTGAGGGAGGAATTTAGATAACTAACTCACCGACACACACGGACTGGAGGTCGTGCTGGCAGTGGGAGAACGCTGCACGGTAACCAGCGCCATTCAAACTCCGGGAAAAGAAAACCCAGCTAAAAAAGACATTGTTTGGAAGCACAACCTAAGCAAGCGATTCAGCACACGGCAGGTCGCTCCCACTGCTGAGTAAGGCTAAGAGTCAATTTCAAAAAGAGTCGACTCTCCGATTCTGAGAAATGAGAGGCGACTCCAGCTTTGGAGTCGATTCCACAAGATACATCGATTCGGCTCAAGCCAAGCGGTGATGCTGTACTCTGGAGCTTCACGTCGCTAGCACTACGTACTTAATCTATCAAAAATAAAAAGAATCAAGCGAGACAAAATTATTCTGGAATGGTTCATTAATTAAGCAATATTTGTACAATTTAATGATTTTTTTAGGTTGTATCTATCTAATGTACAGATTTTAGTTTTCATTAGATCGATACAATCCGAGTTAATATGTTTGTGGTTACAAAGATATAGGCTAATTGTATTGACATTACAACACAACACACAACACAGTTACACACAGTATATAGTATAGAACAATATAGTAATAATAATTAGCAACATACACCTGCAACGTACAATCTTCCAATCCACGGCTGGTGTGGGCTAAGGGCCACCAACAATGGAAGCTTAGTAGGTGGAAATTTGAACCGTGGACCCTTTGCTCTACAGTCCAGTATGGCTACCTTAACCACCAGCTACCACAGTCCCAGGAGTTGATATACTGCCCTTTTTCCTCACAATTCTTCTATTCTTTGTTCTTTCTGTCCTCTGTTCTCAGTGAAGTGTTCACAGACATAGCCATCTTTGGTTCATGTGAATTCTCCTCTGAGATACAAAAGTTTGAGCCAGCTAGCATAAATTCAAATGTAATGTGAATAGACAAAATGGTAACATAGCATGAGTGCACTCTATGTCTAAGAACTTTTAAACTGCTCATTTGATTCTTTATGATAGCAATAAAATTACTGTTGGGAAAATATTATGATAAACAACTACATAGATGCTTAAATAAAATTGCCATGTCAGATCATCTAAGTACATGGGAACAGATACACCTAACCAGCCAGGGGTATGACATGATATTCCAAATTAAAAGAAGTTAACACAGGGCCTGAATAAATCAAACACAAATATGACATTTCTGCACATTTTTTGAATCTCTAAGAAGTCAGCCAATCACTGAGACCTTAAGCAAACACTGGTGAATCACATAGAAGGGAGCCATACTTCTAAAAACAACACATTTTATTTGTTCTTTAAATCCCCAGAACATGTCATTTGATTGGGGGTACCCGAACGGGCATTTTCATTATACCGCATGTAACGGTGTGGTTATACGAGTTATTGGTAATAGATGACTACGGACACTAGAGGGCACCTTTGCCTCGCTGAGGAAGTCATTTTATATCACCCATCAGATTTTTCCCAAGCTTTGAATTTCTACAAGACACAAAGAGTGACTACGCCAACACAGAAAAACAAGCACATAAGAAAACACTGTCCAGGTACAATGACTTTTTGAGGGGTCATGGCATTTGTCCTTCAGAATATCAGGTCAGACTTTGAGGCGACTAGGAAGTCGGTTTGTTTGTTTAAATGGTGTAATTAACATCGGTTCAGCATCTATGGTTATTTATGTAGGACACAAGATTACATCAGTACACAAGGTTACTTCAAAATTAGTCGTACATACTCAGATCGGGCCAATTTAGCGTAATCAATTAACCTAATGCATGTCTTTGGATTGTGGGAGGAAACCGGAGCACCCAGAATAAACCCATGTGGACATAGGGAGGACACACAAACTCCACACAGACGTTCTGCCCCAGTGTGAACTAACCTATGTTTAGCTAAATTATTTAATGTTTTACACACATTGAGCAAAATATCTTCAGTTATTCGGGTTTCGACCACATATTTTCTAGTCATGCTAAGAAGCAATCAAGTTTAAAGTTTTCACCTTTATTTTTTCCCCCTTTTTGGCACACTTCCAGGGGTAATGGGACTGGATCAGTGGTTAAGTCACCACTGCTGGGCCCTTGAGCATGACATTCTCAGTTCCATTGTAAATGTAAACATCAAGTCACTCATTCACTTTCTTATCTGCTTAATCCTGGTCATGGTCGTGGGATAGCTGGTGCTCAGCCAGCAGCACAAGGCAGGAACAACTCTAGACAGGGTGCCAATCCATTGTAGGGCACATACACTCTAGGGACTTTTGAGACACCAATTAACCTAACACACATGTCTTTGGACTGTGAGAGGAAACCAGAGTACTCAGAGTAAACCCATGCGGACACAGTGAGGACATGCAAACTAGGGACACAGGAGCTATGAGTCAACTCTGCTAACCGTTACACGACCATGCCACCCTAAACCTCAAGTTTTTCATGTAAATCTGCAGTACTGTACTCACTCAGCAATTTTTAGAGATACTATATTAGTAGTGGGAAGGACCTTCCTTTGTTATCAAAACAGCCTCAGTTCTTTGTGGCATGTACAGTGGAGCAAAAAAGTATTTAGTCAGCCACTGATTGTGCAAGTTCTCCTATTACAAAGATGAGGTCTGTAATTTTCATCATAGGTACACTTCAACTATGTACACACAGAAAAACAAAATGAGAAAAAAATCCAGGAAATCACATTGTAGGATTTTTAAAGAATTTAATTGTAAATCATGGTGGAAAATAAGTATTTGGTCACCCACAAACAAGCAAGATTTCTGGCTCTCACAGACCTGTAAC